>OY757917.1:12220654-12225654 GCA_963585895.1 Sepioteuthis lessoniana | reverse complement strand
GAACAATTCAGTTTAGTGTAAATACAGTTCCAATGTCAAAAAAAAAAAGTTCTATTTCAAATAATTCAGTTTAGCATCAGCACGCAGTTTAAATGTGAGTACGTTTTAATTGTCAAAAACATTTCTATTTCAAGCTATTCAGTTTAGCAAAAGTATGCCGTTAGTTCTATTTAACCCATAGATAGGGCCCTATCAGGTGCTACCACGCCGGGCCAGAGTGAACCTGGGAGCAATGGCAATGAAGGGGTACTCCGTATTCCCCAAAGCCTCAGCATTACTGGGACCTCACCATTAGACTGTTTAGTGTCATATCCAGGACACTGATTGGGGGGGGGGTTCTTATCCCTCTGCAGAGGTGCAGTCAGTGTATTCTACAGCCCCAGCCGACTGGGCAAGATGATTTTGTAAAAGTTTACTTTGGGTAATCATTCATATAAAACAACGCTTGTGAGTAATATTTTCTTTTTCAGATAAAGATTGTCATTATTTTTCTACTCCTTGCGAATTTTTATTCTGCTTTGGTTTCTTTGTTTAATGACTTACCGACCTTCATAATGTTGAGGTGCCCGTGGTATGATGGTTATCGTCGTAGTGAAATGGACACGACGACACGAGTTCAAATCCTGGACGAGACTGATAGCATTTCACATAGCTCTAATACCCTTGGGAAACGTATGAATCCAATTATTCTCCCTCCAGCTATGGGTAAATAGTAGGGCAGACTAGGTTCTTCAGCCTTGGTAAGGAAACTAGTCTAGGAGAAGGAAAACTCTGAATTCAAACCTGTTAAACTCCGCTTAAAAAAATTGACCTCATGTCATATCCTGCCCGAGCGGAGGGGTTGGGTAAATATGGTAATGTTGTATAGCCATGAACAACTATACTTACACATATGCATGCAGAAACATATTCAACACAATAACGACGAGCGGACACAGTTCTTTAGAAAAATATACCTCTCACTTTATTTGAAAGGGTTCGAAAGTGTTACGAAGGGTATTATTGTGTGAGAAGTGAGTTGGAGACTGAACAGCACAGCAACATATTGACCCCCACTCTTCTGGCCATAACAGCGTTTCTTTCCCGTTCTCCTGGGCTGCTCAACGGGGGATCTGGGGGCCTAGCCTCTGCTGGGACATTGTTCTCATTCCAGCATCTTCTCTCCAACTCATCTGAACTTCCTGTCGCCGGGGTTATATAATAATTTGACCTCCACCTACTTTCTGCGAGCGTCACAATTTGCACTCATTTCAACCCCTTGACTGTCAAGGTCGCCCCTGACCCCCTGATATCTTCGACCGGATGCACCTGTTATTTATACAGGTGCATTTCTTCTTTTGACAGCTTAGCCAGGGTCAGTATGTAACAATAAGATAATGCCAAAGCTATCCTTAAAAAAAAAAACAGTAGGGATATTATTTAACTCATTCTTAGGAGGAATAAAACGGTTCAGATCTTTCCAAATGGCAGTAATCCGAAAGTACACTTAATAGCGTGACTGGAGTTTGAATCCGCTTATTTCGAGGCCGCTATCCAGCACTTTAGCAATTACGCCATGGAGAAAAAAGGAAAGAAAAATTGCTAAAAACAGTTGATGCAATAAAAATGATAAATAAAAGAAGAAAATAGAAAAGAAGGCTGAGAAAGGAGTCGACATAATTAAAAGTAATGGAGAAAAGAAGGAAAGAAAAGAAAAAATGATTAAAAAAAACGTTTGGGCAATAAAAAAAAGAATGCATTAAAAAAGGAAAGAATAACCGGCTCATTGGCTTAGTAGGTAGAGTGTTCGCTAATGGTCCGGGAGACCGGGGTTCAATCCCAGGTCGCGTCATACCAAAGACTTTAAAAATGATACCTGATACCTCCTTGCTTAACACTCAGCAATATAAGGTACGTATCGAGGGTAAAGTGGTGCAATTCAGGGAAAGAAGTAGCACCCTCCTCTACACCTCGGTGTTGTAGCTATTGAAAAGGGAGCCTTCTGGTCGCCCTCGACTACAATCGCCAACTTTACTTACTAATAAAAGAAGTTACGACAATTAAAATGAATGATTAAAGACGACAAAAAGAAATAAAATAATGAAGGCTGAGAAAGAATATATCAAAATTAATAGGAATAAAGAAATGAAGGAAATTTAAGAAAGAATGTGACAATAAACTTAAATAAAAAGAAAAAAAAGAAAGAAAGCTAAAAAAAAAGAAGTAAAACAATGAAAAAGAAATAATTAAAAAAGGGAATAAAAGGAATGATATTAAGAAATAATTGGAGACTAAAAAGAAAAAAAAAGTAAATTAAAACATAAAAAAGAGAAGGTAAAGAAAGAAAGTGGAATCATAAAAAGGTAAAAGTAAAAATAAATAAACAAGAAGGATAAAAAGGAAGAAGGAAAAGAAGAAAATAAACAAGAAGGCTGGTTGGTTGGTTGGTTGGTTGGGTTTTATGGGGGTTTTTTACCTTTGTAGGTTATTTAACGCCAAATCCATTTTTATACAAATAGTCAGTTCTATTTCAAACTATTCAGTTTAGCATGGGTACACATTTTAATTGTCAAAAACATTTCTATTTCAAACTATTCAGTTTATTCAAACGGTTCTAATTCAGTTAATTCAGTTAAGCATAAGTACAGATTTTGTTTATACGGTTAAATGTCAAAACAGTGCTATATTAATAATTCAGTTTAGTGTAAGTACAGTTTCAATGTCAAAAACAGTTCCATTTCAAACAATTCAGTCTAGCATAAGTACGAAGTTTAAATGTAAGTAAAGTTTAATTGTCAAAAACATTTTTATTTCAAGCTATTCTGTTTAGTCAAACAGTTCTAATAAAAACAATTCAGTTTAGCATAAGTATGTATTTTTTACAATTTAATACATAAGTCTCTATCAGGCGCTACCACTCCAGGCCAGAGTGGACCTGGGAGCAATGACAATGAAATAGTACCCTGCATTCCCCTAAGCTCCAGCATCACTGGAATATCACCATCAGATTGTTTAGTGTCATATCCAGCACTCTCTTTTTTTTGGGGGGGGGTCTTACCCATTTTCAGAGATGCAGTAGGTGTATTATACAGCTCCAGCCGACTGGATAATACACAGAGTTAATGTCAAAACAGTTTTATTTCAGATAATTCAATTTAGCATAAGTACAAAATTTAGACGTCAATTCAGTTTAGCAAAAGTACGCGGTTTAATTGTCAAAACAGTTCTATTTTAAACACTTCAGTTTAGCATAAATACGCAGTATAAATGCAAAAAACAGTAAAGTCAAGAAACCACGGTTGAGTTCTATTTAATCCTTGTCAGGTGCTACCACTCCGGGAGCGATGGCAACGAAGGGGTTCGCCGCATTCCCCAAAGCGCCAGCATTACTGGAACCTTACCATCATATCTAGGACACTCGTTAGGAGGGTCTTCCCCCTAGGCCGAGAAGCAGTCGGTGTATTCTACAGTCACAGCCGACTTGGCTATAAAGAAGGATAGAACATTAAAGAATGAAGGCCAAGGAAAAGTAAATGCAATATAAACAAATAATTAAAAGAAGAAAATTAAAGAAAGAAGGCTTAGAAAAAGTTGTTGCAATATAAACAAAGAAAAGAAGAATATTAAAGAAAGAAGGCTAAAAAATGTTAATTCAATGTATATGAAGAAAAGAAGTCATAAAGAAAGAAGTCTAAGAAAATGGTAATGCAATGTCTACGAACAATTAAAAAGAGAATATTAAAGAAAGAAGGCAAAGAAAAAGTTTATGCCAAATAAACGACTAAAAAAAAAGAAAAACATTAAAGAAGACAAGGAAAAAGTTAATGCAATATAAATGAACAAAGAAAGAATATTAAAGAAAGAAGGCTAAGAAAAAGTTAATGCAATATAAACGAACAAAGAAAGAATATTAAAGAAAGAAGGCTTAGAAAAAGTTAATGCAATATAAACGAACAAAGAAAGAATATTAAAGAAAGAAGGCTAAGAAAAAGTTAATGTAATATAAACGAACAAAGAAAGAATATTAAAGAAAGAAGGCTAAGAAAAAGTTAATGCAATATAAACGAATAAAGAAAAGAATAAAATTAAAGAAGAAAGGCTAAGAAAAAGTTAACACAATAAAAACAAATAAAGAAAAGAATATTAAAGAAAGAAGGCTAAGAAAAAGTTAATGCAATATAAACGAATAAAGAAAAGAATATTAAAGAAAGAAGGCTAAGAAAAAGTTAATGCAATATAAACGAATAAAGAAAGAATATTAAAGAAAGAAGGCTAAGAAAAAGTTAATGCAATATAAACGAATAAAGAAAGAATATTAAAGAAAGAAGGCTAAGAAAAAGTTAATGCAATATAAACGAATAAAGAAAAGAATATTAAAGAAAGAAGGCTAAGAAAAAGTTAATGCAATATAAACGAATAAAGAAAGAATATTAAAGAAAGAAGGCTAAGAAAAAGTTAATGCAATATAAACGAACAAAGAAAGAATATTAAAGAAAGAAGGCTAAGAAAAAGTTAATGCAATATAAACGAATAAAGAAAAGAATATTAAAGAAAGAAGGATAAGAAAAAGTTAATGCAATATAAACGAATAAAGAAAGAATATTAAAGAAAGAAGGCTGAGAAAAAGTTAATGCAATATAAACGAATAAAGAAAAGAATATTAAAGAAAGAAGGCTAAGAAAAAGTTAATGCAATATAAACGAATAAATAAAGGAATAAAATTCAAGAAGAAAGGCTAAGAAAAAGTTAACACAATAAAAACGAATAAAGAAAAGAATATTAAAGAAAGAAGGCTAAGAAAAAGTTAATGCAGTATAAACAAATAAAGAAAAGAATATTAAAGAAAGAAGGCTAAGAAAAAGTTAATGCAATATAAACGAATAAAGAAAAGAATAAAATTAAAAAAGAAAGGCTAAGAAAAAGTTAACACAATAAAAACGAATAAAGAAAAGAATATTAAAGAAAAAAGGCTAAGAAAAAGTTAATGCAATATAAACGAATAAAGAAAAGAATATTAAAGA
>OY757917.1:12115654-12218154 GCA_963585895.1 Sepioteuthis lessoniana | reverse complement strand
AAAAGAGAACTAAAGTAAATTATGATAACAAAATTTCATAACAAAAGAGAAAAAGAATGAGAAAACGACTATTCAAATGATAAAGATACAAAAGAAAAGAAAAAAAAAAAAACTAAAACTATTGAAACAACCCTGTCAGTGTTCTGTGTCGAGGGATCTGGAACATTCTCAACGCCATCACGATCACACACATCTGTTTATTTACTTAATTATTTACCAACAAATATCATACATCTTTTCTGCAACATTTTTTTTTCTTTTCTTTTATTAACAAATATCTGATTTGACGTTTCTTAAAACAATGCGCCTGTATTTTTTCTTGTTTTACATAAATAACACTACACGCAAAACAGGCAGTTCGCTGTTTGTATATCATGACATCTGTTCGACGAACCACTTTCTCGCCCCATAGAGGAGGTAAAAAAATTAGTCGTGTCAAAAGACAACAGAACTGGCTACGTCTTTCCAAAAGGACCATTCTTTCTTTTAGTTTAATCTCTTTGTTCAATGGCATATCAGCCTTCGTGGGTTATTTAATACTAAAGCTATCCTTGTCAAAGAACAGTGGTGGATCTTAGGTATAATGCTTCAGCCGACTGGGCTGTCTCCTATTTAAAAGTGAAACCAAATTAACGCGATCACATTTAAGATATGCCGCTTTCAATTCTTCCTCATTGATAAAACAGAGTAACATCTGACCTCCACAATTCGGTCGTGCGCTATACCCATCTATGTTTCGTTTAAATTGTTTTTTTGTTTTTTGTTATTGTTGTTGATATAGCATCAAATATTTCTGTCGAATCGAATAATTTTTAAATAGAACTGTTTTATCCACAGATTCAACCACTCCGGGTCAGAGTTGACCTGGATGTACTGCCAATTAAGGGATACTTCTTACGCCACAAATCTCCAGTGGAGGAGCCTCATCATTTGCTGTCATTCAGTGTCATCCACCAGGCACCTCTTTTCGGGGAGGGCCTTACATCTATACTGGCGATAAAGTCAGTGTATTCTAAACCCCACCAGCAGTTTGTGTTACAGCATTTGTGAATCGTTTGCGATATTATGTTTTTCTGGCATTAAACTCTATCCAGAACTGATCTCTGGGAAGTGTGGAGTTACCTCTTCATTACCGTTAATCCTGGACAAGACTGTTCTCATTTTCAGGAAGTGGTTCTTGTTTACTTATATAGCATTTGTAAGTTAGGTCAAATTTTAATCTCTTGCACAATTCCCTGTAGATCACCTTTCACACCCAATCGTATCGAGTCTCGTAATTATTTCGTGCTAGTTTGATGTATTTGCTTATTATGGGATTAACTGTTTAATCTCTGTTACCAAATCACCAACACTAGCTATCCTCTTACGTATTATCAATTTTTTTGTTGGAGGTGCCCGTGGTGTAATGGTTATCGTCGCAGGAAATGGACACGGCGGCACGAGTTCAAATCCGAGTTCAAATCCTGGACGAGACTGATAGCATTTCACATAGCACTAATACCCTTGGGAAAGGTATGAATCCAATTATTCTCCCTCCAGCTATGGGTAAATAGTAGGGCAGACTAGGTTCTTCAGCCTTGGTGAGGCAACTAGTCTAGGAGAAGGAAAACTCTGAATTCAAACCTGTTAAACTCCGCTTAAAAATTGACCTTGTGTCATATTCTGCCCGAGCAGAAGGGTTGGTAAATAGGATTATCAATTTTTGCTATGACATAATCGGTTCTTAAGGGATTATTGCGATATTATGATTTTCTGACATTAAACTCTATCCAGAACTGATCTCTGGGAAGTGTGGAGTTACCTCTTCATTACCGTTAATCCTGGACAAGACTGTTCTCATTTTCAGGAAGTGGTTCTTGTTTACTTATATAGCATTTGTAAGTTAGGTCAAAGTTAAGTCAAAGGCTGATATTAAAAAACATTCACTTTTTCTCTCGAAGTTTTTCCTGGCTATTTTATCTCGTGTGCAATTTTCTTTATTCATCGCTTGAAGTATCAATACAGTTTTTTTTTTGTTTTTATTATATTCATTTTTCTGAATTTTTTTACTGTTGTTTTTCTATTTGTCCTTAAGTTATGTCTATTGATATTGCTCTTACAGGCTGTTGTCATTAGTCTTTTTTTTTTTTTGTTCTTTCCTCGAGTCCCTGAATTGTTGCATCTACGCAATCCTAGAAGTTAGAGCCCTCGTCTTCCTTCTTTTCTTGTTACATGGAGTCTGTCTATGTTATCTGTCGAGTGTAAGGCTTTGTGCATCGTTATCAATTCATTGTTCTTTGTTTCTTTTGTTTGAGTTCTTCCCACGTTTATTTTAAGGTGCAAAATATCATACATGGGAGACTGTCCAGGTATTTAATCCTTGGATAAGATTTATGCAACAGAATTTGGTTTTGAGAAGTTTTCTTGTTTTTCTGTGATACTCTTTTCTGTTTTTTTTTTTTTTTTTTCACTTTCATCTCTGTTTGATGCTGTCCGTTTTTAATATTTCTGGTATTTGTATTTTTCTTTTTCTCTAAGAGTTTGGATAATTTCATGATTGAGCAATTCTATTCCTTCAATTGGTTCTATTTTCTCATTGAAAGCAAGGAACATTTTCCAGTTCCAAATTCCTTTCTTATAACTTGGCTTTAGATTCTTATACTCCGTATAAAGTTTTCAAGTCCTTTTTTATTCTTGACAAATATCTTAATATGATTTATATATGGGCCAGATGTAACAGACGGTTAATTTTTTTAGCGGATTTTAACAGGTTTGAATTCAGAATTTTCCTTCTCCTAGATCAGTTGCCATACCAATGTTAAAAAGATTTGTCTGCCCTTCTATTTACCCACAGCTGGAGGAAGAATAGTCGAATGCATACCTTTCCCTAGCATATCAACGCAATATGAAATGCTAACAGCCTCGTCCAGTATTTGAACTCGAGTCACTGTTTACATTAAATACTACAATAACCATTACAATATGAGCGCCTCCAATACATCATTCATATTCCGGAGAAGGTTCACCTTTTACTGTAACAGTGAATTTTTTTAGTCTCCTTTGCATTTTCTTAATATATATTTCACTGGTACCGCTCATTGACCCAGTGAGTAGAATGTTCGCCAATGATCCGGGAGACCTGGGTTCAATCCCTGATCGCGTCAAACCAAAAACTTTTAAAATGGTACTTGATACCTCCTTGCTTAACACTCAGAAATATACATATTTACCAACCCCTCCGCTCGGGCAGGATATGACACAAGGTCAGTTTTTAAGCGGAGTTTAACAGGTTTGAATTCAGAGTTTTCCTTCTCTTAGACTAGTTGCCTAACCAAGGCTGAAGAAACCAGTCTGCCCTACTATTTACCCATAGCTGGAGGGAGAATAATTGGATTCATACCTTTCCCAAGGGTATTAGAGCCATGTGAAATGCAATCAGTCTCGTCCAGGATTTGAACTCGTGTCCCCGTGTCCATTACACTACGGGCACCTCCAAACCTCAGCAATATAAGGTACGTATCGAGGGTAAAGTGGAGCAATCCAGGGAAACGAGTAGTGCCCTCCCCTACACCTCGGTGTAGTAGCTATTGAAAAGAGAGCCTTCTGGTCGTCCTTAACTACGGTCACCAACTTTACTTTTACTTACCTTCGCTATAACAAATAATAGTGACAAGAGTCAATCTCCGAGGAGGATGCCAATTTAGATTTTGACTTCAATTAGGGTTCACCCTCCTGCTGCAGCTAATTTCACGGTGTCGGTATCCTCTAGCTGTTCATTACTTTCGTGAGGAAGCTTATAATTTAATCTCTTGTCTTCTCCGAGTTTAAAGAATTATAACATAATCTAGGATTATAACATAATCCTTTCTGTTGTTATTTCAGATTATTATTATTATTATTATTGTTCACTCATTCGAGCTTTTCACATCAGCGTTAGCCGATGGTTTTTCACTGGAGCCTGAGTGACAGCAAGTCTCCTCAAGTCTCCGGGACTCTTCTTAGTATTCTGGCCGTTCTCAACAATGCTGTCGTTTGGATGGTCTCCACTCGTCCGCCAACTTCCAAGTCCTCTAGTCCCTTTAGCAATCCTTTTGTTACTGTTCCAAACACACCAATTACAATTGGTATAATTGTCACCTGCATGTTCCACAGTTTTTTCAATTTCCTAGCAAGGTCAAGGTACTTCAAGGTACTTATCCTTCTTTTCACATTCTTTCAGTTTTATTCTGTGGTCAGCCGGGACTGCAAAGTCGATTATTTTGTAAGTTCCCCCCCCTTTTTTTTTTTTGATTATTATTAAGTCTGGTCTTCTGGCCGGGATTAGGTGATCCGTTTGTATGTTAAAGTCCCATAGGAGTTTATGCGTGTCATTTTCTAGGACAGGTGCTGGTTTTTGCATATACCATTTGTTAGTATGGTCAAATTTAACTTTCTTACACATTTCCCAATGAATCACCTGGCCGACACAGTCGTGTCTCGCCTTATTATTATTATAATTATTATTATGCGAGTTTTTCACACCGGCGTTAGCTGGTGCTCTTTCACGGGTTTCTGAGAGATAGCAAGTCATTTCAGGGCTCCTTTGACTTTTCTCAGTATTCTGGCCGATCTGTAGTCTGGATGGTCTCCACTTGTCCTCTGATTTCTAAATCTTCCAATCCCTTTACGAAGTCTTTGGGGATTATTCCGAGTGATCAATTAAAGTATCACCGTCACCTTCATGTTTCATAGAGTTTCAGTTCTCCGGCAATATTGAAGTACTTACCTCTCTTTTTACGTTATTATTATCATTATAATTATAACCATTATTAGTGAGAATACTTTTAGAAATAATTACTTGAAACCAAATAATTTTATAGACATTATTTGTATCAATAATAATCACTTGAACTTGAAATTTTATATAAATCACTCGAAACCATATAATCCCTTACAAAACAAAAAACTGACTTCAGTATTAAATAACCCGACAAGGGTCGACACATCGTAATCAATCCGCTATCTAAGTCGATAGCAATCAAAAAAGCATTTAATAGATCTAAGTCAAGCGAACATCCATTCGAGGCACGGTTCAAGTTACACAATGTATAAAAACTATGCCGATCTCAGAAGTCATTTACAGTCTCAGGAAAATGTTGCCTTTTACCTGACACACTCAGCAAATACCCGAGACACGCACACACACACACACATACACACACACACACACACACATATATATATATATATATATATATATATATATATATATATATATATATATATATATATACATGGTTTAAACATCAACACCAAACTGACAGATATTATGTAAACAAAAAATATTGTTTTTATATTAGAAACCTCGGACTTGTATAACCCGGTTACGTATCGTTTATATTAACCAACCTAATTAGAAAAACAGGTTAACAAAATTTTACATATAAACGCCAAAGGTAAACAGCAATTAATGAGAAAGCTTATATATATATATATATATATATATATATATATATATATATATATATATATATATATATATAAAATGTACATCCACATATGATCTGTAATAGATATTGAGCAATCTTTATTGACAAATATACCAAACTGTATTATATATATAATATATATATATATATATATATATATATATATATATATATATATATATGTGTGTGTGTGTGAGGGTCGTTCAAAAGTCAGGTATGTGAATCAGTTTTTCTAGTTTTATAAGAAGTTGAATTTTGTTTCCACTACAAATGTGTTCAGCAATGGCTCTTCCTTCTAGGTAAGGTTTAAAACTTTTTAAACGCGCCTTATATATATATGTATATATATATATATATATATATATATATATATATGTGTGTGTGTGTGTGTGTGTGTGTGTGTATACACATACACAAGGATCGTTCAAAACGTTATAAGCTTCAGTATATATACGTATATATATACATACTAATAGTATGCATGAAAACTCTTCTGAATATATACATTATAATTGTACAAATTAAAGCTGTAATATTATTCTGAGTCTGTATATATATATATATATATATATATATATATATATATATATATATATCTACGAGAGTCATTCAATAAATGAGGTGAATTTTACCTAAGGAGATAGAAATAGAAATTACTGTTTACAGTTTTACCTTTTTCAATGAATACAATAATAATGGGACCTTTCATATCCCAGAAGATAGTTTCCATCATTTTCTTTACTGACTGCTGTGTCCGGAAACTTTTCTTTTAACGGAGACTCAGTGTGTTGCCCATCCATAGACTATTTTTTCAACTCAAGCTCTCGGTAACAAACCAATGCTTAACCTATTTATAAACATTTTTTAGACTAACACATGCTTCTTCCTTTTCATCACACAATTTTTTGTAAACTTCACATGGTTTTACAATTCTCAGCCAGCAAAATTTCATGACAAGCCTCTGCTCAAGCCGGGAGCATTTTATTTGACTTGAATAACCTTAAAAGAAATATTTTTACACGATTAAAACAATTTTTGCCAAAAACCAATTCTAAACAATGCTTCTAAACAATGCAGACATTGCATTGATGAAAAAAATAATTTTGCTTATTTTTGAAATAATTCCATAGTTTATTGTTTATTAAATGACCCACAAATGTGTTGTGATGCAACGAAACAGTGTTTGTGGTTGACAATATAAATGCCCCCCTCACCTGTGGGTTGAGTACTCGAGTGGAGAATTACCGGCTGCTACTTATGCGTAAATGCAAAGCTCTTCTCATGGTCTGAGCAATCCGGTAGCCGATTGCCTATATGTAAAAATATGTACGTAAAAAAATCGTTCGCTTATGCCGAAAATGACGATAGCTCAGGAGTAAGATATCTAACTGACGTAAAGTCAGTCGGGTTTAGATTCCAACTTGAAGAATCTCGTGTATAAAGCGACACTGAAGAGTTGTGATACAATGAAACAGTCTTAGGTTGGATGACAATATATATATACGAGGGTCGTTTAAAAGTAAGGTATGGGAATCAGTTTTTCTAGTTTTATGAGACGTGGAAATGTGTTACCAATACAAATGTGTTCAGCTATGGCTCGTCTTTCTAGGTAAAGCTTAAAACTTTTTTAACGTTAAGTCAGCCGGGTTTCGATCCCAGCTTGAAGCGTCTTGTGTGTCTAGCTACACTGAAGAGCTATGATACAACTAAACAGTATAAATATATTGGTGTTTGGAGAAAAAGTTTTCTCAAAAGTATATAAGAATTTTTTTTAAAATTTGGTGAATATAAGTCGCTCGTCTAATTTACGAAATCTACCGGAATTATTATAGTCCATGACTGGTCCCTGCATAACAATAGAGATATATGCGATAAATATACAATAATACTAAGAAACAAATTCAATGCACTTCAGGAGATATCAAAAACATTGACTCCGAATGACGAATATGAGAACTTCGTCAATGCCCACATGGAAGCGGCAGCAGAATGCATACCAACCAAACTAATTAAAAACATAGAGTTCCCTGGGAGTCATTAGCAGTTAAGAAATGATGTGACGACGTGAAAACTGCATCTCTATGCAATAAAGGAACCCAACTAATGCCAACTCTCAGAAACTTTAGAAGGTACAACGTAAACTAAAACCTAGCTAAAAGAACAAATAGAATACATCTAAGACCAGATCAATAAGATCGATATTTGGTTGAAGATTGATAATCTCGGATAGCGTGGAAGACAGTAAATGATGTGAGTAAAAGAAAAAGCACCGTGAGAGCGAAACTAAAGGCTGCCAGCCAAGATGAACGGATACACTAGTGGAAAGAACATTTTAAGAATCTGCTTGGAAAGTTCCTTAAAGTTACGGATGAACCTATTATTATTAATAATCAACTAGACATCAAATTAGGACAGTTTACGCAAGAAGAACTTGACGTAGTACTAACAAAAATTAAAAACAGGAAAGCTGCCGGCCTTGATGAAATACCACCGGAAGTATGGAAAACAAGTAATTTTCCCAAAAAGGTGCCTTCAGAATTGCCAAGAACTACTGGGGTATATGCTCTGCTACCCAAACGCATTGAACCTGAAATTCAAAAAAAAAAAAAAAGATTCAGGAAAAAACAAAACGGCTTTCGTAGAAATCGATCCACAACATTATAAAATCTGACAAACCATTCTAGAAAGTGTTCGTGAAAAAAACCTCGATGCTATACTCTTATTTGTTGATTTCCCGAAGCATTTGACTCCATAAACAGAGGGAAGATGAAGCAAATACTTGTAGCTTCCGGTCTACCATTTTATAGAGCATCGTTATGGCTGCCATTGTCTCTAGCAGCCATAATGATGCTCTATAAAAACACGAGAGCAAACATACACTCCACAGATTTCTTTAACATTGTCGCAGGTATGCTGCAAGGGGACATATTAGCACCCTACCTGTACATAATCTACCGAGACTACGTACTTCGAATGTCGATAGATTTAATGAAAGAATATGGCTTTACACTAAAAAAGGCAAAAAGCAGACGATACCCTGTACAAACTATTATGGACGCAGACTACGCTGATAGCATAGCATACACACGTCCAGGCCAAATCCCTATTGCATAGCCTGGAGAAGGAAGCAGGTAGCATAGGCCTCCATGTGAACAAAAACAAAACGGAGTACATGTTCTTTAATCAAAATTAAAGAGGAGATATCTCAACACTAAATGGTGGTTCTCTGAAACTAAAGGACACTTCACCTGCATCGGAAGTAGCGTCTTAGAAAAATGACATAAATACGCGACTAGCAAAGGCATGGAGAGCTAGATTATTGGTAATATGGAAGTCAGACCTATCCGGTAAAAGAAAATGCAATATTAACAAGCAGTGGTCGTGTCCATACTACTGTATGGATGCACCACTTGGACTCTGACTAAGTATATAGAGAAAAAAGCTTGACGGCAATTGCACAAGGATGCTACGATCTATATTAAACAAATCCTGGAAGCCACATCCCACAAAACAGCAGGTGTCCACTCACCAACCTCCCATTTCGAAGAACATCCAAATTAGACAAACAAGATATGCGGGACACTGTTGGAGAAGTAAGGACGAACTCATAAGCGACGTTCTGCTATGGACCCCTTCACACGGACGCGCAAGTGTAGGACAACATCTAAAACTTATTGACAACAGCTCTGTACCGACACAGGATGTCGTCAGGAAGACCTGCCGGAAACAATGCATGACAGATACGGATGGCGAGAGAGAGGGGAGAGAGAGAGAGAGAGAGAGAGAGAGTTAGGAAATCCGTGCGAGCAATGTGACATGATGATGATGATGATGATAAATCTGACTTTCATGAATCTGGAAAATATGATGATCATCATCATCATCATCATTATATATGGTATATATATATATAGTATTGCCCATAAAAACACATACCCCAAAACATTTTTATAAAATGTTAATTTTCTTCTAAACCAAATCACCTTTATATATATATATATATATATATATATATATATATATATATAATTTATAAAGATATCATGTAGATAACATTCTTGAACGAGTTTGAGCTCATTTTTTACACACAGTTAAATTGTTTCATGTGTTGCTGTATAAAAGTCACAATTTAATATCAGATATTTGTTTGCACATAGTTTGTTCTATTTGACCCACAGATAGTACCCTTTCAGGTACTACCACTCCGAGTAAGCGTGGACTTGGGAGCAATAACAATGAAGGAGTTCTCCACATTCCTTAAATTTCTAAGGCTGGAGCCTCGACATCAGATTGTTTAATGTCTTATTCAGAATATTCATTTGTGGGTGGGGTGAGGGTCTTACTTCTTTGAAGAGATGCAGTCGGGGTATTCTACCGTTCCACTCACTGGGCTGGTCTTTTAATGAGTTTTTATAGCGAAAATGTATTATCAGATGTAGGGACAAAGTTCACAAACGTTTTGTTAGGGAAAAATTTGGTCAATTCAGAAGTTCATAGTTTTCCCTATATTTAGGTTTGGTTTATTTTGGTTTTATGGCATATCAAACATTCTAGGGTTATTTTAATGCCAAATACCGTTTATTCATGTATAGCTGATATATGATTTGTAAATACAAGTTAAATGTTTCCAAGTATTGCTATATATCACTAACAATTCAATTAAACACCAATTATTTATTTACCCATAGTAAAATGGTAAAAGAGTTCTATTTCAAACAACTCAGTTTAGCATAAGTCATTTTTCATTCTCAATTTAAATGTCAAACAGTTCGATTTGACCCATTGATAGGATCCTAACAGGTGCTACCACTCCGGGGCCAGGAAGGACCTGAGAGCAATGACGATGATAGGGTTCTCCACATTTCTCAAAGCTCCAGCATTACTGGAGCCTTACAATCAGATTTTTTAATGTCATATCCAGGACATTCGTTGGGGATCTCACCCTTCTGCATAGATGCAGTCATTGTTTTCTAGAGCCCCACCCCCACCAACCGACTGGGCTCGTATATTTAGGTTTGAAAGACATGACGTAGAAGGCATGGCATCTGAGAACTCGTTGTAAATATTTCTAAGATGGAAATTCACTTGGCAGATTTTCAGTCTCGCCGGCTATCGTCTGTACTTGCTCTCTCCATTGACAGTAATGACAGGAAAGAGCTTGCGTTTGATTTAAGACGAATGGATCTGAAAACAGATTGACTGTGATTTTTTGATTTGTGTAGTTTTAAAAGTATAAACGCTGGTGGCTTCACTGAAAATAGATTAGGCTTTTAAAAATAGTTTTAAGTCTGGTAAATATTTTCTTGTATAAATGATTCTTCCGGCTCATATTTTCTCGTTCGGCTCTGAGGGGTGCCCGACGTATATTTCTTTAGTTTAAATTAGTTAGGCACAGAGCCGCATAAGAGAGATATCCAGGAAGGATCGAATTCATTACATTAAAAAAAATTGTCATGATACTCCCCCAAAGTATAATAATTGATTAAATAAGGTTTCCCATCTTATAAAACGTGAAACGAAAGAAATCTATTTTTAAGTTGATTTAATGGCATATCAACCCGTCATGGTTATTCAATGCTAAATCCTATTTATAAATATTCATATTTTATATGTAATATTTTAGTGAATAGATTATCGATAGCTTTATTCTTTTACGAGTAATAACTCATTTGTTTGCACATAGTTAGATCGTTTCAAGTATTGCAATCTAACATTAATAATTCTATTTGCGTTCTGTTAAATGAGTTCAAGTATGGTTATATAACATTAGTAATCAAGTATTCCTATCTAATCTAATATTAATGATTTGTTTGCACACAGTTAAATGGTTTCAAGCGTGTCAATTTAACAGTGTTAATTCTATTTAATATCTATAATAATCCCTATTTAAAAAAATGAACAGTTCTATTTAACCCATAGATGGGATCCTAATAGTTAATACTACTTCGGATCTGAGTCGACCTGAGAGTAATACTAATGATGAAGTACTCTTTCCTCATCTCTAAAATTCCAAATCTACAACCATACCATCCGATGCAATTTAATGTCATACTAAATGCAAAATCTATTTTTCTTCAAAAGTACAAGTGTCTATTGATAAACAATGTCACCCGAATCTTATGAAATTATTTATGGACTAGAGAAAAGAATGAAACTTCTCAAAATAAAGACAATCTATTTCTCTTTAAATTTACAAGTGTTGATCGCTAAATAATAGGGGATATTATTAAATATTTATCATCCTAACATTGAAACCTTATTCGATATTTATCATCCTAACATTGAAAATTTATTCGATATTTATCATCCTTACATTGAAACTTTATTCGATATTTATCATCCTAACATTGAAACTTTATTCGATATTTATCATCCTTACATTGAAACTTTATTCGATATTTATCATCCTTACATTGAAACTTTATTCGATATTTATCATCCTAACATTGAAACCTTGTAAACAAAAATACAATGATTTAAGCAGAGTTTAACATATTTAATTTCATTGTTCTCCTTCTCACAGACCAGTTGCCATACGAAAGTTGAATAGCCCAGCCTATCCCATTATTCTACCCACAGCTGGAGGTAGAATAGTTTGATATATTCATTTCCCAATGGTAGAGCGTTATGTGAAATGCAAATTGACTCGTCCAGGATTTGAACTCGTGTTACCGTGTCCATTTCTAACGACAATAACCGTTACACCATGAGGACCTCCAAATTTTATAACTGTGTATAAGAGATCTGCTTCTTTTTTTTCTGTTACATTGCCATGTTGTTTGTTCGGAATTTTTTTGTTGTAGAGAGTAATAAATATACTGTCGTATAGTGGCCCGTACCACATGACTTTCGGTATCACGGAGGAATAAAAGACGTCGTGTTTCTTAAGCACGGCCAATACTGAAAGATCTCGGTCCAACTTCGACCAACTTAACTTCGGACCAACTTCGAACTTAACACCAACAGCGCGAAACTTATAATATTTGTGGGACTGTACCACTTCAGTTAATAAATAGTTAACTCTATTTCACTGTGTCTCTTCCTTACCACGATACCAAAGATACTTCATAAGGTCTGTTTTGAGTGTATCTATTAGAAAGAATATAATCCTGTTTTGTTTGGCTTTGAAGAAAATAAACTTTTTTATAAAAGATTGTTTGCGGTTTACATGTTGGTAATAAATAATACCTAACAATATCCGTTAGAAGGAATTTAAAAAGAAATATACGGTACGAATATGGTACATTAAATTTGATCAAAATGTTTAGAAAGAAAAAAACCTAACATTTATTTAAAAATTGGTGGGGAGTTCTGTTGGCTAAAAAAAACTAACGTTTATATACAAATTGGTGGGGAGTTCCGTTGGCTAACCTGCTGGGACTGCAGTTTTGAAGTAAGCGAGTTCGAACTCTAATCAAACCATTTCAGACTAATACCCTTGGGAAAAGTATGAATACCTTTACTTTATGAGTTAAATAGAAACATTACTGATCATAGAAGGGTGGGTTTGCCATAAATTAATTCACCATTGTTGATATGAAAACTAAATTAAACCAATGGAGGAACTGATATAATAAAATGGTAATGTTCAGATATCTGCAGATATCTTCAGATCTTCAGATGGCCAGAAGCCATTGTATTTGACACTGGCACACCAATTACATAAAAAAGAATAAGAAAATTTCTGTAAATTGCTCTCGATAAATCACCTAAAATGTCCTAAAATTTCCAGAACTATAAAGATATAAATCTTATATATCTTGAGATAGGTCAGGTCAGACCTATTGGTCTATCTTCAGATGTCCAGATATTAAGATCTCTACATGTCCTGATCTCTAAATGTCCAGATTTCCAGACTTCCAGAAATCTGGAAATCCAGATATTAAAAATAATCTGGAAACCCAGATATTAAAAATAAATAAACATCTGGAGCGCATCCCGATGTCAATACCTCAAGATCTGAATTACCAGTCGTAACATCTCCAGATGTGGTCTGGACATCTGCAGACATATCCCCCAGATAATTATCTTTGACATCTGGAGTTAGACCAGAAAAACCTCCAGATGTCCACATGTCCAAATGTATATCCGGTCAATCTTCAGATGTCCAGATGTCCTAGATATCCAGATGTCCAATCTTCAGATGTCCAGATGTCCAGATGTTCTGGTGAAACATCTAGAGGTAGAGATCTTTGGAGGTCTGGACATCTGGAGTTATCTGGAGATACCAGATGTCTATCACCAAACGTCTCCAGATACCAAGTAAGACCATGAAAAACCATCAGGAAAAACCACCAGATGTCAAACCCTCCAGGTGTTCAGACTCCAGATGTCAAGAGATGTCCAGATGTGTATTGGCAGATGTCTAAAAATATGTCTAAACCTTTATATTAGATGGACGACAAATGGACGTTTGAACATCTGGAGGTTTTGACATCTGGAGGTTTTCCTGGTCTATCTGGAAGGTCTGATTTAGACATCCCTAGATAGACCAGATATCCAGATCTGAAGATATGTCCAGATAGAGATGCCTTAGAGATGGCTTTTCATCTGGAGGTTTTGACATCTGGAGTTTTTTCCTGGTCTATCTATTTGGAGATAGAAAAAAACTCCAGATATCTTTGAAGAGATACATCTATCAATAGGTATTTGGTGATATCTGGAGTTTTTGACAGATGTCAAAACTGTCAATTCAAAGATAGTCTATATCTAATCTCTAGATATTCAGACCTCCAGATGTTCAAACGTCTATTCGTCTAGACTGACATCTAGATTGTCACCATATCTTTAGACATCTGGAGGTAGTTCTGCTATTGCGGGCTTTCTGTGGCAAGCGCTGCAATTTTTATTTTGTGGGGGGGGGTAGATGTTTACCACATGACTAATAAATTAGCCAGAAACTGCCACATCATCTCGAGAAAAAGATCTATATATCTAGACACCTGGAGATAGGTCTAGACACCTGGAGATAGACATATCACCAGATGTCTTATCTCCAGATGTCTAGACCTACCTCCAGATGTCTCGACCTACCTCCCGACTTTAGACTATCTTCAGACTTTAGACTTTATATAAACAAGTTAATGCTAATTTTCAATACTTTTTCAGCTACAATTATGGCGAAACAAAGGATTGTGCAAGTGCAACAACTTTCATACTCCATTGGACCCTTTTTCAGTTTTCTTTTTTGCTAAAATAGAATATTCACACTCATGGATAGGATTTGAAGACACTGAGGAGACAAAAGAAAACAACTGTTCAGTTTTCTATCATAACAAAAGAGGATTTTCAGAGGTGCTTCGACCGAATAAGTGCAAGGAATTTGAAGGGAATCATTTTCGATACTCTGCGTTTTATTCATTGTTCATTGTCTTTGTAAATACAATTTTTATTTTAAGTATTGTTTGAACAGAACTCGTAACATATGCATTGAAATAAACAAATTCGAACAAATAGATAGATAGAAACAAAGAGAGTAGATATTAAGATATTGGGATTGATAGGAACAGACTGATATAAACAAAGATTGGTTTGGTTTGGTTTCTTCATTTAATGGTATATTAACCTTTGCGGGTTATTTAATGCCAAAGCTATTCTAGTAGAACAACAGCAGTGATACTATTTAACCCATTGCAGGACGGGGGATAATGGGGTTCATGGCTTTCCCAAGGCTATAAGTCCGAAAGTGAATATAATAGCGCGTCTGGCTAAGGTAGATAGATAGCAAAAGACTGATATCAACAGATAATATATATATATATATATATATATAGAGAGAGAGAGAGAGATAACGACCAAGGGAGATACACATCCATCCATCGATACATACATACATACATACATACATATGAATAGACTAAGACAGGCGAGGATAGATAAATAGATAGAGAAAGAAAGAAAGAAAGAAAGTTTTTCGTTTTTACTTCAAAATACCTTTCTCAGGTATGTAACACAACTTAAAGAAAGAAAGTCGAACAACTTAAAGAATTGCTTACATTAGCTGATCTATCTTGGGGAATTGAACCGCCAACCTAATAGTTTTCCGCGCCATATTTCAATGTTCTTTCTAAACTGATAAACATATCCACCCTTTATTCATAGAACAGAATCTTTTTCTTTTTTTCTTTTCTTTTCTTTTCTTTTCTTTCATTTTCTTTTCTTTTTATTTCATTTCTTTTCTTTTCCCCCCAAAATAAACCTATTTTACTCATAACAAATTCTGTGAGAAACACCTGTTTGATACTACACGTGTTTTGTCATGTTCAAAACAATCAGGCCAAGTGTCAACCCACGTGGCTTCCACCTGGACAGGAGATGTAAATAAGAGAGGCAGCTGAAACTTAGGAAAATATACAAACGATTCGTCATTGGTGACTTCCTTGGCATGACGTCCTCAACTTGCTGCTATTGCGGCCTTTCTGTGGCAAGTGTTGCAATTTGGGGGGCAGATGATAACCACATGAATATTACTAATAAATTAGGCAGAAACTGCCACATCATCTCGAGGTTTTCTTCTTCAAAACGAATATTCTGCTAACTGAAATAGATTAAAAACAGACAACTGGAAAGTGGTGTCCGTGACACCAATAATCGCGGTTCGAACTCATATGTAAACACCTTACTGTCTATGGGCTTAGAATATGCTGACTCTATCCCCTGATGATAGGTAAGATCCTGTCCAAAAGGTTTGACCTGGGTATGAAACTAAACTGTATCTGGTGGTTAGGCTCCAGTTATATAATTTCAAATAATAAATAATAATAATAATAATAATCTTTTATAAGCAATTCCAGCTTCAAATACGTCCGTTTTATACTAATATTTAATAGAATTATTCGTGTTAGAGAGCAATTACTGAAACCACTTAACTTGTGTGCAAACAAATTATTATCAAATAGAATTATTAGCATTTGCAATTCTTGAAACCATTTAATAGTGAGCAAAATATTAGTACTAACTTATTTAGAAATAGCTACTAACAAACTATTCGCTTATATATATATAAAACATTTGACATTGAATAACCCACAAGGTTTAATAGGCCATAAAACACCAACTCACTAACTATTCTTTATACAAATAATTAGCATACAGTTATATGGCATCAAGAATTCTGGCTGATGTATCCTTGTATTAACCAAGGTCAGTGGGTATCCTCCTTGGTAAATTCCCAACAGATTTTGGATTTCATGATGGGTGGTGGAGTATGGGACAAGCAATAGGTATACAAAAAAATGGCAAATAAAAACAAAAAATCCAAACGAAACCTCACTGAATCTGAATCAGAAATTAAAACAACACTACAAATGATTTTAAACAAATCTTTTTGACTTGTTGATAGGGCTCTAACAAGGATTTAACCAAGTCGGTGAAGCTTGGAATACGCACACTCCATCGCTTGCAAAGAGTCAAGACCAACAAAAGGTTTCCTGAGTATGACACTTAACTAGTGGTGAGGCTCTGGTTCTCGAGTTCTGGGGTCTGGGGTAATGTGGAATATCACTTCATTGCTATTATTCCCAAGTCCACTTTCAGCCCGATTGATAGTACCTATTAGGGTCCCATCTATGGGTCAAATTGATCTGTAAAATCAATCGAATTCGATAGGACTCTGAGCAAAAAATAACTCTTTAGAAACAGCAATAAATATATAGATATAAATGTGCAATGAACTCGATTCCCTAACCTCTAGGCTTAAAATAACACGAGATAGATTGAAATGCCGTTAAATCAACCATTTAAATCCTTTGAACTAGATGAAAACCATTATTTCAATTGCTGACATTCAACAAAGGCTAATTACTGAATGTAATATGATGACCATTCTCACTATCAACGATCTTCACAACCGATAGAGGGAGGTCCAAATGTGGCGAGGCAATCTCGCGAGACATTATGCGATTTGGAAAAAAAGGGATAGCTGGTACTAAGACAGCGAAGATAATTAATTGGTTATCTTTATGGTACATACACCCTTGTGGTTTATTTAATGCCATCTTGATTTTTTGTATCTATAGTTTGTAGGTGTATAGTTTGCAAGTAAAGATTTATTTTTAAATGAATTGTTAGAACGCAAGACAAAAGTTGACAATTTTGCTTCAAAGGAGTAATCAGTAAAAGAAAGAAATAGTGAAATTTTTCGAACATATTTAAGACCAGGTCTTCCAGACCGAATACAATTTCCGCACAGAGCTGAGGAAGGCTAATAAAGGTCTTTGCTTATTGACCAATACTGGATTATGCATGTGAGGGACCCTACTGATAAACTTCGCTTTGGAATTCGTTCTTGCTTCTTTAGCAGTGTCCAGCTTGTTTTTGTCTTATTTGGATGGTTTATGAGATTGGAGGTAAGTGGCCGTACATTTTATCCGAGAGATTAGATTTCAAGTCGATAATCTGTCGGTCGCAATTTATACATTTCCTATGAGTATTTTGACATTGCTTTCAGTAGATGAGATATTGCCACCAAGGTATGTGAATTAGTCTCTAAATTCTAGAGGTTTGCTTTTTAATGTGGAGATGACTCCACTTTGTTTTAAACACATGAATTCTGTTTGATCCGTATTCACATAGAACCAATGCCTCTTACTGCCTGTTCCTGGCTATGTTGCAAGGGTTCGGCTTGCGAAGGTCAGAAGCGCTAGATCATCTGCGTTTCCTAAATTAGACAAATTGTTTACTTTTGATGAAATTTTCGGTTCTAATTCATTTATTAACAGATTGAATATTTCATCTGAACTAGTTTAATTATTCATAATTTTTTTTTTTTGCCTCTTTGTTTATTTGTAATGAAACGGATAAGAAAAAGTCAAAAAAAGTAAATGATAAATAAATGAATAAACAAATCATCATCATCATATCGCGCTGGTAGCACAGATATCCCTGACCCTCTCTCGCCACTCCTCCCTATCGTTCATCGCCCTAGGTAGGTCTTCAGGACAACATCCCGTATCCTCACATAGCTGCTGAATGTATGTTCGTGCTGGTCGTCCTGCTTTTGCACGGCCATGTGTGGGGGTCCATAAGAGTACATCACTTATGAGTTCGTCCCTGCTTCTCCAGCAGTGTCCTGCATGTCTGGCTCGTCTAACTTGAATAGTTTTCGTGATAGGGGGTAGGTGGCCGTACAGTTGGTGTCTTGTGGGGTGTTGCCGCCAGGACTTGTTCAAGATTGCACGTAGCATTCTTGTGTAATTGCCGTCTAGCTTCTTCTCCAGCCGTTTTGTTAGCGTCCATGTAGTGCAGCCATATAGCAGTATCGATGTGACCGCTGCCTGGAAGAAACTGCGTTTCATTTTATCGGTTAGGTCAGATTTCCAAATAATCGATAACCTATTGATAGCTGTCAATGCTTTCGCTAACCTCGTTTCAATGTCCTTTTCGGTTGATTCGACGCTGCTTCCTAGGTAAGTAAATTTGTCTACTAGTTTAAGAGGGGTTCCTTCTAGAGTGGAGATGTCCCCCGTTTGATTATAGCACATATATTCCGTTTTGTGTGCATTAACATAGAGGCCTATGTTTGCTGCTGCTCATTCCAAACTATGCAGTAGTGTTCCAGCTTGGTCAGGTGTATTTGCCAGTATCGCTATGTCATCGGCGTAGTCGGCGTCGGTAATTGTTGTTGCGGGGTACCTTCTGCTTCTTTTCTTCGTCAGTTCGAAGCCATTCTCTTTGATTTTGTCAATCGATGTTCTAAGTACGTAGTCTAGACAAATGATAAAGAGGTACGGGGCCAGCGTGTCCCCTTGTAGTACTCCTGCTACAATGTCGAAGTATTCTGTGTCTCCATCTGGTGATCGTATTTTTACTTTAGTGTTTCTATAGAGAATCGTTATTGCCGCTACGGTTTCTTTAGGTATGCCGTACGCTAGTAGGATTTGTTCCATCTTTCCTCTGTGAATGGAATCGAAAGCCTTGGTAAAGTCAACAAAAATTGTATGTTGTCGACTTTGGGTTCTATGCGGTTTCGTAGTAGGGCATTGTAGATTTTGGCTGCTATGGATGTAAGTGTTATGCCTCGGTAGTTTTTGGCTAATCCGAGGTCCCCCTTTTTAGGGAAGGGGAGTATGCATCCTTTCATCCATCTATCTATCGGATTTTGATTGTATACTGCGTTGCAGTGTCGGAGCAGTATGTCATCGAATTGCCTGGTCTTCCATACTTCCGGGGGAATTTCGTCCAGCCCTGCAGCTTTCCTATTTTTAATTTTTCTGAGAACCGAGTCGAGTTCTTCTTGTGTGAAGGGTCCTAGTTTAATGTCTAATTGTTTGCTAATTATTCTGGTGATTGGTTCATGTGTTATTTTCGGTGGGTTTCCTAGTAAGTTTTCAAAGTGCTGTTTCCACAGTTTTATTCTTTCTTGTTGGTTTGCTGCTTTCAGTTTTGCTTTGGCTGTGTTCTTTCTTCTGCTCACTTCGTTTATTGTTTGCCAGGCAATTCTAGATTGTCTATCTTCCACCTAGTATCTAATCTTATCTATCTGCTTTTGAATGTATTCTGTCTGTTCCTTTATATATACGCCTGTTAATTGATATTGTGCTGTTTTTAGTTTTAAGGCATTTGTGTTTGTTGGGTTTTTTCGATAGTTTTTGGAGGCTGTTTTCACTAGTGCACGTACACCAAACGACGAATATGAAAATTTCGTCAATGCACACCTCGAGGCAGCAGCGAAATATAATAAACAAATAAATAAACTAAAAATAAATAACATATAAATAAATTATAAATAATGAATAAATATTAAGCAAGCATACAAACAAACACATAAATAAATTGATGAATGAATTATAATAAATTACAATAAATTAATAATAATTGAATAAATAAATATTAAATAGAAAATAAGGAAATAATAAAGAAATAATGAACAAAAAAACAGAAACAAATAAATGAATAAATTATAAAAATAGATAAACAAAAAACAACTAAAAAATTAATAAATAAATAAGTAAATAAATATTTAAAAAATAAATGATGAATAAAAATAAATGAATGAATAAATAATGAATGAATGGATGATAAAAAT
The DNA here is from genome assembly GCA_963585895.1 of Sepioteuthis lessoniana. Lineage (NCBI taxonomy): Eukaryota > Metazoa > Mollusca > Cephalopoda > Myopsida > Loliginidae > Sepioteuthis > Sepioteuthis lessoniana. Next base: position 12,197,682 of record OY757917.1, on the reverse strand, counting down.
AGACAATAACAAACAAACTCATTATTAAATGAATAAAAAATAAATACATATTTAAAAAATAGATGATCAGACGAGTGGAAACCATCCAAACTACAGCATTATTGAGAACAGCCAGAATACTGAGAAGTGTCCTGGGTATTGGGGAGACTTGCTGTCACTTAAGCTGATGTGCGCATAAACTCCTAGGGGACTTTAACATACAAACGGATCACCTAATCCCGGCCAGAAGACCAGACCTCATAATAATCAACAAAAGAAAGAGAATCTGCAAAATTGTCGACTTTGCTGTCCCGGCGGACCACAGAATAAATCTGAAGGAAAGTGAAAAGAAGGATAAGTACCTCGACCTTGCTAGAGAATTGAAAAAACTGTGGAACCTGAAAGTAACGATTGTGCCAATTGTGATTGGTGCGTTAGGCACAGTAACTAAAGGATTATTAAAGGGCCTGGAGGACTTGGAAGTTAGCGGACGGGTAGAGACTATCCAAACGACAGCATTGCTGAGGACGGACAGAATACTGAGACGAGTCCTGGAGACTTGAGGAGACTTGCTGTCACTCAAACTCCAGTGAAAAACCATCAGCTAATACTGATGTGAAAAACTCTAGAGGAGTAAATAATAATAATAATAATAATAATAATAATAAAAATAATTGACATACAAACGGATCACCTAATCTCGGCCAGAAGACCAAACCTTATAATAATTAACAAAAAAAGAGAACTTGCAAAACTGTGGACTTTGCTGTCCCGGCTGACCACAGAATAAAACTGAAAGAATGTGAAAAGAACGATAAGTACCTCGACCTTGCTAGGGAATTGAAAAAACTATGGAACATGAAGGGGATACTTGTACCAATCGTGATTGGTGCCTTTGGTACAGTCACTAAAGGATTATTAAAGGGACTGGAGGACTTGGAGTTTGGAGGACGAGTGGAGATCCTCCAAACTACAGCATTATTGAGAACGGCCAGAATACTGAGAATAGTCCTGGAGACTAGAAGAGACTTGCAGTCAATCAAACTCAATTGAAAGACCATCAGCTAACGCTGATGTGAAAAACTCTAATGAGTAAATAATAATAATAATCGCATTCTTCCTAGATGTCTATCATTCTATGATTATAAAGAAAGGTTGGTTTTCTGACCTTGAAATATTTGAAATACACCAAAAAATAGAGAAACATATCAACAAGACCCGAATAGAAGGACTGAACCGCTAAACACCTAAAAGCAAGGACACTCTATTCAAACTGAAACCCACGGTAATAGTAATCAAAACCCCACCACACAAACACATAACAAACATGAAGACAAGTAGAAAAAATAAATGTTGAGACTATAAAGAGAATGAAGTCTGAAAAGATAACCACATTACCATTTCTCAGTTATCAGAACAGGAAAACAGTCAAGGTAGAAACTGAAAAAATAAACGAATTGTTAACACATATTTCAACGAACAACATCAAGGAATTAAACGAGCTAATCTACGCAAGAGCAAAATTAGTCTGTGAAAAAATCGGGGTTCTTCTAAAGAACTTTAGTAATCATTCAAAAACTTAATGGGAAAAAAAGACTGGAAACACAAATAAGAAATCTTCGCCAACAAGCAAAAATACTAAAAGACCGAAGAAAGACACGAAATAAAAAGAGCAAAGCAACACGACTAAAACAAACGATAAAACTCGACGAGATGAATCAAAAGTTTGTGGCGAACGAACGAAGACACCCCGAGATCGGGTCAAACAATACAGACAAAATAGGACATTTACACAAAATAGGACATTTTCACAAAATTGGATATTCACACAAAATAGGAAATTCATACAAAATTGGATATTCACACAAAATAGGACATTCAGGCAAAATAGGATAGTCACACAAAAGTGGATATTCACACAAAATAGGACATTCACACAAAATTGAATAGTCACACAAAATAGGAAATTCATACAAAATTGGATATTCACACAAAATAGGACATTCAGGCAAAATAGGATAGTCACTCAAAAGTGGATATTCACACAAAATAGGACATTTTCACAAAATTGGATATTCACACAAAATAGGAAATTCATACAAAATTGGATATTCACACAAAATAGGATATTCAGGCAAAATAGGATAGTCACTCAAAAGTGGATATTCACACAAAATAGGACATTTTCACAAAATTGGATAGTAACACAAAATACGGCATTCAGACATAAGACATAATAACATCAACCGCTGAAAGTAAACGCGTTTTTTTTTAATCACAAACTGCACTCAGAAAATGAAGATTAACGTCCAATATAGTCTCTGCATTTAATTGATCTGGCATATATATATATATATATATATATATGATTCTCTTAATACCCTGTCCGGTGGCAAAAGCTGCTTAGTAGCGCCAGGGGTGGCAGTACCGGCTTGAACTACCGAAACTGTGTTATCACCCCTGGATGGCGGCTGATGAGGACATGGTATCGCACGTGCTTTCACGCGTTGTATGATAAAAAAGAAATGACATTCACTCAAAATAGGACATTCACACAAAATTAGATAGTCACACAAAATTGGAGAGTCACACAAAATAGGGCATTCAAACATAGAACATTCACACAAAATTGCATATTCAACCAAAATATGACATTTAGACATAACAGGTTATTCACACAAAATAGGACATTCGAATACAACCAAAAAAAATTCTACCAGCAAGTAGGGCGAAAAGGTGCGAAGACAGACCCACTACCGAATGCGAGAGAGACAAAACAATTTCGGAGCAAAATATGGGAACGTAGAGATCATAACAGAAAAACCGAATGGATAAACAAAATAGAAAAGGAGTTGCAAGGACTGGTAAAAGGCAAAAATACACGTGCATTCCCTGAGAGCAACACTTAAAAAATACCAAATTGGAAAACTCCGGGCCATGATGGCATACATGTATTCTGGTTTAAAAATTCCCTTCCATCTATGACAGACTGGCTACCGAAATGAATAGATGCTTAGAAAAGGCTGATAAACCCAAGAAGATGATCAAGGGAAAGACCACCCTGATCCAGAATGATCCCCAAAAAGGAACCGCCCCCAAACAACTATAAACCTATAACGTGCAAGGAGTTTAAATTTGAACATACAAACAAATGGTAAATGCACAACCCAGAATCCGTCGTAAAAAATGAAACGCATAAACTTGTTTGAGATTTTGAGATACAAACAGATAATCTAATGTCGGCCAGACGACCAGACCTAGTGATAGTAAAAAAAAAAAAAAAGGAGAACCTGCTATATAGTGGACTTAACTATTGCGGCTGACCATAGGGTAAAACTTATAGAAACGGTGATACCAATTATAATTGGTGCACTCGGTACAGTCACCAACGAATTAATAAAGGGACTGAAGGATTTGGGAATAAGAGGACGAGTGAAACCATCGTAACGACAGCATTATTAAGATCGACTAGAATATTGAGAAGAGTCCTGGAGTCTTGAGGAGACTTGCTGTCACTCAAACTCCAGTGAGAAACCATCGGCTAACGCTGACGTGAAAAACACTCAAATGAGTAAAATGACAATAATAAAACCATAAAGTTTATTGAGATAAGTCATAAAGTTTATCGAGAATTCCACAGAAAACTGGAAAGTGGAACAGCCATTGAAGCAAATGGATGAATTACAACAAACTCTTGTTTATAGAACAGCATTTCATCTCAAACGATTTTAAGAAACGTGTAATTTCCCCGACTTTAAAGAAGACTTGTCGCAATAGATACGTAACCTTTCTTATTTTTCTCAATAAGAGGATAAGAAAGCTGAATGCACAGCCGGCTCGCTTTTTTTTTCTTTCTTTTTTTAAAACTTTTTCAATTGTGTGGATTGGGAGGTATTAAGGTCACGTGCTAATTCTCGTGTATTTCTGTGCAGATTGCATTGCCTCAATTTTCTTAAAGCATTTTGATTGAGGTCTGATGAGTGTCCATCTCAGGGTTCATTTCTTCAATGACGCACAGCCGGAACGAAACTTTGAGAACCAGTTTTAGATTTGGTTGTCAGTAACGACATCTTGGTCATAAACATTAGTAATTTTCTTTGTTGTTTCTGTAGCGTTTTTGTTATTCTTAAAATCCCACAACGTCGAATATCCACTTTCAGTTTCTCCATTCTAGGGACGTGAGATCATCGATTGAAATATGATGCGAACCCTTTCACTGCTGAAATAAGAATTACTGATGAAGGCACTTTTTAATCGGGTAATTTCCAGTTGTGTTTAAAACATTGAAAGTTTAAGATGCGTAGATACATCTTACCTTTAAAAAAACTGAAATTATTTAAAACTCATCATCACCAAGTCCCCCCCCCTCTCTCTCTCTCTCTCTCTCTCTCTCTCTCTCTCTCTCTCTCTATCTATCTATCTATCTATTCCTATCATACATCGCTCTCGGCAGGTCTTCTAGACTGCATCCAGTGCCAACACAGAGTTGATATATGTAAGCCCTTGCTGGTCGACCAACACATCCATGTGGGAGAGTATTTAAGAGAACGTTGCGTTTGAGTTCGTCCTTTCTTCTCCGGCCATGCCCAGCATGTCTTGTTCGTCTTACTAACAAGATTAGTGAGATAGGAGGTGAGTGGCCGTAAAGCGGCTGATTTGTAGAGTTTCGCTTCCAGGATTTTACTCAAAACAGTATTCTTGTGTAGTCCCCATCTAGCCTTTTCTCCATTTACTTCGAGACACTCCATGTGGTGCATCTATAGAATAGTGTCGACACAGTCACAGCTTGGAAAAAAGCGAGCCGGCTGTGCATTCAGCTTTCTTATCTTCTTATTGAGAAAAATAAGAAAGGTTACGTATCTATTGCGACAAGTCTTCTTTAAAGTCGGGGAAATTACACGTTTCTTAAAATATTATTACAGATCACGAAATATGTGTCTTTTATGACAATGTTCAACGCAAAAGGCAGACATGGAATAATTTACGCAACCTACTCTAAAGGGAGAGTACATGGAAGAAAAGTTATGCAGTGTGTCTAGCGGGATTACCACAGTATTATTCATTTTGACTGGCTTGGCTTGGCTTGTTTAATGGCATATCAACTCTTTTTAGGTTATTTAATGCCAAATCCATTCTCCTAGAAGAACAGTAGTGGTACTATTTAACCCATAGCTGGGAGGATAAGGGGGTTCATACCTTTCCCAAGGGTATATTCATTTTGAGTTTTTAAACTGCAGTTAGACACCCAATGCAGACTTACACTCTCAACAACTGCAGCGTGTGATCGAAAATCTTCTAAGAAAACGCTCCACACTTGTCAACGGGAGAAACATTGTGCTTCTCCATGACGATGTATAACCATATTCAGCAAGAATCACGTAGTAAGAAAATTGGATTTTGGTTGATCTGTTCCCACCCCATCCACCCTATGCATCCGATCTTCCAGCACGAAATTTCAATCATTTCATTGACTATAAAATGGTCTAAATGACAAACATTTTCTCAAGAAGCTCAGATAAAAATGTTTGTAGAAAACTTCTTGGGCTCGAAAACAGATAAGAGGAATTAACAAGCTCCCTAATAAATAACAAGATGGGATTCAAAATAAAGGCAAATATAAAATTAATTAAAATTAATTCATTGTTAACTTATTCAGAAATAAATCATTTTTTCTAAAACGGAAATCATTGATGACTCAACCCAATACACACACACACACACACACACACACACACATATATATATATATATATATATATATAACCGATGATTGAATATTATTTCTTGACTCATGGCGATATTTATCCAATGGTTCGTCAGGCATAAAAGTCTACATAATAAATCTCATAAAAAGTGATTTTTAGCGCACTGTTTGTTTATATAGCTTTTGATGTGAACATATTGTAACATAAGAGGTGTCTATTAGCGTGACTTAGGGGTTGCACCCGTATTAATTCGTATTTACTACTGGGTAGGATGTGTGAAATTTAAATAAGTTCCGAATCTTTAAATTTCAATGGTTGAATATATTATACTGGAAATAAAAAAGAGAAGCCGAGACAAAAAAGGAGAGGAGGAGAAAGACGAAAAAAAAAATGAAAGAAAGATAGAAAGAGAAAGACTTGAAAAAATATCAAAGAAATGTAAAATTTAAAAGAAGAAAAATGAACGCATTTTATCTCTTTTAATACACACGTAAACATCTTCCACATTCCATAAATATATATATATATATATATATATATATATATATATATATATATATATATATATATATATATATACACGTCTATGAAAGTATATTTATATATACACTATTATATATACATAAACACAAATATATATATATATATATATATATATATATATATATATATACACGTCTATGAAAGTATATTTATATATACACTATTATATATACATAAACACAAATATATATATATATATATATATATATATATATATATAGACGTCTATGAAAGTATATTTATATATACACTATTATATATACATAAACACAAATATATATATATATATATATATATATATATATATATATATATATATATATATACACGTCTATGAAAGTATATTTATATATACACTATTATATATACATAAACACAAATATATATATATATATATATATATATATATATATACACGTCTATGAAAGTATATTTATATATACACTATTATATATACATAAACACAAATATATATATATATATATACACGTCTATGAAAGTATATTTATATATACACTATTGTATACATAAACACAAATATATATATATATATATATATATATATATATATATATATATACACGTCTATGAAAGTATATTTATATATACACTATTATATATACATAAACACAAATATATATATATATATATATATATATATATATATATATATATATATACACACGTCTATGAAAGTATATTTATATATACACTATTATATATACATAAACACAAATATATATACATATATATATATATATATACACGTCTATGAAAGTATATTTATATATACACTATTATATATACATAAACACAAATATATATATATATATATATATATATAAAAATATTCATATAAAAAAATATATATATATGTATATAAAAATGCATATGAATATATGTATATATGCACACACATATACATATACATGCCTATATACATGCACACATTCTGATATACACATATATATATACATATATAGATATCAATCCCAGGTCGAGTCATACCAAAGACTCAAAAAATGGTACTTGATGCCTCCTTGCTTAACACTCAGCATTATAAGGTACGGATCAAGGGTAAAGTAGAGCAATCCAGGGAAGGAGTAGCGCCCTCCCCTACACCTTGGTGTAGTAGCTATCGAAAAGGGAGCCTTCGGGTTACCCTCGACTATGGTCACCAACTTTACTTTTTATTGTTTATATGCGTATGTATGTATGTGTGTATATGCATGCATTAGCATAATGGTTAGAGTGTTCGGCAATGGATGGGGAGACAAGGACTCAATCCCAGGTCGAATCATACCAAAGACTCAAAAAAAAATGGTACTTGATTCCTACTTGCTTAACACTAAGCATTATATGATAAGGTAAGTGGAAGGAGTAGTGCACTACCCTACACCTCGGTGTAGTAGCTATTGAAAAGAGAGCCTTCGGATTGCCCTTTACTACCGTTGGCAAATCATATGCATATATCTATACACATTGATATATGTACACACGCACTTACATATATATATATATATATACATATATATATAATTTACATGTATATATGTATAGATATACATACGTATACAGCTAAGTTGGCGATCGTAGTTGAGGGTGACCCGAAGGCTCCCTTTTCAATAGCTACTACACTGAGGTGTATGAGACGACGCTACTCCATTCTCAGGATTGCTCTCCTTTACCCTGGATTCGTACCTTTTTATGCTGAGTGTTAAGCAAGGCGGCATCAAGTACCATTTTTGAGTCTTTGGTATGACTCAGCCTGGTATTGAACCCGGGTCTCCCGGACCATTGGTGAACACTCTACCACTAGGCCAATGACTCATATATGTTTACACATATACATCTATATATATACATATATACACATGCACACAGATGTATTCATATATACATATTTGTACATATACACACATATATATACACTTACATGTATCCATATAAATATGCATACATACACATATGCATATATATATATATATATACACTTATATGAACACACGCACACAAATATGCATATAATTTACATGTATATACATATAAACCTATATACACACATATACATTCTTACATGTACAGAAATACACACACACACACACACACACATATATATATATATATATACACTTGCACACATGCACTTATATATTTCTCCAGTCGGCAAGGGTTGGCGAATACATCGACTGCATCTCTGCAGAGAGGCAAGACTCCCTCCAATGAATGTCCTAGATATGACATTAAACAATCTGATTGAGAGGCTCCAGTAATGCTGGACCTTTGGGGAATGCGGAGTACCCCTTCATTGTCATCACACCAAGGTCCACTCTGGGCTGAAGTGGTAGCACTCGATAGGGTCCTGTCTATGGGTAAAAAAAATAAACTGTGTACTTATGCTAAACGGAATTACTTGAAATAGAACTGCTTTTGAATGCCAAACTGAATTGTATGAAATATAATTGTTTATGTGTATAAAAATGAATTTGGTATTTAATAACCCGCAATGGTTGATACGCCATAAAATCCAACTAAACCAAATCATATATATATATATATATGCATGTTTATATATTAACGCATATGCATATATACTCGTACAGATTTACGTGTGTGTGTGTGTGTGTACATATATATATATATACACATATACATATATGCATACATGCGCACACGCATACAAATATTGAGAAAGAAAGAAAGAAAGAGAGAGAGAGAAAGAAAGAAAAAGAAAGAGAAAGAGAGAGAGAGGGAAAGAAAAAGAAAAAGAAAGAGTGAGAGAAAGAGAGAGAGAAAGAGAGAGAGAGATTTAGAAGGAGAGAGAGAAAGAGAGAGAGAAAGAGAAAAAGAGGGAGAAAGAAAGAAAGAAAGAGAGAGAGAAAGAAAGAAAGAAAAAAAGAAAGAGAAAGAGTAAGAGAGAGAGAGAAAGAGAAAGAAAAAGAAAGAGTGAGAGAAAGCGAGAGAGAAAGAGAGAGAGAGAGATTTAGAAAGAAAGAGAGAGAGAAAGAAAAAAAGAAAGAAAGAAAGAGGAAGAGAGAGAATGTCGGTTGATATCCGGGGCGTTTCCTACTGTCAATAAATGTATATGCTTCTCTGCACACAATCTTTTTATCACGAAATGAACATTACAATTTACTCACTTTCACAAAGTTGTGATACATGAATCGAATTCCACATAGTTAGGCTTAGACGAGTTATATCTCAAACGTTCTCTCCTGTAGAATGTCGTCTTCATTATTTTCAACAACATTTTGTTTGTTATATTGTCCACTGAGCAGGCTATAATACAGAAATGAAAGAAAGAAAATTCACGCAAAAAATTTGCGAATGAAAAAAAAAAATAGGTGAATCGAACAAAATTAATTGTGCATAAAACTTGTATTAATTTAATGTACTTATTCGTCTAACCTTAAACTTGACATTTACACAATATACGACGTGTGATCAAAACGTACCGACACAGAAGTTTCAAATTTTTAGATATAAAATTTAAATGACGTTGGCATAATTATGAACAACTGATATAAAAAAAGTGATTAATTCGTTGGTTGATTTTAACGGCATGCTAATCCATACAGTGTTATTCTATACTGATCGGGTTGTTTCATAAACTTACATGATATCAAGTATTTCTATCTCATACTAATGATTAGAACAGCGTTGAATGGTTTCAAGTATTTCTTTCTAATACTAATAACTATATGGTTTCAAGGAATAATTCTTATTAAATAAGACATCTGTCTGTACATAGATATATGGTTTTAGTTTACAAATAATAATTATCTTTAGTAAACAATTATATCTTCAAGTAACTATTCTTAATACAAATAATTTACAGTTATATTTAAAGTATTCTGATCTAATACAAATAATTTGTACACAGTTATATGGTTCCAAGTAAAAAAAAATAATAATCCTTAGTAAACAATTATATCGTCAAGTAACTATTCTTAATACATATAATCTACAGTTATATATAAAGTATTCTTATCTAATACAAGTAATTTGCACACAGTTGTATGATGTCAAGTTTCCCTATCTAATGCTAATAATTATATAATTTCAAGGAATGAATCGTGATTTGTTTGCACATAGTTATAGGGTTTCAAGAGACTAATTATAATAATAATCCTTAGTAAACAAACACAGTCTCAAATAACAATTCTTAATACAATTAACTTACAGTTATATGGCATGAAGTATTCCTGTCAAATATAAACAATTTTTAAGCAGATCTTATTGGTCTTTAGATAGGACACTATCAAGTACTACCACTCCAGTGTCAGAGTGGATCTGGGAGTAATGGCAATGAAGGGGTACTTCGCATTCCCCATATCTCTAGAATTGGAGATTCTTACCCCTCCACAGGGAATACAGTTGGCCTATACTAAGTCCCACCGACTGGATTGTATAATAAAGTAAGGACCTCTAAATATTGAGATAGCCGGCTAGACGAGCTTGTGGAATTTTTAAAAAAATTATCAAGCTAGTCTTGATACATGAAAACACAAGTGCAATAATCCCTGTATCTTCTGGCTTCGTGCGACTCTTTCTTATTTCCTAAAAAAGGAAATTCATCTCAAAGACGACGGAATCGATTTATATCATATCACAAAAGAAATTTCTGTGATGCCCCAGTTAATGAAAAACCAGATGGAATAAGTCCACCGAATAGCATTAGGTTTTTTGAAGAAAATTAACATTTATTTGTGGATCAATTTTGTTTCGACAAATACAGCCTCAGTCGTGGTATATATTTTTTTTTTTGTTGAAAGACACTACTCATGAACCTGCTTAGTTTGGTTTGGTTTGGTTTGGTTTGGTCTGGTTTTATGGTATATCAACCACTGTTAGTTATTTAATGCCAAATCCTTTTAATACATATGAATCAAATATATGATTTCTAAACATATTTTGTAGATAACATTTTTCAAACAAGACTGAGCACATTTGTTTGCACACAGTTAACTGGTTTCACTTATTTCTGTCTAATACGAATAATTCAATTTACTATTAATCATTTGTTTGCACACAGTTTAATGTTTTCAAGTATTACTAAGGATCACTAACAATTTAATTAAACATAAGTCATTTGTATTAAACAGTTAAATGACCAAACAGTTATTTTACAAACAATTCAGTTTAGCATAAGTACACAGTTTAACTGTCAAACAGTTCGATTTGACTCATAGATAGGACCCTATCAGGTGCTACCAACTCGGGCCAGAGTAGACCTGGCAGTGATGGCAATGATGGAGTACTCAGCATTCCCCAAAGCTCCAGCATTACTGGAACTTCACCATCAGATTGTTTAGTGTCATATCCAGGACACTTGTTGGGGGAGTCTTGCCACTCGGCAGAGAAGTAGTCGATGAATTTTACAGTCATCGCCGACTGAGCCATCATGCCCCTGTCAAATAAAATATGCATTTTGTCAAATGCTTTACAAGGAAGAATTGACACCATTCTGACCAATAGAAAACTTCCTGGAATTAATGAATTGAAAACCAAAGAGACTATTTTAAAGAATATTCAGTTTGATAAGTTCAGCTTGAGACTTGATACATTTTAGAATACATCTTTTTTTAAAAAGATTGTAATTCTTCTCTTAGACTGGTTGCCAAAGCAAGGTTAAAGATCCCAGTCAACTCCTACTATTTACCCATTGCCAGAGGAACAATAATTGAATGCATAACTTTCCTCAGGGAATTAGCTTGAAGCGAAATACAAACAGCCTCGTCCGGGATTTGAACTCGGGTCATAGTCCATTTCTTTCAATGATAATCATTACACCACGAGCGTGTCTCACTCTGTCTCTGTCTGTCTCTGTCTCTCTCTTTCTCTCTGTCCCTCTCTCTCTCTCTCTCTCTCTCTCTCTCTCTCTCTTTGTTACATTTAGAGGAACAATACAGCACACATTTTTTTTTGCAATCAGAAAGAAAAGTGTATATTGTGATAGTGGTCCAATAAATTAGGCACAGTAAACGGATGAATTGTGATCTGAGATTTTCATCGGAAATTTCCACTGTGTAATTTTTGACTTCTGTCTTCTACGAAAATGTGTAAGGATAACTGCATTGACAAAGAAGGAGAAATTGTTAAAAAATATATGTTTTGTAAAATAAGTGATTTTTCCCATTAAACTCAAGATTTATTAATTTACTTACCAATATAAATCAGAATTAAGTGCATTGCCAAAGAAGAAGAATATGTTGATAAATTGATTGTTGACATGTGAAACAAGTGCCTTTTCATCGTTAGACTAAGGAGTTATTATTTTGCCTATGAATAGGTTTCTGAATTAAGTGCATTGCTAAAAAAGGAGACTATGTTGAAAATAGTGTATAAAAAACGCCATTTCAGAATTAGACAAAAGACATTAATTTATTTACGTATATTCTTCTGAATTAAGTGCATTGCCAAAGAAGGAGACTATGTTGGAAAATAGATATTTCTTCTGTAAAATAAATGCATCTCCATTATTAGGTTAAGAACTTGTTGATATACCTATGTATATATGTCATATAGGGTTTGCATATATGAAATGCGTATTTTGTATTCAAAACGTTATCAAGTTTAAGTGGATAACGCGTCTTGTTTGACAAAAAAAAAAAATTAAATAATTTAAAACATTGTTATATAATTTTAGTGAATTAGTGTCTTTTTTTCTGAAATGTCTGAAAAGCTTTTTTTTTTTAAGTTAAAAGATATTTTTGATTTAAAAGTTTATAAGTTAGTAGGGTACATCAAGCCAAGGTTTAAGGCAGAGCAGACTACTCCCCTAAACATGTCTTATTTTCCAAAAGTAATTCTTCAAGGTGGTCCACGGTAGGGAAAAAAGATCGCAATATGGAAACGCCTGTCCTTGATATAACTACCATCTTATAAATTTTTTTTGTATGTTTAGAGTTTGTATTAAGAGAGAACAGCTGTTTCTTCAGATCCTTAAGCTAGGTCTGTGGGAAAATAGTCATCACTTGCGTCAGGCCTACCACCTCTTTACAGAAGGCGGCCACCTCCTCAATGATACACCTGCAGTGAACAGCCGTCAGCTGTGGGTTGCTGACCAGCATAATGGTTGAACATGCATTTGTTTGGTCTAAATTTTTCAGACACTTCATTGTTTTCTGGGTGAACAATGCTACCCCATAGAGGGCTGCTCAGACATATACGATCTCGTTGAATCACGCTGTTTTTCTGTTAACAATATGCAGCTACATTAGATGAACCCTGAGCTGCCCACGTGCAGTTTCGTGACAACGTGTTCGCAGTTCGTTGAACCTGCAAATGTTGCCACTCCTCAGTCGCCGTGAGACTTGAAGAGATAACTGTACGTTTTGATTGTAATTCTACACGCTGGTACGACATGTATACCACACTCACTTCCCTTAAAATCTGAAAGCCAGAGATAAGCCGAAGCGAGATGACTGAAGGATTATGGAAGCGGCACATTTTACTGTCTTTGTGTTTAACGTCCCGGTACGATAGTGAGGCTGTTGTTTTATTCTCGCAGAGTTATTTATCTCCAATAGAAAACAGCTTCAGTGGCAAATTCAACCATGGTACGGTTTTAATCATGTAAGTTTTCCTTCTAAAAGACGCAGATTTTTGACTTAGTGCATAATAGCTTTTAGTCGGTTGGTTGGTTGGTTTATTGGTTTCTATGGCATATCAACCTTTCTAGTTTATTTAACGCCAAATGCAATTTCATGCAAATAATCAGTTCTATTTCAAACAATTCAGGTTAACATGAATACACAGTTTAATTGTCAAAAACGTTTCTATTTCAAGCTATTAAGTTTATCAAACAGTTCTAATTCAGCTAATTCCGTTTAGTATAAGTACAGATTTTATTTAAATCTCAAAACAGTTCTATATTAAACAATTCAGTTTAGTGTAAGCAGAGTTTCAATGTCAAAAACAGTTCGATTTCAAACAATTCAGTTTACAATAAGCACGCAATTTAAATGTAAGTACACAGTTTACTTGTCAAAAACATTTCTATTTCAAGCAATTCAGTTTAGTCAAACAGTTCTAATTAAAACAATTCAGTTTAGCATAAGTATGCAGTTAGTTCTATTTATTTATCAGGTGCTACCAACCCGGGCGAGAGTGGACCTGGGAGCAATAGCAATGAAGGGGTGCTCTGCATTTCCCAAAACTGCAGCATTACTGGAGCCTCACCATCAGATTGTTAAGTGTCCATATCCTGGACACTTCATTGGTTGGGGTCTTACCCATCTGCAGAGTTGCAGTCGGTGTATTCTACAGCCCCAGCTAGCTTTTGGTAATTTAAAAAAACACAGTTTTTTTGCAATAAATCTACTTATATATATATATATATATATATATATATATATATATATATATATATATATATATATATGAATATTTATCAGTTTGCATAATAAAAAAATATCAAAGTAAGATAAATGGGTTTGGTTAAGGCTTGGTTTTATTGCATATCAACATAATATATATATATATATATATATATATATATATATATATATATATATATATATATGATTTATATATATATTAAATACATAGGATTTGGTTTTGTTTGGTTTTAGGGCATATTAACCATTTTTGGTCATTTAATGGTAAATCCTCTTTAGACACACACACACACACACACATACGAGGATCATTAAATAAGTTTCCAGACTTTTTTCGTATGGGCTCTTTTATTGATAGTACACACATGAAACTCTAGACCCCTTCGAAGTAATCTCCTCCGGCTGCAATGCACTTCTTATACCGTTCCAACAACTTCTGGAAGGCTCCATGGAAGTTCTCTTGTGTAAGCGTGTCAATGACCTTCGTCACAGCTTCTTTCATCTCCTCAATTCTCTCATAACGACAGCCTCTGAGCTTAGGGAATAACCAAAAGTCACAGGGAGCAAGGTCTGGATAATAAGGAGGGTGAGGAACTGTCTTGATGCCCATCTTGGTCAAATAGTCAGTGACAAGGATGTAATCGAGGTCTGGGGCATTGTCCTGGTGGAAATGCCACTGACCCGATTTGAAGAGTGCTGTCCTCTTCCGACGGAATCTCTTGCTGAACTCCCTTAAAACCTCAACATAGTATTCCTTGTTGATTGTCTGTTTAGTGGGAACCCAGTGCACATAAATCATGCCAGTGCTGTCAAAAAGAAAGGGATCATCAAATGTTTGTGGGTGGATTTGCTCTGTCTGGCCTTCTTGGGTCTGGGAGAGCCAGCATGCTTCCACTGGGAACTCTGTCTCTTGGTCTCTGGGTCATAGCAGTAGATCCAGCTTTCATCGCATGGCATTTTTTCCAAGTTTAAAACAGAATTTTATTGCATATCGTTCTTCTAAAGTCCAGATCGCATTTTTGAAATTTACCAGCTATGACAATCAGGAATTTGGAGGGTGTATTCCAAATCCTGCTGTAGCTGTTCATTTTAACCTGAAATCGTAAAAATTGGTCAGTCATCTCATAAGATGTATAGCAATAACAAACTGAATTTTCATGCGTCTACGACAATTCTAAATGCCAATACAAAAAGTTTGGATACTTATTGAAGGCACCACGTATATATATATATATATATATATATTGAATTTATGTGGTTTGGTTTGGTTTTATGGCATATAGAAAAATTTTCGGTTATTTTATGCCAAATCCTGTTTATACATGTATATTAGATACATAAACTTTGGTTTAGTTTTGTTTGGTTTAATAGCATATCAACCGTTGTTGGTTATTTAATGCCAATTTCTGTTTTTATATATATATTAAATATATAATTTGTAAACACGTTTTGTAGATGCACACAGGTAAATAATCAAACAGTTCTATTTCTAACGACTCAATTTTGCCTAAGCCAACAAAATTAAAAAGTTTCAACTATTTCTATGTATGACTAACAATTCAAATAAATATTAATCATTTATTTAAACTCAGTTATATGATCAAACAGTTCTATTTCAGTTGTTTGCATACAGTTTGACTGTCAGACAGTTCTTTTGACTCATGGATACGACTCTATCAGGTGCTACCACTCCGGGACAGAGTAGATCAGGAAGAGATGGCAATGAAGGGGTATACCTCTTTCCCCTAGGATCCAGCATTCCTAGAGCCTCACCATCAGATTGTTTAATGTCATATCCAGGATACTCGTTGTCGGAGGTCTTACCCATCTGCAGAGATGCAGTCGGTGTATTCTACTGGCCCAGCGAAAATTTTAAAAAAAGATTTACTAGAATTATAAATGCAACTGCAAAGATAGAAAAAGATGTCTATTGTAGGGTAACTGGTTGATTGATATTGTAACATCTACAGCCACTGTCAGAAAAAAATTAAAATAACTATGTAAGTATTACTATGACTCAAGCTTTACAAATAGAAAATACGCCATAATTACCGCATATCTCAACATATACGACAGATAAAACAAAACAAAACAAAAACAAAAAACCCAGAAAAACCTCGAATAATAAAATGGGATATTGTGGAAAAAAGCACCAACTGAAAAAAAATATATTAATGGCTGAAGATTATATTTGTACAGTAAATTATGCCTCTTTAAATATACCGAAAATAGGTTACTTCTGATCATAAATAAGACGATAAAATTGATGAATGAATATACTTTTTTATTTTGAGAAGGATTATTTTAGGAACGCACCTAACTGATATATATATATATAGTCATCCACAGACACATCTGTTTCGTTCTATCAGAACTCATCAGTGTGGCCAGACAGTATCTTCCAGTATCTGGGATCGAAACCCGGTTCACTCAAATGCCAAGCCGAAGCTTCTAACCATTCAGCCACGAGGAGATATTAGCTGCGAAGTAAATTTTAAACGGTTATGAATTACAATTACTATTGTTTACATACATCCGTTCAACGGTTGCCGAGACCTCAATTCATCTACGAAGAGGCTTGCAATAGACGCTAATGGCAACACGATTACTTCTTCGCCAGAGAACTCAACCTCACGGGGGTAGGGGAGTATATATATCTCTATAGTCATCCGTATATATATATATATATATATATATATAATTTATTTATGATAAATATGTAATTAATTATTCATTAAATTTTTAAACCTATTTCTGTAGATGATTATTTTCAAGCAAAGATAATTTATATATATATATATATATATATATTACTACTTACTAATTTACTATCTACCAGCATTCACGGTGACAAAGAAAAAAACCCTGCCAGAACTCAGAGATAACAAATCTCGAATCACAGCCTGGAGAAAAAAGAAAAAGAATATCGGGAGGAAAAAAAAAGGCCAACTTCGTCACACCAGTTGAAAAAAAATCAAGAGATATGCAATCAGTTGGTCAAAAGACCAAAACCCACCGCAAAATGCTGCAATGCTACAATTACAAAAAGTGCTCAATACTAAATAGAGCCAATTACAAAAATTGAATCGCGAGTCGGGACTATGCTACTCCAGTTTCGCCAAAAACGGCTCCTCAGGGTACCTAGCATCAACTCAGTGCTAGGTACCCTTGTACCATTGCCAGATACGGATATGCGAAATGGACATATAATGTCTCTCTCTCTATATATATAGAACATAGGAATCTCGAAATACGAAAAACACGACTTCTTTGTTCAGGTACGAAATTTTTTATTACCTTTGAGTTTAAAGGTTCTTCGACATAAGGAGAGAGACACACATTCTTTCTATTCTGGCTTTTCCATCTGACCCCCCACCCCGCATCTCGTACGGCACCTGCCCAAGGCCACTGCGAGCAAGCGAAAGTCAACCGTCTTCTACCGAGGCAGAACTCAACTCAACCAACTGCCTTTTTCAAATCTCCTAAAATCCTCCGCACGCTTCCGGTGCATGACGTCACTCGCATTCCCTAATCCCGTTTCCCATCTCGGGCAATTGTGACATCTCTGAGTGACACGTCCGCTCCGAGCGCGCATGTAACACCCGCGTTAATGTTGTTCCTAAGTATCCCATGCACCGAGCCGAAAGGTCCACAGCCCAACTAAACCCAAAGGTATAAAATGAAATCGCTCGGCCATTATACTACACCCCGAGGAGCCGTTTTAGACGAAACTGTTGTAGGATAGTCCCGACTCGCGATTTAATTTTTGTATTTATATATATATATATATATATATATATATATATATATATATATATATATTAGCGGTTAGAGAAAAACGTGCACGCGTGAAAACTGCCCCCAAAAGCTATAGGAAGAACCCATCAAATACAAGGCAAACTAAAAAAGGCACAAAATGAATTTGCAAGCATATATCTAAAAGAACAGACAGAATACGAACAAAATCAGATAGATAAGATTAGAGACTCAGAGGAAGACAATCTAGGATAGCCTGGCGAACAATTAACGAAGTGAATAGAAGAAAGAGCACAGCCAAATCTAAATTGAAAGCTACAAACCAACAAGACGAATAAAACTGTGGAAACAGCATTTCGAAAATCTACTAGGAAACCCACCGAAAGTTACACATGAACCAATCACCAGAATTATTAGTAAGCAATTCACCCAAGAAGAACTCGACTCGGTTCTTAGAAAAGTTAAAAATAGGAAAGCTGCAGGGCTTGATGAGATTCCTCCAGAAGTATGGCAGACCAGACCATTCGACGACATACTGCTCCGACACTACAACGCAGTCTATAATCAAAATCCGATAGACATATGGATGAAGGGATGCATCCTCCCCTCCCCTAAAAAGGGTGACCTCGGATTAGCCAAGAACTACCGAGGTATAACACTTACATCCATAGCAGCCAAAATTTACAGTGCCCTACTACGAAACCGCATAGAACCCAAAATTGACAACATTCTTAGGAAAAACCAAAATGGCTTCCGAAGAAATAGATTCACAACCTTACAAATATTGACCATACGTAGAATCCTTGAAGGCGTATGGGCAAAAACCTACAGGCGACATTACTATTTGTCGACTTTACCAAGGCCTTTGATTCCATTCACGGAGGGAAGATGGAACAAATCCTACAAGCATACTGCCTACCAAAAGAGACCGTCGCAGCAATAACGATTCTCTACAGAAACACCAAAGTGAAAGTACGTTCACTAGATCGAGATACAGAATACTTCGACATTGTAGCAGGAGTACTACAAGGGGCCACGCTTGCACCATACCCCTTTATCATTTGTCTAGACTGCGTGCTAAGAACATCGATTAATAAAAACAAAGAAAACGGCCTCGAGCTGACAAAGAAAAGAAGCGGAAGGTACCCCGCAAAAACAATTACCGACTACGCCGACGACATAGGGATTCTGGCAAATACACCCAACCAAGCCGAAACACTACTGCGTAGTTTGGAACAAGCCGCCGCAGGCATTGGCCTCCATGTCAATGCACACAAAACTGAATACATGTGCTTTAATCAAACAGACGACATTTCCACACTAGAGGGAACCTCTCTGAAACTGGTAGACAAATTCACCTACCTAGGAAGCAATGTCTCATCAACCGAAAAAGACATCGACACGCGGCCAACGAAGTCATGGACAGCTATCGATTGGCTATCGATCATATGGAAGTCAGACCTGACCGATAAGATGAAACGCAGTTTCTTCCAGGCAGCGGTCGTGTCGATACTACTATATGGATGCACTACTTAGACGCTAACAGAACGGATGGAAAAGAAGCTAGACGGCAATTACACAAAAATGCTGCGAGCAATATTGAACAAGTCCAGGAGGCAACACCTCACAAAGCACCAACTCTACGGCCACCTACCCCCTATCACGAAAACTATCCAAGTTAGACGAACCAGACACTCAGGACACCGCTGGAGAAGCAGGGACGAGCTCATAAGTGATGTACTCCTATGGACCCCCTCATAGGGCCGAGCAAAAGCAGGACGACCAGCTCGAACATATATACAGCAGCTATTTGAGGACACGTGATGTAGCCCTGAAGACCTGCTAGAAGCGATGAACGATAGGGAGAAGTGGCGAGAGAGGGTCATGGATATCCATGCTGGCGGCAAGACATCATGATGATGATTATATATATATAATGTATGTAACATGTGTGTGTGATCTTCTTAAGCTATGAGTAAATAGTAAGGCAGAATAGGCTTTTTAGACTCAGGCAACCAATTGAGGAGAAGGAAAATGTATTTCCCTGTGTTTGGACTGCTTTGATATCCAAATTGAAATATATGATCTTTTCTCGAGTGTGTATTACGAGAACAAGCATCGTGTCACGTGACAAATTCTTCCAGTTTAATTGAGAACGTAGTTTTTGTCTGAGTCTAGTTATAAGGAACATTTCAGTTGATTGGTTGGTTGGCTTTTATGGCATATCAACCCTTTTAGGTTATTTCATTCCAAATCCTGCTTATATATTGAATATATATGATTTATTAACGAATATTTTGTAGGTAACATTTTGAAACAAGCCAGAATTCATTCATGTAAGCACAATCAAATGGTTCCAAGTTTTAATGTAATGCCAATGATTCAATTTTTGTACACAATTAAACGGTTTCAAGTACTCCTATTCAACACAAATAATTCTGTTCAATATTTATCATCCGTCTGCATACAGCTAAATGGTTCCAAATATTAACAATTCCATTTAACATCAATTTTTTTTTAGCGCACAGTAATCTACATTCTCTAAAACTATGAGACTGTAGTCTCACCATCAGATGTTTTATTGTCATATCCAGAACATTCATTGGGTTGGTTTCTTACCCTTCTGCGGACATGCAGTCTGCGTATTCAATAGCTCCAGCTGACTGTATGAATTATAGTAGATGCATTGTAGCAGTCTGACAGACTAGCGTATCTTGCGATGGTGTTTTAATTAATTTCATACATTCATTTCGTGATTTTCATCTCAAATTTCCACAAAGTAATCTATGAATTATGTGTTCGGTTAAGATATGTAAGACTAAACGCGTTGACAAACAAAGAGGCTATGTTGAAAAAGTATGTTTTGTAAAATATGTTGTTTTTATCATTAAAAACTTTTTTTTTTCATTAGACTAAAGTCTTATTAATTTGTCTTCGAATATGACCCTTAATTAAGAGCATTGACAAATTTACATAACTGCCTTTTCATCATTAGGCAAAGGGTCTTTTAAAATTTTCCACCGGTATGTCTCTGAAGTAAATAGATGGGAAGACTAGGCCCGTATCATGGGGGAGGCTTTGGGTGAATACAAACCTTTGCTTTAAGCTCTCACTTTAACTAAATTGGCGTAATTTCATTGAAAATGAAAAATATATAATAATATGAATGTCATGAATTTACAACGAGCTGACACCGAACTTAATAGCCTCTCAATTCGACCTTTAAGAATGCTTATTTAGTTTTATGGACGAAAATAAATGGTTTGATTAAGGTTACTTTTAATCAAAGCAAAGACATTTAAGCAATTTGAAATAATATTCGACGTTTAAGAATTAAAATAACTTTGATGAAAGTCTTAAAAGTTTTATATCGAATTTTTAAAACTTTTTTGAGAAATTCTTACTTTAACCCAACGAAACTATATAAACGAAATCCAACTGGGAATTTTTCAAAATCTTGATAATGGTTAACAAATATTTCTAAAAAGCTCAAGGATATCTTTTAAACTAGGTTTATATACTTAAATACTGAACACTAATTTGACATTTCAAAATGGTAGTATATGAAGTCTATTACTTGTAAAACCTGACACTCATTCCACGAGAATATTTAACAGAAGATGTACATAACATTCAATTATTAAGAGAATTTCTTTTTAGCAAGCGACTTTTAAATTTGTATCCTATAATTTTTTAATTAGAAACTTCTTATTAGCAATCAATTTTCATTATTGAAAATTATTTAACTGAAAGATGATGTTAACTTTGATCCAACATTGGTGGTGAATCTTAGAATATTCTGACGGTATCCTTACGCAGAGGACTACCCCACCTAAATAAGGGTTGTCTTGGATATGACACTAAACTGCATCTGATGGCGAGTCTCCAGTTTTGAAGATCTGAGGAGAGTAAAGAACTCTTTCATTATCTTTACTGGCCCGGAGTGGTAGTACCTGTTCAGGTACAATCTATGGATTAAATAGTTCTATTAAAAACGTAAAAATGTTTTCATTAGACTAAAGTCTAAAGCATTGACAAATTTATATAAGTGTCTTTATAATATGCGAGCTTAGCTGACGACGATGAACTTAATAGATTCAATGCGGTTGCAAAATAACATCAACAAACAGGTCTCACAGGAAAGAGAAAAATAAAAGATGATGGCGTGAATATAATTTATCATCTATGGATAGAATGACAGATATTTCTATTCGCTGATAAGATCAACAAATTACCGGAAAAAAAAACCGAAGTACGAGGATCATTAAATAAGTTTCCAGACTTTTTTCGTATGGGCTCTTTTATTGATAGTACACACATGAAACTCTAGTCCCCTTCGAAGTAATCTCTTCCGGCTGCCATCCACTTCTTATACCGTTCCAACAACTTCTGGAAGGCCCCATCGAAGTCCTCTTGTGTGAGCGTGTCAATGACCTTTGTCACAGCCTCTTTCATCTCCTCAATTCTCTCATAACGACAGCCTCTGTGCTTAGGGAATAACCAAAAGTCACAGAGAGCAAGGTCTGGACTATACGGAGGCTGAAGAACTGTCTCGATGCCCATCTTGGTCAAATAGTCTATCACAAGGATGGAGTTGAGGACTGGTGCATTGTCCTGGTGGAAATGCCACTGACCCGATTTGAAGAGTGCTGTCCTCTTCCGACGGAATCTCTTGCTGAACTCCCTTAAAACCTCAACTTAGTATTCCTTGTTGACTGCATGTAGATCATGCCAGTGCTGTCAAAAAAAAGGGATCATCAAAAGTT
This sequence comes from Sepioteuthis lessoniana, assembly GCA_963585895.1. Lineage (NCBI taxonomy): Eukaryota > Metazoa > Mollusca > Cephalopoda > Myopsida > Loliginidae > Sepioteuthis > Sepioteuthis lessoniana. The sequence goes on along the minus strand of OY757917.1, from coordinate 12,174,591 downwards.
TGTGGGTGGATTTGCTCTGTCTAGCCTCCTTGCGTCTGGGAGATTCAGCATGCTTCCAATGGGAATTGTCTCTTGGTCTCTGGGTCATAGCAGTAGATCCAGCTTTCATCCCATGACATTTTTTCCAAGTTTAAAACAGAAATTTATTGCATTGATATGCAAGCCCAGATTGCCTTTTTGAAATTCACCAGCTATGACAAGCAAGCTTTAGTAGGGTGTATTCCAATTGCTGCTGTAGATGTTCATTTGAACGTGAAATCATAAAAATTGGTCAGTCATCTCATAAGATGTATAGCAATTACATAGTGGATTTTCAAGAGTCTACGACAATTTTAAATGCCTGTACAAAAAAAGTCTGGAAACTTATTGAAGGCACCACGTATGTATGTATGTATATGTATGTATGTATGGATCGATGGATGAATGTGCAGCTCTCTTTCTCTTTATCTCTCTCTCTATATATATATATAATCTTATCTGTTAATATCAGTCTTTTGCTATCTATCTACCTTAGCCAGACGCGCTATTATATTCACTTTCGGACTTATAGAATTGGGAAAGCCATGAACCCCATTATCCTCCGTCCAGCAGTGATACTATTTGTATCACAGCTGCTGTTCTACTTGAATAGCTTTGGCATTAAATAACCCGCAAAGGTTGATATACCATTAAATGAAGAAACCAAACCAAACCAATATTTGTTTATATCAGTCTGTTCCTATCTATCCCAATATCTTAATATCTACTCTCTTTGTTTTTCTCTCTTTCACTCAATCTATGTATGTATGTATCTATCTATCTATCTGTTCAAATTTGTTCATTTTAATGTAAATATGTATTTAAGAGTTCGGTTCAAACAGTACTTAAAATGAAATTGTATTTACAAAAACAATGAACAATGAATAAAACGCAGAGTTTCGAAAATGATTCCCTTCAAATTCCTTGCACTTATTCGGTCGGAGCACCTCTGAAAATCCTCTTTTGTTATGATAGGAAATTGAGCGGTCTTTTTTTTTGTCTCTTCAGTGTATTCAAATCCTATCCATGTGTGTGAATATTCTATTTTAGCAAAAAAGAAAACTGAATGAATAAGTAAAAGGGGTCCAATGGAGTATGAAAGTTGTTGCACTTGCACAATCCTTTGTTTCGCCATAATTGTAGCTGAAAAAGTATCTTCTAAAGTCTGAAGGTAGGTGTAGACATCTGGAGGTAGGTCTAGACATCTGGGTATAGGTGTAGACATAATATGGCGATAAACATCTGGAGATAGGTCTTATCATTTGGTGATAGAAATCTGGTGATATGTCTATCTCCAGGTGTCTAGGCCTATCTCCAGATGTCTAGATAAATGTCTACCACATCATCTCGAGAAAAAGATCTTTTTCTCGAGATGATGTGGCAGACATTTATCTAGACATCTATCTAGACATTTATCTAGACATCTATCTAGACATTTATCTAGTTTCTGGATTTATTAGTAATATTCATGTGGTAATCATCTGCCCCCAAATTGCAACGCTTACCATAGAAAGGCTGCAATAGCAGAACTATCTCCAGATGTCTCCAGATGTATGGTGACAATCTAGATGTCAGTCTAGACAAATAGATTTTGAACATCTGGAGGTCAAAACATCTGGAGATATAGACTCTGAGATACATCTATCGATGTCTATTCATCTGGAGGTTTTGACAGTGTGGACATCTGGAGATCGGGGAAAAAACTCCAGATGTAAAAACCTCCGGGTGAAAAGACATCTCTAGACATCTTGTCTATCTGGACATCTGGTCTATCTGGACACACCTTCAGATCTGGACATCTGGTCTATCTAGATCATACCTTCCAGATATAGACCAGGAAAACCTCCAGATGTCAAAACCTTCAAAAAAACATCTATTTGGACATCTCTTGACATCTGGAGTCTGTATACTTAGACATCTGGAGGGTTTGACATCTGGGTATCTGGTGATATATCTCCAGATGTACATATCTTCAGATCTTCTCAGATGTCCAGACCTCCAGATGCTCTACCTCCAGATGTCCAGACCTCCAAACTGGTATATCTGGAAAAATATATGTTATCATAATATGTTATAATAGACATATCTATATAAAGACGTCCAGATGTCCAGACCAGACAAACAGATATGTCCTGACCAATAGACATCTGGAGATAGGGTCTGGTGTTACAACTGTCTTGTCTCGACAGATCTTGGGGTTCTGGAGACGAGCCTCCTGATGTTTATTTATTTATTTATTAACATCTGGAAGTCTGGACATCTGGAGATAGGCCAGGACATATAGAGATAGAATATCTGGACATCTGGTCTGACCTATATCTCTATATAAATAGATCTATTTAAATAGTTCTGGACCATTTATGACATTTTAGGTGATTTATCGAGAGCAATTTACAGAAATTTTCAGCCCTTTGGCCAATCAAGATGAATATAGAGATCTAAAATAAAGAGTCTGGAAACTTATTGAAGGCACCACGTATGTAAGTTCAGATAACCAGCGATAAACAGAAAATACGTGGGCGAAGAGGACATTCAGAAATCCGCATTGGACTTGAAAAGACAATATAAGGTCTGTAATTTTGGATTGAAGCCAGAGATCCACTGATCGCTCAAACGAAGGGGAGAGGTCCGTTAGTCTCTCAAGCGAAGGGAGAGATCCGCTCCTCGTGTGTGTTCTCCGGCCGTTGCACTACTTCACAAAAAGGGTCCCTACCACAGAAGAAAGATATGTGCGAACTCTCTCTGACTGTATTCCTACGACACACGATCGTCGCCATCGAAGAATAGAATATAAATTATATTTTTATATATCTACGAGTTTGTTTGTCCAGTGGTTCAATATGCGACATCTTTTCATCATTAAGATAAGGATTTAAAATTTTTTCCACCTGCGTATTCGATTGAAACGTCATCAAAAAATTAAATAAAATAAAAAATGAAAAATAAAAAACAACACAAAAATGTCAATACAAATGAACAACGAATGCGACTCCCTAAATCTTTGCTAGAAAATAACCCTAGACCAGTTAACATAGAGTTAAAATCAGTCAATCAAATTATCTTTGATAAAATAGAACGTCAAGCATTTGATCAGATCTCGGAACTATCAGCTCCAAAATATTGAAAGTCATTTGTTTATGCAGCAGGTTATGTTACATTAAATGATTGTATTCGAAAGGAGGAAATATTTAATGACAAAACCTTTTATTATTAAGTGTGTTGAGGATCCATTTTAGTTTTAGAAAATAGATCGTCGTGATTTAAAAACTCTAATGCCTACTATAGTTCAGTGGGTATTTCTTTTTCTTTTTTTTTTATGACATTGAATGTTATCAGATCAAAAGTTTGCCAAAATTCTTCTGCAAATATCTTTATGTTAATTTCCGAAATCCATCATTTCAATAAATAAAATCAAGAAAATAGAGTATATAATTATATTGTTGCATATATTATTGTCTACGTTGTTCTCGCGCGCATTTTATCTCTTTTATGTTATCTAGAAAATGTTCAGTTGATTATTACAAAGATTTTATGCCAGTCAGCTAGGGCTGTAGAATACGTCGTCTGGATCTCTGCAGAGGGGTAAGATCACGGAAATGACATAAAACCATCTGATGGTGAGACTCTAGTCCTGAAGCTCTGAAAAGTGTAGAATATCCCTTCACTGCCATTGCTCCTTGGTTTACTCTGACCCGAAGTGGTAGTACCTGATAGGGTTCGATCTATGGGTTAAATATAACTTTCTGACCATTTAGCTGCGTGCAAACAAATAACTGTTGTTAAATTGAACTGTTAGTATTCATAACAGTATTAGAAACCATTCAACTCTGTGCAAATAAAACCATTTAATTGTGTGTAAACAAATGATTGATACTAAATACTCGATGGAACGATAAAATTGTTATCCTATAAAAGACGACATGATTCAATTTCTGTTTAATAAAAACCGGTTTTCTTTTTCTTTTTTTTTTCTTTTTTTTTTTTTTTTTGTTGCAGACTATCTACTAGTTGGCCAGTTGTGTACAAATCCCAAGAGCGATAGGAGTCTTCTATCATGTCTGAAAGTGACACAATGTTCAACGAGCGAGATCGGAGATGCGCCGCTGTACAACTCATGATCTCTACCGATCCAAGTTATGACAGCCGGAACCATCGCTGGATTGCTACGAATAAGAGGGATGTGCCCAGGGTGATGAAAACAAAGTTTCCAGCTACGGTTATGGTCTTTGGTGTGGTTTCAAGTGAGGGGTCACATCATGCCACCTCACATCTTCGAAGTCGGATTGAAAGTCAACACCAAAGTGTACCGGGATGTGATGAAGTGTGTGGTGATCTCTTGGTGCAATCAGGTGCCCGGTGGCAGACCCTGGGTGTGGCAGCAGGACTCGACACCGGCCCACTAGTCCAAAGAGACCCAGGCTTGTCTTCAGAAGGAGTGCTACGGCTTTGTACCCTTCTCTCACTGGCCCCACTCCTCCCTCGACCTAAACCCGTTGGACTACTTCGTTTGGTCATATGTCGAGAAAATCACCAATATGACCTCCCACAACATCAAAGTCAGCCTGATCACCGCCATCCGCCGAGTATTCCCCGAGCTCCCGACGGCGCTTGTGGAAAAGGCATGCTCCCAGTTCCGGATCCGTATCGAGGCTGTGATTGAGGCTGAAGGCGGCTACATTGAATAGATGTCAGCTCTACAACATAATCAAGTTACCTGAATTGACTTTTTCAATAAAAGTTTTAAAATAAAGTTGTAGTGTTGTTTTCTTTAGGACTACAATTTTAGCGTTCCATGCTGTAGAGTTATTCGTGTTAGATGAGAATACTTGAAACCATTTAACTGTGTGCAAATCTTAACAATTGGTATTACATAGCAACACTTGGAAACATTTGATTGCGAAAATGATTGAATAGAGTCGAATAGAAAAATTAGAGATATAGTAAGTATTCGTATTTTGAATATGTAATTCATCTTTTTAAAAATAAAAATATGTATAAGAAATTTTAGTGATAAACAGTAATATTCCAAAACCCTTTAAACTGTGTGCAAACAAATTAACTCTGAATAAAATTACTTGCAAACTATTTACTAACAAATGATATATGTATAACCATTTAAATCTGGGCAAAAAAATAAGTGATGTTAAGTTAAATTGTTTGTGTTATATTGTATTACTTGAAACTTAGTGCAAACAAATGATTAATTGTTAATAGAATTATTTGTGTTTGATAGGAATACTTTAAACCATTTAACTTTGTGCAAACAAAATAAGCTTTGACTCGTTTAAAGATAATAGCAACAAATTAGACGCTCAAAAATCTTAGATATATATATATATATATATATATATATATATATATATATATATATATATAAAAACGGGGTTTGGCATTAAATAACCTACAAGAGTTGATATGACATAAAACCCAACTCAAAGATATAAATTCTATACATTTGTAACGAGTTGATATCGAACTTAACTGCTCTTAAAAGAGGCCTTTAAGAATGGTCATTTCGCATAACTGACGAAGAGGAATTATTTGACTTAGCTTATTCCTTAACCAAACTCTCCGCTACTGACAGGTTGTGGCACAAGGTCAAGTTTTTAAGAGGGAACAGTCGGTTTGTATTCAGAGTTTTTCTCCTCTATAAGTTGCAGTACCAAGGCTAAAGAAACTAGTCTGACTTATATTTTACCTTTAACAGGGACGGGGGAAAGAGAGCAGATGGGTTCATGCCTTCCTAAAGAACATTTATGCAAAATGCAACCCAAACCAGTCTCGCCTCGGATTTGATCTCGGGTCACCGATTCCATTTATTGCTGTGATAATCGTGAGCTCGTCTCCGTGTGATATTTCTATTTAGGTTGGAAGTAAGAATTTCTCACTTAGTTCTTTAGATTCTGTTAGGCACAAGGTACGCGTTGTTAACCAGCTGGAGGGGTGGAATGTAGTTTATTTTTTGCGATTATGATCAGTTCGCCAACCTGTAACTCCAGCAAAAAGATGCTTAGTAATATCCTTTTGTACCAGAAGAAGGCATGAAAAAGAAAGAAGAAAAAAAAAAGAAAAAGTTATGTCAACATAATCAAGAAGTAATTGAATTGGGTCATCTTTTTGAAGTTGGGATCCTGACATTCAGATCAAACATGGTGGTGGAATTTCTCAAAGGTGACATACCTACTTACGTCGGTGACATCAGCGTAAAACTTCTGCTCCCATATTAATTCATGTACACACACATTCCTTCTCTTGTTTTTCTTTCCCCTTTTCTTTCTCTTTGATCTTTTGATTTTTACCCATCTCTCTCACTTCTATTTCATACTTCATTAATTACTTACTCAACTTAGTCTTAGTGCAAGATCACAGGTAAGAAGTCCCCAGTTAGGATCAGACTCAATACCAGACAAGCTTGTTTGCGTTTCAATTGAACAGCGTCATTTCCCCGTCAATTCAGTAAAAACGAATATATAATGCTCTATCAAAAATGGTTTTCAACTGAATATATATATATATATATAGGGTTGGTTGGATTTTATGGCATATTAACTCTTGTAGGTTATTAAATGTCAGATATTGTTAGCACATATGTATATTAAATGTATATGATTTCTAAATGAATAGCTTACTGGTAACATTTTTTAAACGAGCTAGAGCTTATTTGTTTGCTCACGGTTAAATGGTTTTAAGTATTGCTATTTAATGTCAACAGTTCAATTTAACATCATTCCGTTGATAGCACACAGTTAAATAGATATACGTATGATTTGTAAGTTTATTGGTAATTTCATTTTTTAAAAAGTTAAAATTGGTTCCACACGATTAAGTATTGGTTTCAGAAATTATGACAAAAATCTGAATTAGTTTTTCCACTTTTAAAAGAAGTAGTAGAGTGTTTTCGCAAAACATCTGTCATTTCTTTTTGGATGAGGCTTAGAACTTGTTGAACAAAACATGTGTGTATATATATATATATATATATATATATCAGTTGGTCGAGCGTAATAGAGAGTAACCGAAGACTTTTCTATAGCTACTACACTGAAGTGTAGGGGAGGGCGCCTATTCTTTTCTTGAATAGCTTCACTTACTCTTGAACTGTACGTTATAATGCTAAGTGCTAAGCAAGGAGGTATCAAGTTCTATTTTTTTACTCTTTCGTATAACTTGACCTGGGATTGAACCCGGTTTCCTAAATCATTGGCGAACACTCTATCCATTATACCAATGGGACGGTACTTAGTTATATATATATATATATATATATATATATATATATATGTGTGTGTGTGTGTGTGTGTGTGTGTGTGTGTGTGTGTAAGTTTTATCCTGGTCTATTTCCAGCATTTGATCACTTATTTGATTTAAGAGAAACATTTTAAACAATATATTTGACCACACGTGCATATATGAGAGACAGAGAGACAGAGAGAAAATAAGAACGAAATGATAAGTAAGTCGATAAATTAATGAATAAAAGTATTTTAAGAGGGAGAGAGAGAGAGAGAGAGAGATGAAAAGTAAAAACACAATTTGATTGAGTAAAAACTGCATATATGATTTTTATTAAATTTTGGCAGAGTAAAAATCTTCTCTGAATGCTTTTATGTGTCTTCAATGAAAGAACAATTTACTATTAGCCCGAATATATAAAAATTGAAAGAAAAGATTCACGTTTGGAAAGTGACCTTCTTTTCTTTTTTTAGTAAAAAGGTAGAACTATAACACGTGTTAGTACCAATTTCAGAAAACGGGGGAAAAACAAACAAAAGTAAGGAACTAAAATAGAACGTGAAGAGAAAAAAAACTCTTTTATTAATATATAAATCTTGGACTTTAACTAAGTTAAAACTTAACGGAAAAGAAGAGAGTTTTTTTTTTTTTTTTACAAATGCCATGGGAAGCAGCATGGTGAACATAAAGACATGCGAATAAACCCTCTGACGGCCTAACGCAATGTCTAACCTGGTCCTGAGTGTATTAATCTCGCTGCTTAACAGTCAGGATCGTCAGTTCGATCAGGGAACTACTGCTGCTCATCTATAAGGTTGGCTTCTATGGTTGAGAATAAAACAGCTATCGACAGATAACCATACGACTAGCAAAAGCATGGACAGCTATCGATAGGTTATCAGACATATGGAAGTAAGACCTGACTGATAAAATAAAACGCAGTTTCTTCCAAGCAGCTGTCGTGTCGATACTGCTATATGGATGCACCACATGGACGCTGACTAAACGGATGGAGAAAAAGCTTGACGGCAACTACACAAGAATGCTGCGCGCAATTTTGAACAAGTCCAGGAGGCAACACCCCACAAAGCACCAGCTGTACGGCCACCTACCTTCCATCACGAAAACTATCCAAGTTAGACGAATCAGACATGCTGGACACCGCTGGAGAAGCGGGACGAGCTCATAAGTGAGGTTCTCCAATGGACCTTCTCTCATGGCCGAGCAAAAGCAGGGAGATAAACTCGAACCTACATACAGCAGCTCTGTGAGGATACGGGATGTAACCCTGAGAACCTGCCAGAAGCGATGAACAATAGGGAGGAGTAGCGAGAGAGGGTCAACGATATACGTGCTGGTGGCACGACAAGATGATAATGATATATATAGTCATCCACAGACAGATTGTTTCGTTGTAGCACAACTCTTCAGTGTGGCTAGACACGCAGGACGCTTCAAGCTGGGATCGAAACCCGCCCAACATTACGTTAGACTTAGTATCTTACCACTCAGCCATCAAGCGATCTACCTCAGCTTGGGAATCATGAAGCATTATGTATTGGTTTTCGTTTTGTTAATACTTTGTGTGTTACTGGATAACGGAGTGCTCAATTCGTTAGAAGAGCTTTGCATTACGCAGGTGGCAGCTGTTTATTCCTTCGCCAGCTCTCAACTCCCGAGAAGGGAGCATATATATATATATATATATATTGGTCCCCTTTAATTGAGTTGGGGCTCCCTCATTTATATCTCCTCGAACGGTTCCTCAAGCACTGACTTTATATCAACATCAACTTGAGTGACTTTCTTGCAAAAAAAGATCCCCAGGATCGAGGCCATGAGCCGGACGTGTCTCCAGATTGGGGAATTAACGACTACTCAAGATCATATTCTCTATGGGCCATCGCGATAGAAAGGCACCTGTGAAGCTTTTCTAGAACTACTTGAAAAAGTCTTTTCGTGCCGGTCATATTGACAATCACCAATAGTCCACCCTAGCTGAGAGCCGTGAGGCCTGGGAACTCACTACCAACAATGTTGTCTCCTCCTTTGAAACCCCTCATAGGACAACTACACTGGAGGAGAAACCTCAACACAATGCCATAAGGGGGTGTCATCATGGTGTAATGGTTAAAGTGCCGGAATGCGGAATCGTAGTGTGCGAGTTCAAACTCCAGTCGTGCTATTACGTTCACTTTCGGACAAATACCCTTGGGAAAGGTATGTAACCCCCTATCCCTCCAGCTGTGAGTACTACTATTCCTCTAGAAGATTGGATTTGGCATTAAATAACCCGAGAAGGTTTATATGCTATTAAACAAACAAACAATGCCATTAAACTATGATCAGATGTTAGGCTGCGACCATGCTTGGCTGTCCTGTACCGACCTCATCAGTCGCGAATGTGCCTGCAATCGACGTAGACCACCGCATTTTTTATTTCCGTTCGGGAATCTAGCCTGTCTAGCCACTCTGATGAGTTCTGATAGAACGAAACAGTGTGTTTGTGGATGACTATATATATATATATATATACTCTCCGTACTAACAGGATGCGACACAAAGTCAAATTTTTACTTAAAATTTGACTTTGAGTCGCATCCTGCTAGTGCGGAGACGATATATATATATATATATATATATATATATATATATATATATATACATCCGGCAGGTTTTAATTCCGTTTTCTATACCAAAGTTAAAGAGCACTGTCTATCCGACTTTTATGCATTAGCATTATGAGAAATTAAAACAGCTCCGTCCACGATTTGAATTCGGATCGCCTAAAAACTGCCACTCAAGAAGAAAGATTTACTAGGTTGAAAGAATATTTAAAAAATAAAGCTTGAAAACCCTCCTGAAATCACAAAAATCCAAAATATCGATTCCATTTTAGGGAGTCTTCACGGAACATTTCAAATTTCCAGAACGTTTCCAAACATCAAGCCAGTCCTTCGGATCCAAAGCTATATGAGCCTTCTCCCGTCAAGCATATTGTAAATAACTGGATCCTTCCGGGGCTCGGAGTTGAAAGACACACAGAAAAAATATCGTGATATAAAATTACTACGCTTTACGATGAGCCTTTCGAATTACTTTAAATTTCATTCATAAAAAACATTTATATATATGTTATCCAAAAATACTACCACACCACGGGTTTTGTTATGACAAATTGACAAGCTTGAATGTCCCTTCTTTCTCTTTTTCCCTTCTTCTTTCTTTCCCATCATGATTCACTGTCCCCTAACATAGCAGTAATCTATATCAACATGTACAATTAAACTTACGGACCTTATCATAACTTTTCAATTTTTTCTCGTGATTAAATAAATTCTATCGGGCGCGAACCACGCAACTTAAAAGTGACAGAGAAAGACATAAAATTTATACAATGAGCAATACACCTTATCATTCTTCTTTTTTTCTTTTCATGCCTTCTTCTCGATTTTCTTTTCCTATTTTTCTTTCTTCGTTCTAGGGGCTTGTGTCGAACATTTTTTTCTTTTTTTTTTTAACCTGTTGATTGTCTTTCAATATTTGGAGTTCTTTTTTTCTCTACTCTTTTTGGTTGGGATACCGTGTTTTTTTTTGTTTTTTTTTGGGGGGGGTTGTCATTGAAGTTGATTTCTTTACTTTCCATTGTTTCCTTCTCCGGCCGGGATAGCTCAGTTTCTTTTTTTTTTCGTTTTTGGAGTTGAGGTTTTTATAGTGTATTTTACGCTCTCTCTCCCCTGCCTAAAACAACAGTTGCCGAAGATGGATTTCCATCATTCTTATTTGTCTAAAGTATTTGTCTTCTATTTGTCTAAAGTACCGTGAATCGTCGAACGAACAACCCAAGTTCAAAATCAGTCTGTCTTCTTTTTTTTTTTTTTTTTTTTTGCAAAAGACACAGCAAGTCACCGCACACCAGATCGAATTAATTTTGTATTGATTTGGTGATATCAATAATAACAATAATATTACAGGCCGACTCTGTCGTTTCGGATAAGAACGAGTTAATTTCTTTCAATCTTCAGCTTTGGTGACACGAGTAGAGAGAGACATCATTCTTAAGGGCCTTGGCTAACCATACAATGCTGACCCCGCCCCCACTATGCACGACACATTTTGTGGTGTCTAAGATCTCAACTCATCTCTGCCGGTCGAGACCCAAACTGATTCGAAAAACCCAGCCACGCGCTTCAACGGTCGAACGTCAACTGTCTTTTCAGAATCCTTAAATTTTCAGGACATCTCTTCCGGGCATGACATCATCCACCCACTCAATTCACTCCAACGGCCGTCCAGCCTCATTTGCTGTCTGGGGTTTTTATTATGATAGATGATGATTGTCATATCCTTTCCGCACGAGCGTAAGAGTGTACCATCTGACTATGGCACCTTAACTAAAAGACACTGAGTTGTTCAAAGCCTTACCAAACTAAATAATAAAATATAATCATCGAAAAATGATTAATATAAAACAATCATTACCTTAATTATATAACATCTTGAAGAACTGAATACGAGGAAATTTGAAGGCAAACTCATTCGATTATTCAACACCGTATATAAATAAAACACAATAGAGAAATGGACGAAAGGCTGCATCCTCTTCTTCTCAAAGAAAATTGAACTTGGAATCAGTAAGCACTACATAAATATAACTCTTACTGCTATTGTAAATGAGGCTTATAACGCTCTGCTTCTCAATCGTATTCGATCTGAAGTTGAGAAAATTCTAAGGAAAAATCAAAACTGTTTTCGGAAATTAATCCACAGCTTCTCTGATTCTGACTATACGCCGAATCATCGAAGAAGTGTGAACAAAAATTTCGAAGCAACACTATTGTTTTAAGATTTCTCAAAGGCATTTTATCCCATGTACAGAAGAAAGATTGAGCAAATACTTCTAGCTTAGGGTCTCTCCAGAGAAACTGTTATCGCTATAATCATCATCATCATGTCGTGCCGCTAGCACGGATATCCCTCAGGTTTGATTTCGATATGATCGATAGCTTATCGATAGCTATCCATACACGGATTTATTTGACATTTTCGCTGGAGTCTTAGAAAGAGATAAATGTACATCGTTTCTATTTATAACCTGTCCAGATTACGCACAATAAACGTTAATAGATCAAATAGTTTAACGTTAAAAAAGGCAAGAAGCAAACTATATCGCACTGAAACTATTAGAGTTGTAGACTACGCAAATGATCAAGTGCTTCTCGCAAATAAACTTTCTCAAGCCGAAACCCTGTTGCTTCGTTTGAAGCAATGGGATAAAATTGTGTTCATGTGTATTAAACAAGATAGAGCAATTTACACATGAAATAGTAGTCCTGTAAAAGTTCACATACCTCGGTAGCAATATCTTATTTACTAATTTGGCTTGGTTTGGTTTAGTTTTATGGCATATCAACCATTGTTGATTATTTAAGGCCAAACCTTGTTTATACATATATATATTGTTTGTAAACATTTTATTGATAACACTATTCATTTATTTGCACACAGTCAAATGTTTCCAGGTATTGCTATGTAATACCAATAATTCAATTTTGGTACACAGTTAAAGAGTTTCAAGTATTGCTATTTAGCACTAATAATTCTATTCAACAGTATATATTCGTTTGTACACTGTTAAATGATTCCAAATATTGCTATGTATCACAAACAATTCAATTAAAGATCAGTCATTTGCTTACACACAGTAAAAATATCAATCAGTTCTATTTCTCACAATTCAATTTCATGCAAATCATTAATTTGTATACAGTTTAGATATCAAACAGTTCTATTTGACCCATAGATAGGACCCTATCAGATGCTACCACTCCGGGCCACATTTCCCAAATCTCCAAGGCAGGAGTCTCACCATCTGATAGTTTGTATCATATCCAGGACACTCGTTGGGGGAATCTTACCCCTCTGCAGTGATGCAGTCGGTGTATTCCACCACCTCCTTAGCTGACTTATCCCCTCAACTACTGAAGACGATGTCGACATATGCATGGACTGCAATCGACAGGTTGTTTACTGTACGGAAATCTGATCTCTGATAAAATGAAATGAAAAAAATTCTGAAAAAGTGTACTTTCATTTTTTCGAAAATATTCCGCTAATTTATTGAATGACCCTCGTGTATATGAAAGTTTTCTTATATATATATGCAAATTTCATTAAACATAATAGACATTTTATGCCTACATATTTTCTTCTGGATCCGTTCGAATTCCCGTATTACTTTTATCATATTCGGGGGGAATTGATTTATGTATTGTCCATAGTTGTATGTATCCCTAGTGCTTTCTGCCCGACTTTGGGCCATCATCAGGGGAGAATCTGTTACAAAAATGATGTAACTTTTGTTTTAGCAAATTACTACTGTGTAAGGACGTCTTTGCCGTTGAAGAATATGGCGTTTGCTTTTAAATGTAATTCTGTAAATAGTGCCAGTAGCTAAAGACATTTAAGTACATTAGCACTGGTTTGAAAATTAATTCTATTAAGTGCTGGTTGCAAGTGTCTAATATATAGTGCTTCGAGAATCTGAAGTTTTTGTTTATTATTTTGATGGTCGAGTATTGTTGCGTTGTCGGTGAGAATTTTTCGTAGTTATATATATATATATATATATATATGTGTGTATGTGTGTGTATGTAAGAACTTTTGAATAAACAATCTGTGGTCATGTCAGGACTACTGTAAGCCTGCACCATATGGACTTTAACGAGACGATTCAAGAAAAAGCAGCATGGGAACTATACAAGAATGCTATGTGCAGTTTTGAAAATATCATAGAAGCAGCACGCCACAAAACTACAGCTGTACAGCCACTTACTTCGGATCCAAGACATGCATCAAAATGGAAAAACAAAGATCAACTGATAAGCGACGTTTTGTAATAAACAGGGATACAACACTACTGTTGGCCGAATAAAAAAATTACATTCATCAACTCTGTAAAGACACAGTGTGTCGTCTAGAGGACCTACCAAGAGCGATGGCCGGATGGCGATAAAGCGTTAAGGGAATCTATACAATCAACATGACTTGATTATACATGATTTATTTTTAGATAAAGCTCTATAAACAATTATTGATAATAATCATTTTGATTTGTATCATTCTTCGTCATGTTGTTTTTTATTACAACGCTATTCAATCAATCTACTGAATTAATCGATTTTAACTTTTATGCTTTGTCTTCTATATCAAGTGACATTTATCGACCAATTAACTTCAAACTTTCTACAATATTCCTATCTCCTTTTTATTGTCGTACTGGAATATTTTCACATGATTCCAAATGTCAATCACAGTGTTCTTGCTACTTCGCTAAGTTATCCAATAGCTTCTCTGGCTTTTACCGACAGCAACAGAGAAGGTAGCTGTCACAAGAAATATAGTAACCGGAATCGAAAGAAAGGAAATGGCGGAATGCTTGATGGTGGACCAACTTCTTTAAATGATGGTTTCTTTATTTAATGGCATATCAAGCTTTGTAGGTTATTTAATGCAAAATCTATTCTCCTTGAAGAACAGTGGTGGTACTATTTAACCCATAGCTGGGGGGATAAGGGGGTTCATACCTTACCCAAGGGTATTTGCCTGAAAGTGAACGTAATAGCGCGACTGGAGTACGAACTCGCTTACTACGATTCCACATTCTATCGCTTTAACCATTACACCACAAGAACACCCCCTGATCTATTTGTGCATCATTTTCTCACTATATATATGCTTCCCTACCCCCGTAGGGTTGAGCTCTCTTGCGAATAGAGTAATCGTGTTGCCATTAGCGTTTATGCAAGACTCTTCATATATGAATTGAGCTCTCAGTAGCCGTTAAGCGGATGTATGTAAACAATAGTAATTATGATTCATAACCGCTTAAAATTTACTCCGCTGCTGCTGGTTCCCTCGTGGCTGAGGGATAGAGTCTTGGATTAGCGTTTGAGTCAACCAGGTTTCGATCTCAGCTACGGGAAGCTAGTATGTCTAGCCACACTGATGAGTTCTGATAGAACGAAACAGATCTGTCTGTGGATGACTATATATATATATATAACAACCCAGTGTGACACTATGAGTTGGATATATGCACATATATGTATACACACGTGTGTGTGCACCCATACCAGAGTGCGTGTGTGTGTATGTATGTGTGTATGTATGTGTGTGCGCCCACGCCCACGCGCACCTGCGCGCACGCGCACATATGCACACATATATATGTGGCGAGATGAGTTAGATTCGGCCTGGGTATCGAGTTTCAAATGTTAGGAAAACCCATTAACTAGATTAAGGAAATCTAGATAAGAAAATGTTTATACATATAGTTGCGGACGTGTTAAGTACTTGTCAGAACTTAAAAGGGTCTGAATTTAATGTCCCTGTATCGGAGACGGCCAGTCTAGGAACTAATTTTATGTCCAGTTTTTTTGGGAGAGAATTGGCTCCCCAAAAAGTTATGGGTTTATTCGTGGGTGTTCCATTAGCCGGAAGTAGTAGTGAGACATTCTGTATATATACAGGTGCATTTTGGGTCCGAGGGCAGACTTAGTTTGGGTTCGAAGGGAGTTGATTAGACCGGGACAAAGAAATAACGAACAGCGACATTACCAGCCGGACCCAGTTAGTTAAGATAATCTTTTGCCAGCCGAAACTCAAACTAGAATTAATCATCCACTAAGTGTTACACGCTTCTCAACATCCCTTGACGTTTTAACCACAAGTTGTTGTTTTGTCTTGTTCTTTTCTCTGTGAACCTGCTTCTCGCTTTGATCCGGCCCACATAAGTATTCAGATGAGGACTCAATGACTTATGCAAACTGCAGAAGCGGGTATTATCACACTGGTGCCGTAAACAGGGATTGACCTTGGGTTGCACGTTCGTACAATAGAACTTGTGGAGAAAGGAAAAGGAAGGAAAAATCTGCCCGGCCGAATAAACACTCAATACGCATAGGTGTATGCGTATATATGTATAGGTGAGTGAAGGCTTCGATAACCCGATAGACACGGGTGTATAAAAAAAAAAAAAAAAAAAAAAAAAAAAAAAAAAAAAACAGAAGGAAAAACAAAACGCAACCAAACCAAGACAAAAACAAACGAGGAAAAAGGAGGAAAGGAAACATAATCCTACAGTAAAAATAAGGGAGAGAGAAAAGAAAGGAAGAAAGAAAAGAGGTACAGACAGATACGCACTTCTTCCCCCACTTCAACGAACACTTCTACTGGCGATTTTTGTATATTCATATATATATTTTTTTTTTAATTCAACAAGGAGAACGAAAGAAATAAACACGTAAATGAACATTTAAAAAAAAAAAAAAAACAAACAAAAAAAAAAAAAACAAAAACAAAAACAAAACAAGGCAAAATTAAAAAGAAAGAAAAAGAAAAGAAAGGAAACAGAAAAGGAAATCTATTCCGGTCCCTGCAAGGTAGGCTAAAAAATTGTTCTATTGTTTTCTTGGTCATAGTTGTTTTTGTAATTAGTGTGTCTCGCTGGCATTTAATAGAAATATGGATAGGTTAGATACAGATGTCCCATCGCGCCCAATTTTTAAGGTAGCCACAGGTGGATCTAAGATCCCTATATTCACGGGAAAGGCCTCAGAGTTTCAGGCCTGGGTAGAAGCTCTGAAAAAAAAGGCTAAAATTTACCAACTTACACAGACAGAGTTGGTGAATCTGGCTTATGACTATTCAGACGGGGTGGTATCAGAATACATAGGATTATACTTAGATGATAATCCCGGATGCAACTGGGGGGACCTTTTAGAACAGCTGACTAACCAGTACAGTGATTATACTGGTGCGACTGATGCTGCTAGGGCCTTAATTAAGATTAAGCAAAGGGAGGAAGAAACTCTCTCGGAACTAGCTAGTAGAGTTTTAAGGTTAGCTAAGGTTGCATACAAAGACGCCGTCCAACGCGAGGGGGAAGCAGTTCAAGCGCAGCTAGCTGAATATTACACGGACGCTATAGAGAACACGTTCGTAAGAGAAGATACAGCAAGGGCGGCCCCAGCGTCACTGGCGGAGGCGTTTGCGACGGCAGGAAAGAGTCTTAGGCTTTATAATAGGCTCACAGCCTCCCAGGGGCGGGGAGAAGAAAGGGGATGGTCAGGAGAGACGAGAACGAGGTGGACAGAGACTCCTCCTGTTGCTTGGGACCAAGGAGGGAGTGGCCACTCGGGCTATCGTCGGAGAGACCACCCCCATGAGAGGGGATGGAGAAAGCCACTTCCTGACCCAAAACAACAGGGGTGCTGGGAGTGTGGACAGCTGGGTCACATACGGAGGGAGTGCCCCAGAATGGGATGTACATTAGGGGGAAGGAAGCTTGTTGGAAGGGTCCAGGGAAACGTGGGGGGGCCACCCAGAAGAAAATAAGGGTGGCCCAAAGTTATGGATTATTTGGTCAGGACACCGAGATAATTTGTGAAGTAGAGATCGTAAAAAAAAAGGTAAGAGCATTATTAGATACTGGAGCATCCATATCAATGATTAGGCAGAAGGATTTGTTAGACTTAGGGTTTAGGTGCAAAGATTTAAAACCTGCAGATTTAAGAGTAGTACAGGCTGACGGTCGGGAAATGAAAATATCTGGTATGATATGTCTGCCAGTGATGGTAGGAGAGGTGGTAACCATGCAAACATTATATGTAGCAACCACTCTTTGTAGACCGATGATCTTAGGTAGAGATTGGCTAAAAGGAAACAAAGCATACATGAGTTTCAATCCAGTTATGCTAAAATTAGGTGGAAAGGAGATAGCACTTGAGAACTGCATGAACAAGGAATCTATAGTGGTAACCATTGAGGATCTTGTTATTCGCCCTCGTACAGCTATTTCTTGTCAAGGCAGGCTGTCTCCCACAGAAGAACAGCGTAGGGGTACTTTTCAAATAACCCCCATGGATGATCCCGCCCGTGAAGAGGGGGAGGTTACTCTATGCGAATCAGTGGTGGAAGTTGGTGGGGAAGGCCAGATTCCGATTATGTTGGCTAACACCACTAACACCACGATAAAAATACCTAGGGGCAGGGAAGTAGGTAGGGCGGTATCAGCAAGCATAAGGGAGAATGTGGTAGGTGAGGCAGATTCTGAAGATGGACACACACACACAGTAGTTAATATTGAAGAAATAGTAGTACCCACTGAACATAAGGATAAGATAAGCAAGGTTATAATTGAGAATAGGGACTTAGTAGCCAACTCGGATAAGGAGTTGGGTCAAACCCAGTCAGTTCGGATGAAAATCAACACTGGTGACCATCCACCTATAAGACTAAAACCGTATCGAACCCCACTGCACAAACGGAAACTAGTGGAGGGGGCAGTTAAGGATATGCTGGGGGCAGGCGTTATTGAACGTTCAGTGTCCCCATGGAGTTTTCCAATAGTAATAGTCAGCAAAAAGGATGGGGGGCATAGGTTTTGTGTGGATTTCCGAGCCTTGAATAATATCACAAAACCCCTGGCCTACCCCTTGCCATTGATCGATGACATCCTGGCCCTGCTTGGCAAATCAACATACTTTTCCACGCTAGACCTGAGATCAGGATACTGGCAGGTGGCCTTGGATGAGGCTGACCGAGAAAAGACAGCCTTTGCATGTCACGTGGGACTTTATCAGTTTAGAGTCATGCCCTTTGGTTTAGCCAATGCGCCTGGTATTTTTCAACAGCTCATGTCTGTGGTGCTAGGGGGGTTGGAACAGTTTGCTATGGCCTACCTGGATGACATATTGATCTTTTCAGCCAGTGTCGATGAGCATCTCAGGCACTTGAAGACAGTGTTTGCTCGGTTAAGGAAGCATGGACTGAAGATTAAGTTATCTAAATGTCAGTTTATGAAAAAGGAGACAAAGTATCTAGGATTCGTTATTGATGAGAGTGGAGTACACCCTGATATAGATAAGGTTGAAGTAATCAGAGCTATGCCCGAACCACGGACTGTTAGAGAAGTTAGAGGATTTATAGGAGCGATAGGCTACTATAGGAGATTCATACCAGCGTTTTCAAGGATAGCAACACCACTCATAGCATTAACCAAGAAGTATGCCCGGTTTAGTTGGACAGAGGATTGTCAGCGATCTTTCAATACGCTGAAGGAACAGCTGACAGCCATCCCCCTATTGGCCTACCCGGATTTAAGTAGGCCAATGATTCTGTACACCGATGCCAGTGACCAGTGCATTGGTGCTTGCCTTACTCAGCCATGCCCTGAGAGGGATGGCCCCATACCAGGTGTGCCAGAGGAAGTACCTATTTACTTCTTGTCTCATAAATTGTCACCTACGCAGCAGAGATGGCCCGTGATTGAAAAGGAGGCTTATGCCATAGTTTATGCATTAGAAAAGCTTAACTACTACCTGAGTGGTGCTACCTTCGTAATTAAGACTGACCATAAGCCCCTCCAGTATCTGTTCGAGGCAGACTGGACCAATAAAAAGATCCAACAATGGGCACTTAAGCTAAGCGGGTATAACTGCAGAATAGAATACCTTGCGGGTAGGGAAAATACATGTGCTGACTTATTATCACGGATTCCTAAGCAGCTGGAGCGGGAATCAATCAGCATAATACCAGAAGTGGATGATCGAGCCTATCAGATAAATGCAATCAACTCCCACCAAATAGAAAAGGAGCCAAGTGCTGACAATGTAACCTGTGATGCTTCAAATGCCACAGGACAACATCATTTAATAGAACTAGTCGGCGATTACCAGATAGATGAGGAAATTAGGACACTAAAAGAAGCGATAGAGGCGGGGAAGGTAACGGAAGCATGTGCAAGTAGATACCTAGTACAGGACGATCGGTTATATTACATTTCTAATAAGGATGAGGAAGCTAGACCTCGATTGTACGTCCCCCAGGCACTACAGAATAAGATACTGGAACAGTGCCATGATGCGATAGGGCACATAGGCATCGATAAGACCTACGAGCTCATTAGTAGGAAATATTACTGGCCCAGTCTGTACAAACATGTTTCGACATATGTGAATAGCTGTGTCACCTGTCAGACCAGGAGTAGCAGGTGTGAAACAGCCCCTCTTGAGGAGATGGATGTTCCAGCTTATCCATTTGAAAAGGTTAGCTTGGATATCTCTGGTCCATACGGTGAAACCCGGCAGGGAAATGTCTATATTGTTAGCTTTGTTGATTGGCTAACTAATTGGCCAGAGGCATACGCTGTAGCAGACAAGAAGGCTCAAACTGTAGCCGGCCTGATTTTGACAGAGATATTTCCACGCTATGGGGCTCCCCTGGAGATAGTGACCGACAATGGAGCTGAAAATGTGAATGAGATAATGAGGGAAACAATGGCAAGCCTCAATATAAAACACATAACTACGTCTCCATATCATCCACAGAGTAATACCAAGGTAGAACGTTTCCACCGTTTCTTGGGTGATATACTGTCTAAATTGACTGAGAGTGACAGACATAATTGGGATCTGTACCTAACTCAGGCACTGGCTGCAGTGAGATTCTCGATGTGTGAGACAACAAAGTTCTCACCATACTACATGCTGTTTGGGCGTGATGTGGTCCTACCAGTAGACAATTTGCTAAGACCTCGTAGGAAATACATGGGTGAGGACCACCACCGTCTCATCATTGAACAACAGCATAAAACTTTCATAAGGGCTCGGGACAGGATTAGACGTGCACAGAAAAAGAGAAATCACGCCATCAACAAGGGTCGCCGAAAAGTAGAGTTAGATGTAGGAGATCCAGTATATTACCGGGCTCACAATAGGCAGGGTAAACTAGATCAAAAGTGGAGGCCATACTATAGGATTGTTGAAAAAACGAGTCCCGTTACTTTCGTAATATGGAACCAACTAGTGGGAAAGGTTAAGAGGGTCCATGCTAATGATTTGAAATTAGCCGAGCTCAGAGAGTGGGAAAATCCACAGGTCGAAAACAACGGAAGATCAATTAGGCAATCAACGTTAGCTGCCCCCCGCTCGGAGCTGGACTCCGATATCCAGGATTCCGAGTTAGAATCACCCCCATCAAGTGTTGCAGAGGATGATCACGATCCAAGGGGGGGATTCTATCCCCCTCGGCAAGAACTACATAGGTGGATTTCTGAGGATGAGATCCCACTTGCAGAGTTAAAATTAAGGTTAGCCAAATCCCCAGAGGAAGAAAGAACGGACGATGAAGAAGATATGCTTCTGAGTAAAATACAGGAAAGGTTGCGAAAGGAAAACTTACCACGGGAGGATGGGGAACTACCTGGGGGAATTAAAGCTGCTACAGCCTAGAAAAAGGAGGGCAGACTTAGTTTGGGTTCGAAGGGAGTTGATTAGACCGGGACAAAGAAATAACGAACAGCGACATTACCAGCCGGACCCAGTTAGTTAAGATAATCTTTTGCCAGCCGAAACTCAAACTAGAATTAATCATCCACTAAGTGTTACACGCTTCTCAACATCCCTTGACGTTTTAACCACAAGTTGTTGTTTTGTCTTGTTCTTTTCTCTGTGAACCTGCTTCTCGCTTTGATCCGGCCCACATAAGTATTCAGATGAGGACTCAATGACTTATGCAAACTGCAGAAGCGGGTATTATCACACCAGTTCATCTCAGATCTTGAAATATTCGGCCAACAATGAACTTGTAAGTATACTTAGGTGTTCTGTTAAACGAAAGTAAGTGGATTTTTAATTAATACATGTTCAGCCGATATTCAGTCTTAATTCCGGGGAGATAAAGAGTAAGAGGGACTTTTTTTTTATTCTTCCTCTAAGATAGTCAAAAAGTTCGTCGATTAATACGCCAACGTCATAGAATTCATTTCTCTCAATAAATGAAAATGCTGTTGGTGTGTACCGTTCTCTAGGTATATCCATATTTCCTACTTGAATTAATTCATGAATGGGGGTATCATACATCCGTTTTAAACTTCTGTAATCAATGGTTCATTACACAACATATGTTTAAGAAAACGCTACGAGCAAATGTTGCAGATACCAAAACATGAAAAATAAAATGAATAAATAAAATTGAAGACTGTTTTGAAAAGTGAAATGGACGCCTGGATAAATTATGCAAGATTCCCCGGAACCTTTCAAGTGGGCAAAGATGCCATTTTCCTTCGTTGGTACTTTTTCTTTTCTTTTTGGCTAATATTAAGTGGTCAGATACTTTTCGGACAGGATAGCAAATAAAATATCACTTTTATTATATATATATATATATATATAACAGCACGATCTTGTAATATATATATATATATATATATATATATATATGTATATATATATATATTATAAAATCGTGCTGTTTAGTGTTCGAAAGCCTCAATTATGGAACGTATTTAACATTTGAAGACATCGAAAAAAAATTCTACTCATTTGGTACAGTCTCTAAAGAAAAGCTTTTACAAATATCATCCTCATCATCATCATCATCATGTCGTAGCTGGTAGCACGGATATCCCTGACCCTCTCTCGCCACTTTTCCCTATCGTTCATCGCCTCTGGCAGGTCTTCTGGACTACATCCCGTATCCTCACATAGTTGCTGAATGTATGTTCGTGCTGGTCGTCCTGCTTTTGCTCGGCCATATGTGGGAGGGTCGATAAGAGTACATCACTTATGAGCTCGTCCCTGCTTCTCCAGCAGTGTCCTGCATGTCTGGTTCGTCTAACTTGGATAGTTTTCGTGATAGGAGGCAGGTGGCCGTACAGTTGGTGTCTTGTGGGGTGTTGCCGCCAGGACTTGTTCAAGATTGCTCGCAGCATTCTTGTGTAATTGCCGTCTAGCTTCTTCTCCAGCCGTTTTGTTAGAGTCCATGTAGTGCATCCATATAGCAGTATCGATGCGACCGCTGCCTGGAAGAAACTGTGTTTCATTTTATCGGTTAGGTCTGAATATATACGGGCGTCATTCACTAAATAATGTGAATTTTGCCCCATGAATCGGCAACAAGAAGCACTATTTACAATTGCATCATTTTTAAAGAGATCAATAGTGATAGGTCCTCTCATGTCCGAGAAGACAGTCAGCATGACCTTCTTTACTTGACCGCTGCGCCCAGAATCTTCTCTTTACATATGATTCAAGCTCATAGTGGCAAACCCATGTTTAGTTCATTTGAAAACATTTTTTGACTAAAACATACTTTTTTGTACACATCACACATTCTTATATAAATTTCATATGGTTTACACTTTGCAATTTTTTTTTTTCAATCCTGGTATACTCTGTTTGATTTGCTGCCATTTTAAATAACCTCCAGTTTTGAGAGATTAAAATAATTTTTGCTCTAGACCAAATCCAAACAGTACAGAGTTTATATTCTTGGGAAAAATTCTTAAAAAGTGTGTTGTAAGTAATTCCCCACAACCTGCTCCCCCTGTTTGGTATAATAGAGAGACCCCAGAAATGCTTATAAAATCATCATCATTATCATCATGTCGTGCCGCCAGCACGGATATCCCTGACCCTCTCTCGCCACTTCTCCCTATCATTCATCGCCTCCGGCAGGTCTTCTGGGTTACATCCTGTGTCCTCACATAGCTGCTGTATGTAAGTTCGGGCCGGTCGTCCTGCTTTTGCTTGGCCATATGTGGGGGTCCATAGGAGTACATCACTTACAAGCTCGTCCTTGCTTCTCCAGCAGTGTCCCGCGTGTCTGAATTCTTTTTTGGATTTAGTTGTATTTAGTTGAATAAAGCTTTCTTAAGTTTATTCGCCTCAGGTTATTCATTACAAAGTGTATTTTTATTTTTTTAAATATCCCACAAATTTATTGAATGACCCTCGTGTATATGAAAGATTTCTTACATTCATGTGTGTGTGTGTGTGTGTGTGTGTGTGTGTGTGTGTGTGTGTGTGTGTGTGTGCGTGTGAGAAAACTTTTAAATAAACAAATACAGTCATTGATGCCATTAGTACAGAAAGTTTAGTAAATATTTATCTAAAAGACGTTCTTTCTATTAGGATGGGTGAACAGCTGCGAAACTTGATATTTGAAATACATTTTGTTTTCCAACAATGTATCGTTGAATGACAATGTTAAATAACCTGGTAATATAGCAATTATATGCACGGACCAATAAAAAATAAAGAAAAGAAAAACAACGTGGGGTGAGAGAAGTGTTTTAAGATCGCGTAAAAGAATTTTTTTAATGATCTTCAATGACGCGTTTTGTGTTTCATAGATGAAACCTCGGATGGATATGTGCAGACCGGTTGTGAGTCACCTGGGCAAACATCACGTGTCATATATCAGATAATATTTCTTACAGTACCACCTACCCTCCTCTTTTATTTATTTATTTATTTATTCATTTATTTTTTGTACAGCGATGTCATTCATTGTAAACAACGTTTTGCAATATTTATGCTGGAATGCCTCCGGTTGGTAGCGCTAAAACTGGCATTTGAAGAAGGAAAATTAATATTGATATCTATTAAGTGATTCCCCTTCTGACACAAGGGCGAAAATGCAGAGCACTATGAAAAATTTGCTCTCTGCCGACAGATTCGGAATCAAATAAGGTAACAAATGCACTTACAAGTAGTATTGTTTTGTCTATAGCGATTTAGGCACAAGGCCAGATCTGCAGAGTACTCTTTGAGAAATTTACTCTCTGTCGACTGATTCTGAATCAAACAAGGTGACCAATGTGCTATCTCAAGTTAGTAAAGATCTGTAGACCAGTCTGAGAAATTAACCTGTTGCTTTTTTGTTTATTTTAAAATCAGGCATGCTAACTAGACCTTTATGAGAAGTAAGCTAAATTGGTATTTTTTGGAGTATGGTAAAAAGGCACAAGGCCAGATCTTCTGAGCGCTTTCAAAGAAAGTATAATTTTGTTGGTAGGTTTTGACTCCAACGCACTTACTATTGTAACATTATATATATATATATATATATATATATGTGTGTGTGTGTGTGTGTGTGTGTGTGTGTGTGTGTGTGTGTGTGTACGTACGAGGATCATTAAGTAAGTTTCCAGACTTTTTCGTATGGACACTTTTATTGATAGTACACACATGAAACTCTAGTCCCCTTCGAAGTAATCTCCTCCGACTGCAATCCACTTGTTGTACCGTTCCAACAACCTCTGGAAGGCCACATGGAAGTCCTCTTGTGTGAGTATGTCAATGACCTTAGTCACAGCCTCTTTCATCTCCTCAATTCTCTCATAACGACAGCCTCTGAGCTTAGGGAATAACCAAAAGTCACAGGGAGTAAGGTCTGGACTATAGGGAGGCTGAGGAACTGTCTTGATGCCCATCTTGCTCAAATAGTCTGTGACAAGGATGGAGTTGTGGACTGGTGGACTGTCCTGGTCGAAATGCCACTGACCCGATTTGAAGAGTGCTGGCCTCTTCCAACGGAATCTCTTTCTGAACTCCCTTAAAACCTCAATATAGTAACCCTAACCCTAACCCTAACCCTTTGACCAATCAACTCCGGTGTATTGACTTCCTTACTCCTCCCACACCTCTCATCATCCCTCACAGATTCCCTGCCTTCCTTGAATCTCTTATGCCACTCAAAAACTGATGCTCGATTCATGCAAGATGGTCGAAAAGCATTCTGAACCATTTCATACGTTTCTCTGGCATTTTTCCAAGTGTAAAACAAAATTTTATTTCATATCGTTCTTCTAAAGTGTCAGATTGCATTTTTGAAATTCACCAGCTGTGATAATCAGGCTTTAGTTGGGTATATTCTAATTGCTGCTGTAGCTGTTGATTTGAACCTGAAATCATAAAAATTGGTCAGTCATCTCATAAGATGTATAGCAATAACATAGTGAATTTTCAAGAGTGTACGACAATTTTAAATGCCTGTAGAAAAAAGTCTGGAAACCTATTGAATACACCATGTATATATATATATATATATATATATATATATATATATATATATTAGAAAATGTCAAAGAAAACTTACAGATACCCAGTACATAATTGCGTATAAATTAGTGTTAGTTGTTCTTGAAACTATACAAATATCTGCATATTATTTAGATTTTACAGAAATACATAGTGCAACAAAGTAAAACATATGCAATTAAAAAATGATTGTAATAGATGGTTAAAAATATGTAGAGTGAAGATGTATTTGTCTAAATTTCTAAGATGAAGCTTGATAAATTTCAATCGTTTACAGTATTTGGACAATTCATCTTTATTGTTATATTCAAAACGATTCAGCCGATGCGTCCTTCGGCCTTCTCCAGGTGTTTCAAATCAAACTCAGGAGCCTACACAGAACCTTGAACTGAACTCTTTATTTAATCCACAGGGGTAGGATGTTCTAAGTCCGTTAATCATAACAGGGTATAAGTGTTTAACTATAGTAAGTCTTGCTTGCTATTTTCTTGTATATTGGCTTTCCAGGAATCCCTTCAGGATCAATGAAAGTTCTTCCTAGTCTTATCAGTTTTTCCTTGAATCACCACAGCTAGAAAGTTCCGTATCGGCTCCCGAGTTCGATATGAAACATTTGAAAAAGGCCGAAGGACTTATCGGCCGAATCTTTCATTTACAAATGAACCTTATTTTGGCATTAAATAACTCATTAGGAATTGATCTGCCGTTAAGCAAACATACTAAACAGATTTAAGGTTATCTGATAGTCATTTCCTTAATAATATCGAAGATAGAGCTATGTATACTTTACATATTAAAATTCAGACGGATCAATCACTACTGTCAGTTTCACGTTTTCACAACCATAGAAACCATACAACTATGAGCAATTTTTTTTTTATTTGATAAGAATACTTGATAAAACTGGGTGTAAATAAATGGTTATAAATGAATAAAAAGTGAAATTAAAAAAATGCAATCGCCCTCCCTTACAATTCGGTGGTGTAGCTATTGAAAAAGGAGCCTTTGGGTCGGCCTCGACTACGGTCGCTATCTTTACTCACTTATATATGTATATGTATTTATTTTATTAAATTTCTCCCTAAGGAATGGATATGCCGTTATAAAAAAGATAAGCGAATCAATCCAAAGCAATCCACTAAAGGAGATTTATTAACTGTCATTCTTGAAAGTTCGAAGCCCTTCCATAAGAAGTATGGCTTCAACTCTAACACATTTCAAGGCAAATTAGATGTGTCTGCTCACAGATCTTGGCTGAGATTTCGTCTTTTATTTTAAATTCAGTTTGAGAGTGGCACATGGCCCTTAAACATGTCACAGGAAACAATTATAGCCATATGAAGCCCTTAATACATTGAAAGGGTTAAATTAATGAAATCAATGTCGAAAAGTAATAAACTATTAAGGAGAGGCAATTAAGTGTTAATTATAAATTTTTGATAATGAATTCCAAAATTTTTTCTCCATGTAGGGTTATTCCATGGCTTTTTCCTCTGAATAGCCTGCAAAATTTTGCTTTAAATTAAATAATTTAATCTAAGGTGAATCTCCTTGGCGTTGTGGTTAATGAGCTCAACAGCAAGATCAGTGTAAGCGAGTTCGAACTCAAGACACGCTATAACGTTCATTTTCGGAAAGGTATGAATATTCTTATTTCACTTAATATGAGCTAAAAAGTTCCAGTATTATTTTTTAAGGACGGCGTTGTTATTAAATAACCCACGAAGGTTGATACATCATTAAATAAAGAAATTAAACCAATAATTTAACCTAATTTATCTTATGTATCCATAATGTCCACTGATTAAATAAATGAAAAATGTTTTGCTTCTTATTTGTTATTAGTTTATTCACTGCTACAAAAGAAAGAATATCCTTTGAGTGTACTAAACCTATAACTTTTAGCAAAAGCATTATGTATATACTTTAATTGCCGGGTATTATCGTATATACTATATACCAGTCTTAATCGTATATACTATTTATCAGGCTTAATCATATATTCTATAAATACCAGACTTAATCGTATATACAATATACTTTGAATTCTAGACTTAATCGTATATACTCTATACTTTATAAACGAGGCTTGATCGTAAAGACTCTATACGTTAAATACCAGGCTTGATCGTTTATATGAAGGGCTTTTTAGCATTAATTTTGAAATCAAATATTTCGCATACAGAACATTTTTAAGTAGAAGAAAGTTTCCCCTCACCAACCAACCTGAACTTGCAAATTGACTTATGATTTTCTTGGAAAGATTAAATGTTTCTTGTACATGCAATAATAAAGAATTCTATTTTTGTTCTTTTTAGCTCGCAATCTTTTCTTCTTCTTCTTCTTCTTCTTCTTCTTCTTCTTCTTCTTCTTCCTCTCTCTCTCTCTCTCTCTCTCTCTCTCTCTCTCTCTCTCTAACATCAATATAAAATACAGAACAATTTTTATATCTTTAAAGGAACACCTGTGTCAAAATATGCCTGTTTGCCCGGTTTGTGTCACTGAAACAAGGGAATATTGTTACTTGGATGGAAATTACTACTACCACTACTACTACTATTAAAATAATAATAATAATAATAATAATAATAATAATAATAATAATAATAATCAACAAAAAAATTAAAATTTGCAAAACTGTCGACTTTTCTGTTCCGGCTGAACACGGAATAAAACTGAAAGAATCTGAAAAGAAGGATAAGTACCTGGACCTTGCTAGAGAATTGAAAAAATATGGAACTTGAAGGTGACAATTATACCAATTGTAATTGGTGCCTTTGGCACGGTAACTAAAGGATTATTAAAGGGCCTGGAGGATTTGGAAGTTGGCGACCGAGTGAAGACCATCCAAACAAAAGCATTATTTAGAACGGCCAGAATACTGAGAAGAGTCCTGGAGACTTGAGGAGACTTGCTGTCACTCAATCTCGAGTGAAAGACCATCAACCAACGCTGATGTGAAAAAATCTGAGTAAATAATAATAATAAACAGTCCCCCCGAGACAATTGTGGAATAATACCGGATATGATGTAATAGAAAGATAGCGATAGAGACGACTGAAGATTAAGATAGAAAAACATGCCGAGAGAAGTAAGAAAGGGAAAAAAGAATGAAGAATGCATTAATAAGGTTGAAGAATACAAGTTAATGACATCGAGAAAAAGGGTCAATATAATAAATTCCAATGAGTTGAATGATTGAGGATTATTGAGAAAGAAAGAAAGAAAATAGAGAGGTTGACTAGAAAGAAAAGAAAGAAAGAAAGAAAGGGGGTGTGACTAAAAACGAAAGAAAGAAAGAAAAAGGAGAGGGGTGACTAAAAAAGAAAGAAAGAAAGAAAGAAAGAAAGAAAGGGAGTGTGGCTAAAAACGAAAGAAAGAAAGAAAAGGGAGAGGGGTTAGTTGAAAAATGGGAGGGTGGGTACGAAAGATGAAAAAAGAAAGAAAAAGGAAGGACCAGTTAAGAAAGAAAGAAACATAGAAAGATAGAAAGGAAGAAAGAAAATAGGGAGGAGGATAGCTAAAAACGAAGGAAAGAAAGAAAAGTGAGAGTTACTACGAAAGAAAGAAAAAAAGAAAGAAAAGGGTAAGAACAGTTAAGAAAGAAAAAAAAGAAAGAAAGAATAGTTGAAAACAAAAGATAGAACTGTAACAAAGAAAGAAAAAAAAACAAGTAAAAAGGGTGAGGTTGACAGAGAACAAACAAACAAACAAACTAACAAATATTCAAGGGGTTTGGTTGGGTTTATGCCATTTCAACCCTTGCATATTATTTAATGCCAAACCCTATATTGAACGAAACAGTCTGTCTGTCGATGACAATATATACGCTCCCCTATGGGGGTTGAGCACTCTGGTGAAGAAATTTTCGGCCACCGCTCGCATAATGCGAAGCTCTTCGAAAGAATTGAACACTCTGGGAGCCGATAGGGTATAAAAAATATAAACAAACGGCTGCTGTTGTTACTACATAATACCTTAAAAATTCCCTTAGCCAAACGTTGTACGTGGTCTGAGACTTAGTCTAACGTAAAGTTGGATGGGTTTCGATCCCGGCTTCGAGCGTCCCACGAAACAGTCTGTCCGTGGATGACAATATATACATATATATATATACACACACACACACACATATATATATATACATACACACATATATACACATATATTTATATACATACATCCACACATATATACATATATATATATATACATACATACATATATATATACATACACAAACACACACATATATATACATACATATATATATATATACATACACAAACACACACATATATATATACATGCATATATACATATATATACATATATACACACATATATATATACATACATACATACACACACACATATATATATATGTATACATACATACACACACGCACACATATATATATACATATATATACACACACACACACATATATACATATATATACAAATATATATATACATACATACACACATATATATATACATACATGCACGCATATATACATATATATATATATATATATATATATACACATATATACACACATATATATATATATATGTACACACACACACACACACACATATATATATATATGATTTGCAACTTGATTTTTAAACGATTTAGAAATCATTTGTTTGCTTTGCTCAGTTGCAAAAATTGCTTACACTTAGAATTCTAATATAAATCGTTTGTTTGCACACAGTTAAATTGTTTCAACTATTGCTAACACTAATAATTTTATTCAATATTCATATCTATATTTACCAACCCCTCCGCTCGGGCAGGATATGACACACGTTCCATTTTTAAGCGGAGTTTAACAGGTTTGAATTCAGAGTATTCCTTCTCCTAGACTAGTTGCCTCACCAAGGCTAAAGAACCCAGTCCGCCCTACTATTTACCCATAGCTTTATTTAATATAACTTTATTTAATATTAACCATTTGTTTACACACAGTTGAAATGGTTTCAATGTTATCTGAGAGTAACTGGCCCTCAGTCATCGCCTCCTAGCACCTTTAAGATAAGATAAGGTTGGGTACTTGTTTGCCAAAAGAGCAATTTAAGGAATACGGTCGGACCAATCATATGTCACGTGAAAAGTTTTGTTGTTCGGTCAAAGATTGCTCAAACACCGAGATCCCTTCCTGAAGCATTACGGGTCGCCACCCACGGCGAACAAGTAGCCTCGTTGGTGGGTTCTTACCTCACTGCAGAGGGGCAGTTGGTGTATTCTGCAGTCCTAGCCGACAGGGCGGGAAAGAAAGAAAGAAAGGAGAGAGGATGGTTAGGAGTAAAAGAAAGTGGGAAAGTGGAGGGGTGTTTAAAAACAAAAGAAAGAAAGTAAGAAAGAAAGAACAGAGGATGGTAAGAAATGAAAGACAGGAGGAAAGAAGAGAGGAGCTTAAAAACAAAATAAATAAAGAAAGAAAGAAAGAAAGAAAGAAAGAAAGAAAGAAAGAAAGGAAGGAAGGATGGTTTAAAACGACACCCTTTGGTTAATCTCTTATCTTTCTGTGGAAAGTACAGTCCAGTGTATTCAAGATCTCATAAACGGAGCGGGAAAGAAATAGAGAATGAATGTGTGTATCAGAGAAGGGATAAATGTATGAGGATAGATAGATAGATAGATAGATAGATAGATAGATAGATAGATAGATAGATAGGTAAAGAACAGAATGAGATAGATAGATAGATAGATAGATAGATAAAGAACTGAATGAGATAGATAGATAGATAGATAGATAGATAGATAGATAGAGAACTGAATGAGATAGATAGATAGATAGATAGATAGATAGATAGATAGATAGATAGATAGATGGAATGATTTGTCTATATTCTTATGCTGTATTTGTTATTGAAATGTATTATTCTATTAATGTCGATTTTTTACTTATATGTGTTTTTCTCTTTAGAATTTAACATTATATGCCAAGTTAATTGGCTGTTTTATTTTAGGACTTCGAATATACGCAGTTTTTGAATAACTCAAAGTGTTTGTGGATCAATTGATCGAGTAAACTGCTGACCTAGGATATAAATATTAAAATGCAGTATTAAATTTAAGTATATATGTATATATATATATACTAAAATATACACTTATAGATTAAGATAATACAATAATATATGCACAAAAAGCTGAAGAAAAACGCAGATTAATACTAAGGTCATCATTATCATTAACCCAGTTTACCCCTGCAATATTTTACAAGACCACCTGACTTTATTGGATTTTACTCCTATCGTAGAAATAGATCAAGATGCAGCCTCTTTATAAAAAAATCTTTATTGTATTCACGACTTTCTAACAACGAAATGTTCATTCAATTGTGTAAGATTTCAGTTAATTAGATTGCATGTCAATAGACTATGTGAACAAGAATATAATATCCATGAAAATGTATTCATTCTAATGATAACGCCAAATCCTTTAGAAATATTTTGAATATTATATATTTTTAAAAATACAGAAGTTTATCTATATTTACTTATCTCAACTTCCCGATACCTTTCGAAGCTGCGTACGTGACATTTCGCTTTGCAAGCTCCTGCCGAGTGGAAGAAGAAATAAGCAAACAGCTCGAAACAGAACTGACTGAGTTGTCTCCGTAGACACACAACAGAAATCTAACGTAGCGTAAAGTTATTTTAGTGAAGACGACACTTACGCAAGACAAACAGAGCGGATCTGAAAACATCAACACCAGCTGAGGCCAATAGAGTCGACCTTACTGAACTCATTTCGATGTCGACCGCATTTCTACCGTTTCTCAGATTCCACCCTTAGTAAACAAACCATGTACTTGTAATATTTAAAGATATATATATATATATATATATATATATATATATATTAAATCATAGCCCTTATGGTAGAAAAAAATCGGCATTTGATTTGAAGATGAAAATATACAACGAATCACTGTCAAGGGGGAAATATATATATTGGGAAAAAAAAGAAAAGGCCAACCTTGTCAGACCAATTGAAAAAAATCAAAAGATACATAATTGGTTGATCCAAATAAAAAACCGCCGTTAGGGCTGCTAAGCTACAGTGCAAAAAGTGCTCAAAAAAAGTAGAGCAAAAAGTGCTCAAAAATGAGTCAGTAACCCTGATGAGCCGCTTAGGCGAAACTATTGTAGGTTAGTTCCTGATTCACAAAGTAATTATCGTTTCTATATATATATATAAGTAAAGTAAAATTGGCGACCATAGTCGAGGGCGACCCGAAGGATCCCTTTTCAATAGCTACTACATCGACATGTAGAGGAGGGCGCAACTCCTTTCTTTGGATTACTCCACTTTACCCTTGATCCTTACCTTATAATACTGAGTGTTAAGCAAGGTGGCATCAAGTACCATTTTTTGAGTCTTTGGTATAACTCGACCTAGGATTGAACCCCTGTCTTCGGGACCATTGTCGAAAACTTGACTCATTTGGCCAATACTCTGATTTTTTGGTTAAATGGAGTATCAACCTTTGTGGGTTATCTAATACCAAAGTGATCCTAGTAGAATTATTTAACCCATAGCTGGGTCATGCCTTTTTCAAGGGAAGTAGTTCGAAAGTGAACATAATAGCGCGATAGGAATTCGAACTCGGTTACTATCAATCTGTAGTCAAGCTCTTTAACCATAACGGTACGGGGAATCTCTCTCTCTCTCTCTCTCTCTCTCTCTTACACACATACACACACACACACACCCATATATATACATATATATATATATGTGTGTGTGTGTGTGTGTGTGAATAATGGAAATGAATCCGACAGTATGAAGAAAATAGAAAAAATACTCGACTAATAATAATGTTTTGTTCTTTTTTGTTTCAGATGTGAAAATTGTATACTTTATCAACTATTAATCCTTGATTCCTTGGACAAGAGAGGAAAAAATATTTCCCGTCACTACTTATTTTGGGAGAAAATTATTTGAAACTGTCTCAAAATAAATGCAACCCATTAATATGAAAAGGATTTGTTACTGAGACAAAAAAAAAAAAACTATAAAAAAAAGATTGCATGTCCTGGAAGCTGATATAATAACAATTAAAAAAAAACATTGATTTGATGCCTCTATGGAACAAATCCGACTAGCATACGGCATACCAAAAGAAACCGTAGCAGGAATAACGATTCTCTATAGAAACACCAAAATGAAAGTACGTTCACCAGATGGAGACACAGAATACTTCGACATTGCAGCAGGAGTACTACAAGGGGACACGCTTTCCCCATACCCCTTTATCATCTGCCTAGACTATTTGCTTAGAACATCGATCGATAAAATCAGAGAAAACGGCTTCGAGCTGACAAAGAAAAGAAGCAGAAGGTACCCCGCAAAAACAATTACCGATGCCGACTACGCCGATGACATAGCGGTACTGGCAAATACCCTCAACCAAGCCGAAACACTACTGCATAGATTGTAACGAGCCGCCACAGGCATGGGCTTCCATGTCAATGCACACAAAACTGAATATATGTGGTAATTTACCAAGCTTTTGCTTAGATGTAGCACAAGGCTGCATGAATTGGGCACCCAATGAGAATCGAACTCACTCGTGTAGGTTTGCTAGTCTACCTTGCTAACCATTACACCACCCGAGGTGACATTTCCACACTAGAGGGAACCTCTTTGAAACTGGTACTTAAATTCACTAACCTAGGAAGCAGAGTTTCATCAACCGAAAAAGACATCATCACGCGGCTAACAAAGGCATGGACGGCTATCGATAAGCTATCGATCATATGGAAGTCAGACCTGACCGATAAAATGAAACGCAGTTTCTTCCAGACCGCGGTCGTGTCGATACTGCTGTATGGATGCACCACTTGGACGCTAACAAAACGGCTGGAGAAGAAGCTAGACGGCAATTACATAAGAATGTTGAGAGCAATAATGAATAGGTCCGGGCGGCAACACCCCACAAGGCAACAACTATACGGCCACCTGCCTCCCATCACGAAAACTATTCAAGTTAGACAAACCAGACACGCAGGACACTGCTGGAGAATTAAGGACGTGCTCATAAGTGATGTACTCTTATGGACCCCCCACATATGGCCGAGCAAAAGCAGGATGACCAGCAAGAACATACATACAGCAGCTATGTGAGGATTCGGGATGTAGCCCTGAAGACCTGCCAGAGGCGATGAACGATGGGGAGAAGTGGCGAGAGAGGGTCAGGGATATCCGTGCTAGCGGCATGACATGATGATGATGATGAGCTCAAAGGATGCATTTTTCCAGGGACGTGTTCCAAATGATCCTCCTTGCGCTTTTCTCAGTAGTAAATCATTATCCTATTAATGGGTTGCATCTATTTTGAGACACCCCATATAGATAGTATTGAAAGAATAGCTGGATGCATACTTTTTCCAAGAGCATTAGCATTTTTTGAAATTCTAGCAGCCTCGTCCAGGAGTTGAACTCGGGATGTTGTGTCCATTTTCTACATCAGTAACAACTAACATCTCCAATCAGGCTGCCCCATAATTGGAATGAATTACGTGTTACGAGGAGGGGTGTCACACAGAAAGCATGGAATACAAAACGGAATCAGATTTCTATGGCAGAAGCTCTAAGACATGATAACGCTGTTTTTCCTACTCGAGGGTGGCAAGCCATTGGTTTTGGATGCCATTAGCAGTGATGCGTTTGCTCGTCACGTCAGTTCTTGACCTGCGACCGATTGCTCGAGATATGGAGGATTGCAAACTGGCTAAATATGCGTGTCTGTCAAACAGGTTAATTACAGCGTCAGATGCCATGGAAACTTCCGGTGTTATTGACCTACACACCACCACTACTTTCACAGTTTCTTCAAAGTATAGGAGAAATAACTTCTCGCCTATGAAGCAACCTCTGTTAGAGGAAATGACTGGTGCTGTCACACTGGCTATAGTACTATAGTACGCGATATGCCACAATGTCGACGGGAAATTATATATATGTATATATATTGAAAGGAATTGGTCGGAAAATGAATTTGAATGATGTACTTTAGGCTTATATTTCATATACTTATGCTACATACGTGTTTCGAGCTTTGAGGTTCTCTTCAGGAGACTAATAAAGGCTAGGTTCGTCTCTGCTTCTTACTTTTATAGTGAATATTGTTTTGATTAGGGTGTGATTCTTCTCAATTCAAAGTTGTTGTTTTTTTATGTATGTATAAACAAGTATCTACTTTGTGTGTTTATGTGCATGTATACACACAAACATACACACACATAAACAGAAACACATATATTTCCCAGTTGGCTGGGACTGTAGAATACACTGACAGCTTCTCTGCAGATACGTAAGACCCCATCCCACAAAAAAAAAAAGATTGGTGGATATGACACTAAACAATCTGATGGTGAGGATTCAGTTATGCTGGAGCTATGGGGAATGTGGAGTACGCCTTCATTGCTATCACTCCCAGGTCCACTCAAGTCCGGAGTGGTAGCATCTGAAATGTTCCTATCTATGGGTCAAATATAACTAAACTGCGTACTGAATTGTTTGAAATAGGACTATTTATATGTATAAAAATGGGTTTACCATTAATAACCTACAATTGTTGATATGCCATAAAACCAAACCAAACACACAATATATATATATATATATATATATATATATATATATATATATATATATATACCTGTGGTGTAATAGTTATCGTCGTAGGAAATGGACACGGCGACACGAGTTCAAATCCTGGACGAGGCTGATTGCATTTCACATAGCACTAATACCCTTGGGAAAGGTATGAATCCAATTATTCTCCATACAGCTATGGGTGAATAGTAGGGCAGACTAGGTTCTTCAGCCTTGGTGAGGAAACTACTCTTGGAGAAGGAAAACTCTGAATTCAGACCTGTTAAACCCCGCTTAAAAATTGATGTTGTATAATATCCTGCCCGAACAGAGGGGTTGGTAAATATGTATATATATATACATATATATGCACAAACACAAACATATATGTAGGATGGACACAAACTCCTCAATAAATCTAACACCCCACGTGACACCGTGTTTACAGCGTTAAAAAATTTGAAACTCCAACATCGAGTTCATTCATAAAAAAAAATGTCTCTGACGATGAAGTTTTATTTTGAAATTAATTGGACTCAAATAATTATTTTTTTGCATGGCAATAGCCCCCTAAATCAATACAATACAATAAAATAATCTGTGCAATGCTTCAAGCAAATTACAAAATACTTTTATATATATATATATATATATATACATATATATATATATATATATATATATATATATATATATATATACATGTGTGTGTGTGTGTGTGTGTGTGTGTGTGTTAAAATGTTATCAGCATCAGTCAGTTGATATTAACTTTATTACGAAAGCATTGTTTTCATAAGTAAAATCTGATATTGTGTACTTGCTCGTTAACAAATAGAAACTTACGTTGGACAGAAAAGTGAAAGCTAAATAATGCACTCAGAAAATGAACAACTGCTTCCTTTTATGGATCACTGATAAAAATGTATTGGTTTTGATGTTAAAATATTCATCATGACAATTTCTGTAACTGAAACTAGTCTTGAAAGATAAGAATGAATGCAATTACATACAGAAACACACACATGAAAAAAACATATTTATACCGAATAATTTTGGACCCGTAAATTTGGAAAACAATCTTATATATGATAAGTAATGGCTTTTTAGAATTTGTCGTAGTTAGCATTTGTTCAACTATTATTGGTTAGTACTGATTAAAAATAAGAATTTATATAGTTTCGCTTATGTCTTAAAACATAAAATTGACACAGTATTTAGAGCAAATACACAGACATGTTCATGCTAAAATGCGATGAGCAGTCTATAAAAATAAATTCACATTAGGGGAAAGAAAATTATAAACAAACACACATTCTAGTGGATATTTCTCTGTCACAGTAAAAAAAAACATTACTTTGCGCTTTAGATATAACTTACTTTTGTTCATCCTATTTCGAATACCGTGAAACATGTAGCCGGAAAAAAGTGAATTATATAGTTCTTGTAATATCTGGGTTAAAAAAAAATGGAAAAATAGTGTGTCTTATAAACAAATAATTATGGTAGGTCGAGCATTTAATAAGTTTCCAGTCTGAAAAAAAGTTATACATATTTGTTAGTGTAATATAATGGCCGAGGGATTTCGTTTTATATATCTTGCCTTTTGGATTAGTTAGGCTGAGAACCTTTCGGCTCAGTGCATAGGTTAGGTGCAAACATGAGCGCAGGTGTTCACGCGCGTGCGGAGCGGACGTGTCATTCAGAGATGTCACAATAAAAATCCCAGATAGGGTATATGACCAGGGATGTGAGTGACGTCACGCACCGGAAGCGTGTGCTGAGATTTGAGAAAAGTCAGTTGAGATTGAGACCTGGGCGAGGCCAGACGAATTTGTGCGCTACGGGCGCCGCATGTTATGGGGGGTGCAGATGGAAAAGTCAGCATAGAAAGATTGTGCCTCTCTCCTTATGTCGAAAAACCTTTTAATTCAAAGGTAATAAAAAAGTTTCGTACCTGAACTAAGAAGTCGTAAGTGTTTTTGTCTTTCGGAATACTTATGTTATATATATGAATATTATGAACGTTTTACGTACCGGTATGAATATGTCTATTTCACGTATTCATATCTGGCTGTGTAACATTAGTTCAACCAAGAAATTCTCTTATAAACCTGGCAAACGTAGTCGAGGGTGACCCGTAAGCTTCCTTAGTGTTCACCAATGGTCCGGGAGACCGATGTACAATCCTAGGTCGCATTATACCAAAGATTCAAAAAATGGTACTTGATATCACCTTGCTTAACACTTAGCATTATAAGGTACGTATCAAGGGTAAAGTGGAGCAATCCAGGGAAAAGAGTAGCGCCCTCCCCTATACATTGGTTTAATAGCTATTGAAAAGGGAGCCTTCCGGTCGCCCTCTACTAAGGTCGTCAACTTTACTTTACACCGAGGTGTAGAAGAGGGCGCTACTCCTTTCCCTAAAAAGAAAGAAAGAAAGAAATAGGCTTTGGTCGATAGATGCTTTGACAAAAAGAAAGAAAAAAAAAGAAAGAACTATGTTTAGAAAGAAAAAAGGAAGAAATATTCTTTGATAGATAGATAGATAGATATATATAGAGAGAGATCATTGGACTGTGACAGATATATGCATAAATTAGTTAATTTTTGCTTTTTAAATGGCATATCAAACTTTGTGGGCTTTGGCCGTCCATGTAAAAGAACAGCAGTGCTATTATTTAACCCATAGATAACGAGTTAATTTGGTTCATATCTTTCCCAAAGGTATTTGACTGAAAGTAAATATAATTGCAAAATTTGAGTTTGAACGTTAGCCACTACGCCACAGTGACTCTCCACAAGATATAAGATTGGGACTTACTAAATGCATTAAATCAGAGTGTTGCACCAAAAACAGAAAAAATGGCGCAATACAAGGAATTTTCAATTAAATTCAATAAGGAAAAATATCTACCATAATATCGATGAAAAAATAGTGCAAGAGAATTTTGTGAAAATCTTCATATATATATACATATATATATATATATTTACTAATCTAATATCTACCAGCATTCATGGTATCAGAAAAAAAAAAACGAAAAAACCCCCGCCAGGAACAAGAGATAAAAGTATCTCGAATCACTGCCCGGGGGAAAAAGAAAAAAGTATAGGTCAAAAAGAAAGAAAAGGCCAACCTCGTCCGACCCCTTGAAAAAAATCAAGGGATACGCAGTCAGTTGGTCAAAAGAAAACTAAAACCTTCCGCGAATCCTGCAATGCTACAATTACAAAAGTGCTCAACACACACATATATATATAACCAAGTTTTGTTAGCAGCACGGCCCTCCCTCGCTCTTTCTTGCCATCTTTTTCCATCCCATCTAGTTGGTCTTC
Organism: Sepioteuthis lessoniana; assembly: GCA_963585895.1. Classification (NCBI taxonomy): domain Eukaryota; kingdom Metazoa; phylum Mollusca; class Cephalopoda; order Myopsida; family Loliginidae; genus Sepioteuthis; species Sepioteuthis lessoniana. Next base: position 12,134,496 of record OY757917.1, on the reverse strand, counting down.
TGAACTGCATCTAGTATCTGCACAGAGCTAATATATACAATTCTTTACTGGTCGGCCAACTTTTGTGATATTTTCCTTAGCCCTCTAAGACTCTTCTTAGTATTCTAACCAATTTCAGCAGTGCTGTGGTCTGGATGGTCTCAATTCTTTCTCTGATCTCCAGTTTCTCTTGACTATTTCTCAGGGTTTTTTTTACGGGAGACAGAGTATTCCAACGACAATTGGTATTACTGTCATGTTCACATTCCATTTTTTTTTTTTTTTTAGTTTTCTTACAAGGTTCTGGTATTTATCAACATTTTTTGCTTTCTTTTTTTTTTACTCACTGTAATCTACAGAAACATCGAAGTCTACGCGGAGACAATTTTTTTTTTTTCGCTTTTTAAAAAAAATTCAATTTATAAAAACTAGATCTTATCTTATGGCTTGTATTGCTTTTATGTCAAAATACCACAAAATTCAGATAACTTATTGTTAAAACCGTAAACTTCAAAATTGTTAATATAGGCTTACAACGTGTATTATTCCTTAACCTCAAAGCATGAAATAACCCCAGACAGGTTGACATGCCGTAAAAAACTATCCACCAAGCAAGTAAATATTCTGTAATTTTCTAGATTTATTTCAGGTTCATGCAAATAACCATTTATCAGGATAATAGAAGACTAGTCACTTGCACAGTTAATTATGGAATACCTTTCCTACCCAATCTATTTTAGTAATCCTTCTGTCACAGGTTTACCACATTCGCTTATTAAGTGCTTGATTCTTTAATTTCTTTTCCCCACATTAACAACACTTGCTATTCTCCTGCGTCTTTTCCGTTCAAAACGATTTACAACATCATGGCGTTGTTTTCTGATGAAATAAATAGAAGTTCAATTTCTCTTTTCAGGTTTCCACAGCCCATCCATGTGCAGCTCGTCGCGTCGGCAATATCCTTACTTTGTCTTGTGAAGTATCTACAGAGGTGATTTTTTTTTCTTGTTTTCGTTTTCTTGATTCAATTAATCTTGTTTAGTATTTTTCTTTTTGCCCGTATCGGCTACTGTAATTAATCTCAATCTGGTATTTTCATTTTTTTCTTTTCCACCACCCTTTTTTTTCTTGCATCGGAGAATAAAATCATTGATTGATATTGACAATGTAAGTTATTTTTTCACCATGAAATATAGAAAGATTTCATTGAGAAGCACTGAAACTACTGCTAGGATATATATATATATATATATATATAATCATTATCATCAAGTAGAACTGATAGTACCGATTTACCCCCCTCTCTCAATCTGTCCTGATCATTGATCGCTCCTAGCAGTTTTTCCAAACCACATCCTACACTGAGCTGATTTAAATAAGTACTCGCTGGTCGGCCAACACTGGTACGTCCATGTGGAGGGGTCCATAGAAAAATATCATCTAGTAGTTCGTTCTTGCTTCTACTATATGTATATATATATATAAGTAGAGAGTATAACCGGTCTATTGGCTTAATGAGTAGAGTGTTCCCCAATGGTCCTCGAGACCGAGGTTCAGTCACAGGTCGAGTCATACCAAAAACTCAAAATATGGTACTTGATACAGCCTTGCTTAACACTCAGCATTATAAGGTAAGGATTAAGGGTAAAGTGGAGCAATCCTGGAAATGGAGTAGCGCCCTCCTCTAAACCCCGGTGTTGTAGCTACTGAAAAGGGGGCATTCGGGTCACCCTTGACTACGGTCGCCAAATTTACTAACTTACAATAAGTAAGGATAGCTTTAAACAGAGTCAACGGTGATTGTAAACAGACTCGATTCGATGATCGCATAAACCATAAACTGACAGTCACCAAGCTTCTATAACGCTGTGTCTATGCTGTCATAACTTATAAGTATATAAATGAGGGTGTGTGTGTTTATATATATATATATATAAGATAAAACTTCAAAAAATGTCCCTTTGAAAAAAAAATTAGAAAGCTGGTTTCCTTATATTATTTTTTAAACAGAACCCTATTAACCATAATTGAACGCAAGAAATATTTTTCATTTGAAAATAATTTTCAGTTGAAGTATTGTAACATTCTAACATTGCTCTGAAGGCGGTTTCACAAAAGGCCAAAACCTTTAACGTTGGCATAATATTATATATAAATAAATACATCCTCTGAATAATTTTATATATATATATATATAGAGAGAGAGAGGGGGAGAGAGAGGGACAGAAAGAGAAAGATAGAGGAACAGATGTCACTATATTTATGAATTTTCATTTGATTATAATATCAATTCTATAAACCGGATATGACTTGATATCAAGGTTACTAATAACAAGCATATAATATCTAAATAGAAGATGTCTTTACAGACACGATATTTATAACTTTAGTCTGAGTTTTTAAAGATTTGTGGATTTGGATTGACTTTTTAGTAGCGCCTCGAATTTGCCGAAGGGAAAAATGTCTGTGCATATGCCGGGGTCTAGGTAGGGTGGTAGACGCGGAAAAAGAGGTGCTTGTAGTTACAAATCTGTCGCGATTCCTTGCCGCCACGTCCTAGGTGGATGGTTGCATGGGGGTCGGGTTTGATGTGGCTTGCACTAAAAATGGGATTGCACTCGGAATGCCAAGAGCAAGATGATGATCAGGAAGAAGGAGAAAGACAAAAGGAGGAAGAAAAAAATGTCAAAACATGTTTATAAACATGGTAAAGTCTTCTAGAAAAAAAAGGAAGAAAGAAATAAGCTTAGATAGATAGATAGATAGATAGATAGATAGATAGATAGATAGATACCAAAAAAAAAGAAAGAAAGAAATATGTTTAGAAAGAAAGAAAGAAAGAAAGACTGAAATAAATAAATAATAAATAAATAAATAGATAAATTAATTAAGAGAAAAAGAAAGAAAAAAGAGAGAACGAGATAGAATGATAGATACATAGATAGTTACCAAAAGAAAGAAAGAAATGAAAGGTATATAGATACTGAAAGAAAGAATGAAAGAAAGAAAGAAAAATTTAAATAGAAAGAAAGAAAGAAAGAAATAGAAAGAAAGAAAGAAAGAAAGAAAGAAAGAAAGAAATTGACAGATAGATATCAAAAGAAAGAAAGAAATATGTCCATAAAGATAGAAAAATAGATAGATAGAAAGTTATATATATATATATATATATATATATCAAGAAAGAAAGTTTTATAATGTTCGTTCAGGGAGTGACTTATGCCGACACTTGATGAACACTTCACTCTCCTACAATGCCGAACAGTTAGAATACTGATTCGCAATGTTACTCTACAATCTCTAGAGACTGCCGTCTGACTGATTTATATATATTACTATTTCTAATTTCATGACCCCATTAGAACGATCCATTTCAACAGTTGTGTTTGTTGGCTGGAGTTCCGTGTTCGACCACATGAGTCGGTATCTGCACATTCTTTTACATAACAGAAAGAAAGAAAGAAAGAAAGTAGGAAGAAGATATGAAACAATCACTTCCAAATGAAAGAGAGACAAAATGGCAGTGAAAGAGAGATATAACACAAGCACACAAGGAAGGAAGAATTAGAAGAGAAAAAAGAATATATATATATATATATATATATATATATATTGATCATGTAGTTTGCTATAAGTATAAATAAAGAGTGCTCAATATCAGTGATAGAGCACATGAATCTTAATTAGGATAGCGTGGACACCGAGTCAGCGAAGCTGGGTAACTTAGTTTCTCGCTTATGCAATAGTCGGAGGGACGAGAAACTGATATTTACCAAATTTCGTTGACTCTGTCAACGCTACCCTAACTTATATATATATACATATATATATATATGTACATATAAGTTAGGATAAGTTGACAGAGTCTATATATATATATTTATATATGAGAGAGGGGGGCGCCAAAAGAAAGAAAGAAAGACGTTTGTGTCTATATACGATGTGACCCAGAACGTATTCCTGTATTGACTTTCTAATTCTTCTCATTGTGATTTATATACTTGTAAAATCTGTACAGACACCTGCTTCTTAACGTGTTTGTTTTTGTTGTTTTCTTGGTCATGAGAAACGCCCCTCGAAGATTCGACTTGCATATTCACCTCGTCCTACGCTTTTCGGTCGCGTGGGAGACAAAGATTAATGTAAATGAACATTTTGTTTTTACCATTTGAAGATATCATCTCCTCTTCACACAAGTCCCGTTTATGTATTTATTTTGCGACCAGTGAAGTCGACCATTCTAAAAAAAAAAAAAAAACACAAAAAAAAGCCACTCACCATAATCCACATTCGAATAAGCAACTAAAGAGATAAACCTACAGACACCCACACAAAGATAAACAAAACAGACACTTCATACGCGTTAAAACACGCATCTAATTCAAACATAAGAGTGTTTATTGGACAGTCTGAGTTCAAGTAATGGTTAATGAGTCAGTCTGGCAAGCCAATATGACCTCGTTTCTCGCACCGGGCTCATTGTACCATTTAACTTTACCAAACTAACCCACTCTTGGAAAATATCGATCGAATTCATTTTCAGGAGATTAGCTTCTCGATTAAGTTACAAGGAAAATAAAATACAAATATGAAAAAAAAAGAAAAAAGAAATCAAAGATTAAAATGAAATAAAATGAAAAAAAATAATATTCACAAATTATCTTATTCCAGTTTTTGCTCGTCAGTTTTGATTTGATAGTTTTTCACAGAATTCAAAGTGACAGCAAGTCTCCAGGACTCTTAGGCGTCCTTGCTAATTTTAACATTGCTGTGATTTAAATGGTCTCGATTCTTCCAATTACACTAATTTATTTTTCAGCTTCTTCGAGGCTGTTCCATGGGCTCTGATTACGATTGGTATCACCGTCACCTTCATGTTCCTTAGCTTTTTCAGCTCTCAATCAAGAACTATATATTTTTGTCTATCTTTTCGTTTTTTATTTTCATTCTGTGTTCCGCTGGAACAGCAAAATCCACTGGACGATAAGTTCTTTTCTTAATTAACACTAGGCCTGGTCGTCTGGCCTGGTTAGGATGATCCGTCTGTATTTTTTCTGCCTCATTTCCTTAATAAATAAATGCAGCAAACTGACCTGGCAGAACATCCACAGATATGAATCTTGAAAAAGTTATGGAACATGAAGTTAACGGTGATACCAATTGTAATTGGTGCACATGGAACGGTCCCCAAAGGGACTTGAAGTGAAGGTGAGATAAAGAATCGAGACTATCTAGATCTTAGCACTGCTTAATCAGCTAAAATACAATGAAGAGACTTGGAGATATGAGAAGACTTTCTGTCATTCAGGCTTCACTGAAAAAATAACAGAAAAAACTAATTGAAAAAATAACAGAAAAAACTAATTGAAAAAATAACAGAAAAAACTCATTGAAAAAATAACAGAAAAAACTCATTGAAAAACTTGCTGGGAGAAAAATATTATTATCAATATCATTTTATTCTTTTGAGATTTTTTCTCACCAACGATAGCTGATGCTCTTCCACTGGAGTTTGAGTGACAGCAAGTCTATTTTTGTTTCCAGGACTTTTCTTAGTATTCTGGGTGATCTTAATAATACTGTAATTTGGATGGTCTCAACTCGTCCTCTTATTTCCAAATCCTCCAGGCCTTGTACCAATCCCTTGATGACTGTACCGAGAGCATCAATTACATTTGGTATCCCCGTCATTTTCGTGTTCCCTATTTTTTTAGTTCTCTGAAAAGGTCTAAGAACTTATCTCTCTTTTCACTTTTTTTCAGTTTTACCCGGTGGTCTGCCGGGACGGCAAAGTCAACTATTCGGCGGCTTCTATTATTATTATTATTATTGTCATTATACTCTTCGCAATTTTTTTTTACACCAGACTTAGCTGGTGGGCTTACACTGGAGTCCAAGTGACATCAAGCCTCTTCAGGTCTTCAGGACTCTTCTCGGTATTCTGGCCGATCATAACAATGCTGTAATTTGAGCGGTCTCGGTTTATCCTTTGATTTTTAACCCTTCCCGTCCCCTTTCCAATCATTATTATTATTATTATTATCATAAAGTGATGTACTCCTATGGACCCCCATATATAGCCGGGCAAAAGCAGGACGACCAGCTCGAACATACATACAGCAGCTATGTAAGGATACGGGATGTAGCCCTGAAGACCTGCCAGAGGCGATGAACGATGGGGAGAAGTGGCGAGAGAGGGTCCGGGATATCCGTACTAGCAGCACGACATGATTATTATTATTATTATTATTATTATTATTATTATTATTATTTTCACACTGGCTAACGCTGATGGTCTTCCACTGGAGTTTGAATGACTGCAAGTTTCCTCAAGTCTCTAGGACTCTCCTCAAGATTCTCCATTCGTTCTCTTATTTACACATCTTCCAGTCCTTTTACCTATCCTTTAATGTTTGTAACGAGCACACCAATCACAATTCGTATCACCGTCATTTTCATGTTCCATAGTTTTTTGTTTTTTTTTCAGCTCTCTAGCAAGGTCAAGATACTTATCTATCTTTTCACTTTCTTTCAATTTTATTCCTTGGTCTGCTGGAACAACAAATTCCACTATTTTTTTTTTTTAACTATCACTTGGTCTGGTCGTCTGGCCGAGATTAGGTGATCTGTTTGTTATTATTATTACTATCATTATTATTATTATTATGTTTTTGCGTTCTCTGGCGGTCGTCATAGGAAACGGATGGAGCTGAGTTGGTGGAACTGGTCGACAGTTTCTCAACAATGTAATCGTGTCTTTCTTTCTGCTTTTTTTTTTTTTTTTTTTTTGTGACCAAACTGAGAATCCCAAAGAAGGATTCTGGAAACATCTGAGATTTTTCAAAAGAAACTAAAAAGGCTTTGATGAAACATCGGAAGGCTCGAATGATGGCCCTATTAAACCTTCCCCACCCCGCGCCACCTTAATTCTCAGAAAGCAATTTACATATATTTGAGTTTATTCTGGGGAAGTACAAAAGAATAAAAGACAAAGAAGGCTTTGACATTTTGCTTTCAGTTTGAGACGTCATAAGTTGGAGATATTTTTCCTGCATTTGCATGGGGTTTTTACTATTATTATCATTATTATTATTGTAGTTTGGTTATTATTATTATTATTATTATTATTCGTTTTAAAGGCATTTTGGTTTCTTTTACTTTTATTGTTTTCTTTCATTGTTTTATAATCTGAGTCCTGTATGTCCAATCTTAGATCTTCGAGAATTTTTTTCATGATCCAATTTAATTGTTTTCTCCGATTTTCTTCTTTTTTCTTCCTCCGTTTAACTCCTTCTCGTTTCTTCAATTTTGTTCGTTTTCTTCTTTGTTTCTATCATTTTTTTTCTTTGTTTCTTTCGTTTATATTTTTTTTACTTCTTCAATTTTTTTATTCATTTATTTCATTTTTTCGTTTTTTTTTTCTCTATTTAGTTTTTCTTATTTCTTATAACTCTTTTCTTCTTTCTTTCTTTCTTTCTTTCTTTCTTTCTTTCTTTATTTATTTATTTATTTATTTCACTTTCATCGTTTTACCCTTTTTTTCTTGAGTCCTTATTCGTTCTTCTCTTATTTCATTGATATTTTCCTTTCTCGTTCGTTTTGCTTTTTCTCTCTTTCGCTTTTATTTCTTTCTCTTTCTTCCTGCCTCTCTCATTTTTCTAATTTTTTTCTTTCATTTATTTCTCGTTTTTCCTTTCATTCTATTCTTTCTTCGTCGTTTTTCTTTTTATTTCTTCTTTCATTTCTTTCTTTGTCGTTTGTTTTCTTTCATTTTTTTTTTGTCACTTGTGACACTAGTTATTTTTATTAACTTTTTATTTATTTCTTCTTTCGTCGTTTAATCTTTTCCTTTTCTTGATTTCTTTTATTTCATTTTTTTTTTTTTTTTTCGTTTGTCTTTTTTCTTCATTCTGTCTTTCATAACTAATTTATTCTTTTATTCTTTCTTCAGATCTTTCGGTTTTTAGCATTTAATTGTTCTTCTTTCTTTTTTTTTCTTTTTTTTTTTTTTCTTTTTTTTCTTTTTCAGTAACAGTCTCCTTTTATGGTCGCATACGTAGTTGAAGGTTTTCCACAGAAGTAGAATCTTTATTCAACGTCGGGGGAAAAATTTTGTAGGGAAATTATTCTTGAAAAAACACAGTTTCCCCTCAACAATGACTAGAAGAACAATTAACAGGACAACATTTTTTATAACCGGATAAAAACGAGACAAAAAGACGAAATGCATAAAGAAATGAAAAGAGTGGAAATTTACTAAGCTTTTTGCTTAGATGTGGCACAAGGCCATATGAAAGGGGCACCCAATGAGACTCGAACTCACTCGTGTAGGTTTGCTAGCCGAGCTTGCTAACCATTACACCACCAGAGGCGCCTTTGGAAATTTACTAAGCTTTTTGCTTAGATGTGGCACAAGGCCATATGAAAGGGGCACCCAATGAGACTCGAACTCACTCGTGTAGGTTTGCTAGCCGAGCTTGCTAACCATTACACCACCAGAGGCGCCTTTGGAAATTTACTAAGCTTTTTGCTTAGATGTGGCACAAGGCCATATGAAAGGGGCACCCAATGAGACTCGAACTCACTCGTGTAGGTTTGCTAGTCGAGCTTGCTAACCATTACACCACCAGAGGCGCCTTTGGAAATTTACTAAGCTTTTTGCTTAGATGTGGCACAAGGCCATATGAAAGGGGCACCCAATGAGACTCGAACTCACTCGTGTAGGTTTGCTAGTCGAGCTTGCTAACCATTACACCACCAGAGGCGCCTTTGGAAATTTACTAAGCTTTTTGCTTAGATGTGGCACAAGGCCATATGAAAGGGGCACCCAATGAGACTCGAACTCACTCGTGTAGGTTTGCTAGTCGAGCTTGCTAACCATTACACCACCAGAGGCGCCTTTGGAAATTTACTAAGCTTTTTGCTTAGATGTGGCACAAGGCCATATGAAAGGGGCACCCAATGAGACTCGAACTCACTCGTGTAGGTTTGCTAGTCGAGCTTGCTAACCATTACACCACCAGAGGCGCCTTAAAATTTACTAAGCTTTTTGCTTAGATGTGGCACAAGGCCATATGAAAGGGGCACCCAATGAGACTCGAACTCACTCGTGTAGGTTTGCTAGCCGAGCTTGCTAACCATTACACCACCAGAGGCGCCTTTGGAAATTTACTAAGCTTTTTGCTTAGATGTGGCACAAGGCCATATGAAAGGGGCACCCAATGAGACTCGAACTCACTCGTGTAGGTTTGCTAGCCGAGCTTGCTAACCATAAGAAATGAAAAGAGTGAATGACGGTGAATTTGCCGAAAGGTCCTTTACGGCAAATACGTGTGTGAATTGTCGAAGAGATGTATAAAAGTTATGGATTTGGTTCGGTTTGTTTTGGATTATTACTTTTAACGGCTTATGAACTTCTTATGGGTTATTCAATGCCGAAATTTGATTAATTTGGTTTGGTTTTGGTGTGGTTTATTTGTTTAACGGCATATCAACTCCTTATGGATTTCTTAACGCTTAAATTTGATTAATTTAGTTTGGTCCATTGGCCTAGTGGGTAGAGTGTTCGTTAATGGCCTGGGAGACCGGGGTTCAATCCCGAATCGAGTCATACCAAAGACTCAAAGAAGGGTACTTGATGTCGTTTTGCTTAACACTCAGAATTATAAGGTATCTCGATGTAGTAGCTATTGAAAAAGGAGCCTTCGGGTCACCTTTGATTACGGTCACCAACTTTACTTTACTATATTAGTTTAACGGTATATTAACTCACTGTGTGTTATCTAATGCCAAAATTTGATATAATTTGGTGTGGCATGGTTTATTTGTTTAACGGCATACCAACACTTATGGGTTATTTAATGTTGAAATTTGATTAATTTGTACATTATAATTAAAACTATATTTTCAACTTTAGTTGGCGTTTGCGGTGTAATGGCTACCGTCGTTGGAAAAGGACGGGGGTTCAAATCCTGGACAATGCTGTTTGAATTTCACATAGCGCCAATGTGCTTTGGAAAGGTATTAACCCAACAATTTTTCCTCAAGCCATGGGTAAATAATAGAGCAGACTGAGTTTTTCAACCGGTCTACAAGAAGGAAAACTTTGAATTCAAAATTATTAAACGATCAACAAGCTAGACTAGCAGGTCATTGATAATGAATTCACCATTCTACACATGTTAGGATAGAAAGAAATAGTAGTAAAAAGTTGGCGACCTTAATCGAAGGTGACTTGAAGGCTCCCTTTTCAATAGCTACTACACCGAGGTGTAGGGGAGGGCGCTACTCCATTCCCAGGATTGTTCCCCTTTACCCTTGATACGTACCTTACCGTTCTGGGCATCAAGTACCATTTTTTGAGTTTTTGGTATGACCCAACCTGGGATTGAACCTCGGTCTCCAAGATAATTGGCGAACACTCTACTCATTATCACTCGTAATTGTGCAAATGGCCTGGTTTCAATGATGCAATGCAAACAAATAGTACTGTTACTAGTTCATCCTGTTTTTTTCTATTTGCTTTACATATATTTCTTATTTAGCTTTCAAAGTTCTAGCGTATTAATTTCCTATATGACATTTAAAAAGCGCTGTTTGTGGACGCATGCGCACACAGACCTTTGCCTTGATTATAAAGAACGAGAAGCGAAATTGAGAAGAAAACGACTGTCTGTCACGTGCCAGATGTCATTGGCTTGATGAAAAAACGATCAGTCAACTTCCAAAATAGATGTAGCTACCATTCATTTTTTTTTTTTTTTACTTTTAATTCATCTTTGAATCAGCAATTTTTTCAGCTCTATATTTCAACAAAACCCTTTCTTCGAGTTACAGAATTGTATTCATTCTGTTTTCGGAAATATACATAATTGATACGGAAAAATATTCTTTGCTTATATTTCAGGGTGTATCTGAGTTCAGACCGAGAATATATATATATAGTCATCCACATAGATCTGTTTCGTTCTATCAGAACTCATCAGTGTGGCTAGACAGTAGCTACCCATAGGTGGGATCGAAACCCGGTTTGAAGCCAAGCCGAAGCTTCTAACCATTCAGCCACGAGCAGCCATTAGCTGCGAAGTAAATTTTAAACGGTTATGAATCACAATTACTATTGTTTACATACATCCGTTAAACGGCTGCCGAGACCTCAATTCAAATACGAAGAGGCTTGCAATGAACGCTAATGGCAACACGATTACTTCTTCGCCAGAGAACTCAACCCTATGGGGGTAGGGGAGTATATATCTCTATCGTCATATATATATATATATATATATATTTATGATACAACTAAACAATTTGTTAATGGGTGACAATATATACGCTCTCCTCTTGGGGTTGAGCACTTTGCCGAAGGAATTAACGACTGCCACTTGCGTAATGCAAAGCTCTTCTAAGGAATTGAGCACTCCGGTATCCGATTGCGTAAAATGTTAACAAGCGAAAGTTAATAGAAAAGGCGGTAAATTCCCGTGCTGATGTTAGATTGTCGAAATAGCTGAGCGGTATGCTATCTGTCAAACGTAAAGTTAGGTGGGTTTCGATTCCAGCTTGAAGCGTCCCGTGTGTCTAGCCACACTGAAGAGTTGTGATAAGACAAAACAGTCTGTGGATGACAATATATATATATATATATATATATATATATATATTAGGTGCTCTTCTTGTTGTGTTTATCACTGTAAGAAATGGACACGGTGATTCAAGTTCAAACCTGGACAAGGCTGTAAGCATTTCACATAGCTCTAATACTTTTCGGTAAATTATAAACCCAACTATGCTTCCTCCAACTATAGCTAAATACTTGGGCAGATTAGTCTCTTTAAAATTCATATGACAACCAATCTAGGAGAAGAAAATCTCTAAATTCAAACTTGTTAAACTCTGTATAAAAAGTGATCTTGTGTCACATCGTGCTCGTGCGGAGGTTCGGGTATATATACATATATATATATATATATATATATATATATATATATATCCCCTTATGAGGAAAGTGGAAAAAAAAACAAAATTATCCAAATTTGATGAATTTAAAATGAAAGTTGACGTTAAACGTTTCGGTTTTAATAACCCTCTACAGGGCTTTAAAATAATGAAAAATGTTGTTTAAACAGTGATGGATATTTGTTGGAATGACTGAAGAAAAGTCTTGAAGAAGGTTATTAAAACCAAACGTTTAACGTTGACTTTCATGAAAATTCATCAAATTTAGATTTTTGTTCTACTTTCTTTATACAGTCGAATTTAATTTCTATATTTACTTTTATATGGGGGTCCATAAGAGTACATCACTTATGAGTTCGTCCCTGCTTCTCCAGCAGTGTCCTGCATGCCTGGTTCGTCTAACTTGAATAGTTTTCGTGATAGGAGGCAGGTCGCCGTACAGTTGGTGTCTTGTGGGGTGTTGCCGCCAGGACTTGTTCAAGATTGCTCGCAGCATTCTTGTGTAATTGCCGTCTACCTTCTTCTCCAGCCGTTTTGTTAGCATCCATGTAGTGCATCCATATAGCAGTATCGATGGACCACCACATATGGCCGAGCAAAAGCAGGACGACCAGCACGAACATACATTCAGCAACTATGTGAGGATACGGGGTGTAGTTCAGAAGACCTGCCAGAGGCGATGAACGATAGGGAAAAGTGGCGAGAGATGGTCAGGGATATCCGTGCTACCGGCACGACATCATAATGATGATGATGACTTTTATATCCTTTTCGACAAAACTATTATGTAACGCAATACTTAATATCAAATTTTTTACCAAGATGTTTGCAATTCACTCTGAGTAAGAAGGAAAAATTTGAATTCAAAAGCCGAAAAGTTTTGTTCGGGGGAATCTGTGTCACGTTACTGCCCTCTTCTTTTGCTATCATATCATCCAAATTATCTGGGGGTTCATTCCTTTCCCAGGGGCATGAGTCCAAAAGTAAGTGTAATAACGCGGCTGGAGTACGAACTCACTAACCACAATGTCGCTATCCAGCTCCTTAGCCACTATGCGACGAGGAATCCCCCCACCCAACCACCACCAAAACAAATCTGTATCAAAAAAGAGTTTTGTTTCATTGAAAAAAATGGAAATAAGAAATATATTTTCCAATACAAAGTGTAATAGGTTTTTTGCTTTTTAGAAAAAAAGTTAAATTGAGTGATCATCATCATCATGTCGTGCCGCTAGCACGGATATCCCTGACCCTCCCTCGCCACTTTTCCCTATCGTTCATCGCCTCTGGTGGGTCTTCAGGGCTACATCCCGTATCCTCACATAGCTGCTGTATGTATGTTCAAGCTGGTCGTCCTGCTTTTTCCCGGCCATATGTGGGGGTCCATAGGAGTACATCCCTTATGAGCTCGCCCCTGCTTCTCCAACAGTGTCCTGCATGTCTGGTTCGTCTAGCTTGGATAGTTTTCGTGATGGGAGGCAGATGGCCGTATAGTTGGTGCCTTGTGGGGTGTTGCCGCCAGGACTTGTTCAAGATTGCTCGCAACATTCTTGTGTAATTGCCGTCTAGCTTCTTCTGCAGCCGTTTTGTTAGCGTCCAAGTAGTGCATCCATACAGCAGTATCGACACGACCGCTGCCTGGAAGAAACTGTGTTTCCTTTTATCGGTCTGGTCTGATTTCCATATGATCGATAGCCTATCGATAGCCGTCCATGCCTTCGTTAGCCGTGTGTCGATGTCTTTTTTTTTTCAACCGAAAAAAAGACATCGACAAAGTGGGTGATAGCAAACTCTAGGAATATATTTCTACAAGTTTTTTTTTCTGGAATAAAAAATGCTTTCCTAATAAAAGAAATGTTTGTTTTAGTTCTCTTGTCTAACTGCGCTTAGATCAAATTTTTATCCTCGATAAACTTCAATAAACGTTGATAAATACCAGCAATTCTAACATTTTGTATTTAGTTTTGACTAATTCGCGAATATCATAAAAGTTTTGATCCGTTTTATTCATCGATATAGATTTTTCTAAAAATTGGCGCAGTGCAAAATTGCCGCTGCACCTCGAAAATTACGAAATGACATTTCTTTATGGCTATTGTATTTTCTCCTTATTTTGACATATAATACAAGCGCCTTTTGAAAGGAAAAAAGTACTGACCTGATTCTATAACATTCTTAGGGGTTATAAAAAAGACAATATGTGAGTGTTATATACAATTATAACTCATTCATTCTGCTACAATGGTCAAGACTGTTGAACTTGATAAGAAGGTCCAAATGGAGATATTTAATGCATACAGGCAAGGTGATGGATATATAATACTTTTCAGTCGTTTTAATGTTCCTAAATCGACAATTCGAAGAAATATCAAGAAGCACATTCTGGCTGATTATGTTGGGAATGAGTTAAGGACTGGCAGAAAAATGGTTAATTTCTGAAAGAACGGAAAGGAACAGTGGTAAAAATGTCTCGAAGAATCCTCAATTAACAGCAAAAAGACGTTGTTAATGACATAAAGAGAGAGAAAGAGAGTTGAATGTGTCGATGAAGACAGTCACAAGATGCTTTCACCACGCAAGTCTTTGAGTTTGTTGTACAAGGAAAATGAGCTTGCTCAAAGCTAAAATGCAGATTACCAATACTAGCTATCTCGAAGATTAAAGTGAGTAGTGAAACGCTGTCTTATCGTATGATGAGACGAAACTAGAATTATTATGCTACAAGCCATCTCGAACATAAGACTGAGTTGTGGAAAACTGTCATAGGGTAATATGAGACAATTCACCCAACCCCTCCGCTCGGGCAGGATATGACACAAGGTCAATTTTTAAGCGAAGTTTAACAGGTTTGAATTCAGAGTTTTCCTTCTCCTACACTAATTGCCTCACCAAGGCTGAAGAACCTAGTCTACCCTACTATTTACCCATGGCTGGAGGGAGAATAATTGGATTCATACCTCTCCCACGGATATTAGTGCTATGTGAAATGCAATCAGTCTTGTCCAGGATTTGAACTCGTGTCGCCGTGTCCATTTCATACGACGATAACCATTACACCACGGGCACCTCCTAATTTACACCACGGGCACCTCTTAGAAACTAGAATTATTAGTCACATAAACCTCCGCTATAAATAAAACATAGAACCCAAAAAATACCCCCTACAATTAAACCTGCAGGTTGATATATTTATACTTTGGGAATGTTTTGCTGCCTCTGGACCAGAAGACAAATTAAGAAAAGAAGATACCATAGACAAGGAAAATAATTTAGATAGTCTGGAAAATAATGTAAAACAAAGTACAGAAAAGTTGTCTCTGTGGCGTCACTGGAAGTTCCAACATGACAATGACCCGAAAGACACGGCCTGAACTGTTTCGAAATACTTAGATGACAGAAAAGTTAAGGTATTGGTATATCCTGCGCAAAGACCTGTCTAAGACCCCATTGAAAATTCATGGGTCTATTTAAAGAAAAATGTAAGAGACAAAAATCCTTCAAATTTGAAAGAACTAGAAGCTGTTGCTAGAGAAGAATGGAGAAAGATACCTGTCTGTGTGTATGGTGATCCAAATAAGGAATTATCAAAAATGATTAAAGGCAATAATTGATGGTAAATGTTACACAATTGATTATTGAGCAAATAGGGTCAATAATTTGGTCCTGGGTTAAATGTTTCTTTCATTTGTTTTGGTATTTTTGTTTGACATTAAAATAACATTTTCTTGTTAGCATAAAAGTAAATTCTTTCAAATCTATTTCATAATTTGTGAAAAAAAATGTACATTAAATTTCCCTGAAAAATGGTGGTATTACCACTTTATTCATAATTATAGTCGATGAGAACGAATAATTGTAACACCAATTTTTATATATATCATAATAACTTCACTGTGCAAGGACTTTATCGAGAGTCTGAGTTTGACAAACATTAATTCGTCAATGTTAAAATTCAGGCCAATGTTCAGTTTTAAATGCGATGCAAAACACTAAGATAACTAAGTTGCGTTACAGGAATCTTTAAGTCCATGTGAAGAGAAATCTTTCTTCTAAAATTCGTCGTTTTTTTTAGTCCGTAAATGTTTTAATTAAACACTTAAAAGACAAAGCTAGCCCTTTGCTTAAAGGTGGGCGAAAAGTAACAGTTGTTTGGCCCATTAGGAATCACACTGAAACTTATTGTGTGCAAAAGGAACGATTGCACTTCACAAGTAGTTTCTTCTCTAAAGTGAGAGGTTAATAAAATGTCCGTTCTCTTGTGATTCATAGGCAACTGTAAATCTATTCTTGAATGGAAGAGGAAGGGTGTTGCCTACTTAACTATGTTACAGCGTTAAAAGGTTTATAGAAAGATACGTCCTAGTGATGATAGCAGTGGTCGGTGTTTGAGTCTATTTGATAGCTGAGACGCGTATTCTATTCTGTTTTAATACTCAAATTGAATGCTGTAGAAAAGGAATGGATAAAGAGAAGAATTTAGGTATTCTTGAAAATAATGTTAAACAAAATGCAGAAAAGTTGTGTCTGAGGCCTCACTGGAAGTTCCACGACAATGACCCGAAAACACGGCTTGAACTGTTTCGAAATACTTAGATGACAGAAAAATTACGGCACTGGTGTATCCTGCGCAATGGATAAGGACTGAGATAAAAGACTATTATTAAGGAATAAAACAGAAATCAAAACTAAAACACTTATTAAACCTGAACTTCAAAGTTCAAGAATATATGTTCGAGGGTCATTCAATAAATAAAGTGAATTTTGTCTAAAGTGGTTACGATAGGAAGCACTATCTACTGTTAAACCTTTTTTCAAAGAAATCAATAGAGATGGATCCTTTCGTGTCACAGAAGAATGTCAGCATAACCTTCTTTACTGACCGCTGTGCCCAGGACTTGCTCTTTACTGGTGAGTCATGGACTGTCTTTTCGGCATAGGCACGTTGTGTCAAACCAACGTTTAACCTATTTGTAAAAATTATTTTACCAAAATATGCTTCTCTGTACACATCCTATATTATTTTATAAAATTCACTTGGTTTGCTCTTCTTAGCTACCAAAAAATTGATGACAGATCTCTGCTCAAGCCTGGAGTACTCTGATTTGCGGGTACTTTGAAGAGCCTCCAAACAAATATATTTGCTAGATTAAGATATTTTTTGCTATAAACCATTTCCAAACTATAGAGAGTTTACAATTATGGAAAAAAATATATTAAAATTATTTTGTTTTTTTCATAAAACTTCCCATTATTTATAGAATGACCCTCGTAGATAGATTGATTGATAGATTGATGGATAGATAGATAGAAAGATAGATTGAGAGAGAAAGAGAGAGATAGAAAGAGAGAGAGAGAGAGAGAAATAGAAAGAGAGATTACTTGATGGATAGAGTCCCTTTATTTATTGAGTGAGTCTCGTAGATAGATAGATAGAGAGAGAGAGAGAGAGAAAGAGAGAGATATATTACTTGATGGATAGAGTCCCTTTATTTATCTAATGACCCTCGTAGATAGATAGATAGATAGATTGAGAGAGAGAGAAAGAGAAAAAGGGAGAGAGAGAGAGAGATAGAAAGAGGGAGAGAGATTACTTGATGATTATTTATCTAATGACCCTCGTTTTTACCGAACTCATCTGCTGCGAGCAAGATACGACACAAGGACAACCTTTTTGAAGCGGAGCACAATTGGGTTGAATTCAGTTTTCCTTCTCCCAGACTGGTTGCCACACCAAGGTTAAAGAACCCAATCTACCGTATTATTTGCTCATAGCTGAGGGAAGGATAGTTTGATTCGAACCTTTTCCAAGGGAATTAGTGCTATTTTAAATGCAGACAGTCTCGTCCCTAGGTCCATTTCTTCGGAGGATAACCGTTACACTATAACATTTCCAAGGATGCAGCAAGTCGAAAAGTACGATATAGTTTGATCCATGGAACTGATGTTCTTGGAAAGAAGTTGTTTGAAGTGAACGTGTATCTGGTGTGAGAAATAGTCAGATGTCGCTTGAGACATCTAAATGAGTTCTTCCGGCAAAATCTTAACGAGGTAGGACCAATAAATGCATCTCATTGGAACAGTTTTGTTTTACGATATTTTGTTTTTATTAGCAGAATAATACACTTGCAACTATATATATATATATATATATATATATATATATATATGTGTGTGTGTGTGTGTGGTAAGTCTTTGTCAACAAAACGTATTTTAATCACTTTTTTTTAGTCATTCGCACAAGCTTCGGGTTGCTTATGACAGCTACTGTTTCTAACAGGTCACTCATATAAGTATTGGACAAGCTCAGTAATCCTTAACTTTGGTGACCCTAACAATCACTTTACCGTGGAAGAAAATATTCACGAGGGAGGTTTATCCACTGTGCAGATGTTCTTGGAAATATTTAGTTTGAATGGAACGCGATGGGAATTTTTTTTTTTAAGTGAAACATGAAAGTAATAGTTTGTCTTGGTTGGGTTTTATGGCGCGTCTACCTTTGCTAGTTATTTAATGCCAAATCCAGTTGATACAGGGTGGAACGATAAAATTGTCGCCCTAGAAAAGACAAAATGATTCCATTTTCGCTTAATGAAAACCGGTTTTCTTTTTTGTTGCAGACCATCTACTAGTTGGCCAGTTGTGTATAAATCCCAAGAGCGATAGGAGCCTTCTATCATGTCTGAAAGTGACACAATATTCAACGAGCGAGATCTGAGATGAACCGCTGTACAGCACATGCTCTCTACCGATCCAAGTTATGACAACAGGACCATTGCCAGCACCTTCAAGATGCAAATCCGGACGGTTCAACGCTTGAGGGCACAGCTCAACAAATGGACGACCCTTTAGAGGTGGTGGAGCGGAAGGCCACATCATGCCACCTCACATCTTCGAAGTCGGCTTGAAAG
>OY757917.1:11915654-12110654 GCA_963585895.1 Sepioteuthis lessoniana | reverse complement strand
TAGAATAGTGAATAACAAGTAGTTTCTAAGCTAAGTTTTCATTCAGAAGTCTTATCCAGAAAGTGACGGAGGAGAATTACTCTCATCAAGGGAGAGTCCTTTTGGCATTATGGCTAATGTTCTGGACTGTAGCCTCGAAGTGAACTAGTTTGAACTAAAGTCGCGCTATTACATTCACTTTCAGACTCATACGATTTGGAAAGGTATGAACCTCCTTATCCCCCATTCCAGCTATGAGTTAAATAGTATCACTTCTATTCGTCTGCAAGAATGGCTTTGGCATTCATTACCCGACAAAGGTTGCTATGCTATTGAACAAAGCCAAGATTTTAACTACTCCTAAAGTACATTATCTGTCAATTAGATTGAGTTGACACACTGTATATTTCCTGTTGTTTAACGGCTATTCTTGTTTTGTGTTGCAGAGCAAATAAGACTAATTCAATATATTATTTAACATTATATCTACTCCGAAGCTAATTTCATTCTTATAGATACATCTCCACTTGGTTATTATTTACCCAATCCTTGCTAGTTTTCCACTCCAAATTTAGTCGCACTTGCAAAATACAATGCCTTTTAGTACACTAGTTTGTTTGGTCTTTTTTTTTAGTTATTTTTTGCATTAATCTGAAACACCTGCTCTCTCGGCTAATACTATAGAATACGCCCGTTGCATCTCTGCAGAAGGGAAACCCCCCCCAAAAAAAAGAATGCCCTGGATATGACACTCAGCTGTATCTGATCGTGAGGTTCCAGTCTTGGAGCTATGAGTAATGTGGAGTACCCCTTCATTGCCGTTACTCCCAGGTCTACTTGTCCTCAGAGTGGTTGCATCTATTAGGGTCACATCCATGGGTCAAAAAGAACTGTTTAACTATTTATAAAGAATCGTTATTATTAGTTATTTGAAACCATACAGCTGGGTGTAAATCATTTGTATTACTTACAATTGGCAGATAAATAGAAATACTAATGTTGAATAGCGAAACTTGAAACCATTTGACTGAATGCAAACAATTAATTGATATCATATAGAATTATTAGTGCTTGATGGGAATACTTGAAACCTTTTAACTCTGTGCAAACAAATAATCAATATGAAATAGAATTATTAGTGCTTGATGGGAATACTTGAAACCATTTAACTGTGTGCAAACAAATGAGCTTTAACAACTCGATAGAAAAAATTTACCTATGAACTATTCGTTTACAAATCATATATATATATGAAAATTGTAATTGTATTCTGATTTGGGGGGTTCTGTAAGCTTTGAGAATCTTAGAATACACTGACAGCATCCCCTGCAGAGGATTAAGACCCCCCCAAAAGAGATTCTTGGGCATGATACTCAACTGCATCAGATTATGATGTACCAGTTCTGGATATCTGGGTTATGCTGACTACCCCTTCAATACCATTACCCCCAGGTCCACTCTGACTACATAGTGGCAGTACCTGTTAGGATCCCATCTATGGGTCAATTTGAAAATTATTCATTATCGACCGTATGAAAAAAAAAAACTCTTACGAAACGACACAAAAATGGGAACATGAGCATACAATGAACGCAATTCCCTAACATCTAGGTATAAAATAACCCTAGAAGGGTTGACATGCTGTTAAAAATCAATCAATATTTCTATAGGATGGGTAAACTTGCTCGGGGAAAGTAATAATCTTAAATGTATTCTCCAAAAATTTTCTCAATCCTGCTCGTCTTTTTTTAATACCAATTTCCATTCGGCGATGAAGGACACGATTGATAGGAGCAGAAAAGGTCACGTCACACGTGTACAAAATAGAACACCATATATGTGACCATTAGAAGTGACCGTGGTTTAATGGTTATCGTTGTAGAAAATGGATACGGCGACACGAGTTCAAATCCTGGACAAGGTTGATTGCATTTCACATAGCACTAATACTCTTGGGAAAGGTATGATTCCAATAATTCTCCCTCCAGCTAGGGGTAAATCGTAGGACAGACTGGGTTCTTTAACCTTGGTTAGGAAACCAGTCGAGTTTACAGACATGTAATTCTATAGAATAGATGACAATTCATATTTGGGTGTACAAAACAGCTCACCATTTGTATGTACCGTGGCAGAACCGAACACAAATTATGTTTGGGCAAGGGCTGTAGAATACACCGACTGCATCTCAGCAGAGGGATAAGTCTCCGCCGACATGCGTCCTGGATATGACACTAAATAATCTGATGGTTTGGTTCCAGTGATGTTGGAGGTTTGGGGAATGTGGAGTGCCTCTTCATTGCCGTCACTCCCAGGTTCACTCTGGTTCGGAGTAGTAGTACCTGATAGGGCACAATCTATGGGTTAAATAGAAATAACTGCATCGTTAATGCTAAAATGAATTGTTTGAATTAGAGCTCTTTGACCTAACTGAATAGCTTGAAATAGAAATGTTTTTGAGAATTAAACTGTGTACTCATGCTAAAGTGAATTGTTTGAAATAGAACTGATTTTTTGTATAAAAATTAATTTGGCATTAAGTAAGTTTCAACGGTTGATATGCCATAAAACCCACCCAACCAACTAACTATGTGTAACGCTGTTGAAAAAATAGGTCACATCGTGTAAAGAATAAGTTGGTTGGTTGAGATTTATGGCGTATCAACCTTTGTAGGTTATTTATTGCCAAATCCTCTTTATACATATATATTAAATATATATAATTTGGTTTGGTTGGGTTTTATGGCATATCAACCATTGTAGGTTGTTTAATGCCAAATCCTCTTTATACATATATATTAAATATACATGATTTGGTTTGGTTGGATTTTATGGCATATCAACCATTGTTGGTTATTTAATGCCGAATCCTCTTTATACATATATATTAGATATGATTTGTAAACATATCTTATTGATAACTTTTTAAATGAGCCTAAGCTGATTTGTTTGCATACAGTTAAATGTTTTCTCGTATTGCTATGTAACAATTTAATATTAGTCATTTGTTTGCAAACATTTAAATGGATATACATATGATTTGTGCGTGTTTTTCTTCCAGGCAGCGGTTGCGTCGATACTGCTATATGGATGCACCACATGGGCGCTAACGAAGCGGCTGGAGAGGAAACTAGACGGAAATTACACAAGAATGTTGAGAGCAGTATTAAACAAGTCCTGGCGACAACACCCCACGAGACTCCAACTATACGGACACTTGCCCCCCATCACGAAAACTATACAAGTCAGACGAACCAGACACGCGGGACACTGCTGGAGAAGCAAGGACGAGCTCATAAGCGATGTACTCCTGTGGACCCCCACATATGGATGTGCAAAAGTAGGACGACCAGCACGAACTTGCATACAGCAACCATGTGAGGACACAAGATGTAACCCTGAAGACCTGCCGGAGGCGATGAATGATAGGGAGAAATGGCGAGAGAGGGTCAGGGATATCCGCGCTGGCGGCGCGACATGATGATGATGATGATTGTTTTTCGATGATTTTAAATAAATAGTTAAATAGTTTCAAGTTTCAAGTATTGGTATACATCAATAACAATATAACATCAATGATTTGTTTGCACGCATCTAAATGGTTATTCATATATGATTTATTACTCTTTCGTCTGCAAACAGTTATATGGTTCTAAATATTGCTATTTATAACAAAAAATTCATTTAAATATCTATCATTTGTTCACACACAAACAGTTCTATTTCTAACAATTCAATTTAGCATAAGTCGTTTGTTTGCACACGGTTTAAATTTTAGACAATTCTATTCAACCCATAGATAGGACCATATCAGGTGCTATGACACCAGGCCAGAGTGAACCTGGGAGCAATTACAATGAAGCAGCCACTCCGCATTCCCCAAAGCTCCAGCATTTCTAGAGCCTCACTATCAGATTGTTTAATGTCATATCTCGGACACTCGTTGGCAGGGGAGTCATACTCATCTGCATAGATGAGTCATACTCATCTGCATAGATGCAATCGGTGTGTTCTACGTCCCAGCTGACTGGTTTTAAAGAATAAAGTCACAATGTGTGCAGCTACATATCACGATAAATGTGTGTATATAATAGCTCACCAATGAGGTATGCATGTACAGTATAGCTCACCATTGGCACTCGCCTGTGCTGATTGAGAATTTACAGAATAGGACACCATTTATTTTTCAGAAGGGGACACCAATTTTATATAAGAAAGTAAAATTGGCAACTTTAGTCGAGAGTGACTTGAAGGCTCCCTTTTAATTGGTTACTAAACCAAGGTGTAGCGGAGGGCGCTACTCCTTCCTTGGATTGCTCCACTTTACCCTTGATGCTTATCTTATAATGCTGAGTGTTAAGCAAGGTGGCATCAAGTACCATTTTTTAAGTCTTTGGTGAGACTCGACTTAGGATTGAACCCCGGTCTCCCGGACCATGGACGAACACTCTATTCATTAGGCCAATCGTTGCAAAATATTCTCGATTTAAATATGCTGTTTAAAAAATAGCTTAATTTATGTGCACCAGTAACCATTTAACTGAACTTATTCTATAACTCTCTATAGTGACCTGTTCTGTACATGTTATGTCAGCTGTGACCTATTCTGTACAATGGTATTATTTTCTGCAATGGTTGACAAAATTAATGCACGTATCCGTAGTAACCTATTCTAAACATACCCGAACTAAGAGAAGTCTATACGGCGTTGTGGCAAACGTGTTGGACTGCGAAAACATAGTAAGCAAGTTTGAACTCCAGTTACGCTATTACGTTCACTTTTGAACAAATGTTATATTTTGACCTTCGCCCCGGCCCAAAAATGCTATTCCTAGGTAATACACCGGAAGGAAGTGACACATTCCAATGGCCAGTAATCGAAAGAGATCGCGTGGGCGGATTAAGGCTTATGATATGGGACAAGGTGAAGGTCCTATTGTGCCACTACAGTGATGCACCGGAAGAGAGTAACCTCTGAACTGCATGACAGTTATTTCCGCTTGATGACGATTAAACATCCGATTCAAAGATCCAGTCGGCGATCGTGTGGGCGTTGAGTTATTATTTAACTCAGTTGAGTTTGGGTCCCAGAGCAGTTGCCAGCAGACTCCCTGAGGGTTAGAGACGAGATGTGGTAGGGAAGGCCACACCCGACCGAGGGGGACCTCGGAAACCCCCGATGCAGTTGCCAGCAGACTCCCAGAGGGTTAGAAACGAGATGTGGTAGGGAAGGCCACACCCGACCGAGGGGGGCCTCGGAAAAGCCCCGATGGAGTGGACCCCAAGACCTCTGGTTGAGCATCTAAGAGAACAAGAAAGACACAACGTGACGTTCATAACAGTGGAGTCAAAATATGAAGTTTATGTTCGGTCTCCAGCACCCTCTCACATGCAAACCTTGAACAACCCCTTCGAAATCTTGCAATAAAGTGAGAGGTAAAATATTTGTAAAGAAGTCTTCCTGTGTCATCCTTCTTGCGTCTTCCCTCTTGCGTCTTTATCATTGTGCCGTTGTGATGCTGAATGAACGTGTAAATAACTATATAACACAAATACCTTGAAGAAAGGTATGAACCTTCTGATTCCTCCTGCTATGGGTTAAACATTACCCCTACAATTTTTCTGCAGGGGCGGCATTGGCATTAAATTACCCTCGAAGGCTGATAAGTCACTAAAACAAAGAAAGTGTCGAAAGGAAATTTTTGCTGTTTCTATTTGATTTGGTCTCTTTGTTTAATGGCGTCTCAAACTTTGTGCATTATTCAATGTCTATTTAATCCATTTAAAATGATTCTGAAGATAGATTTTTTTTTACCGTGACAATACTTGTTAAACTGATTTTAGTATAAAACCTAACAGGAGTTGACATTCCATAAAACCAACTAACCAACCAAGAAAATAAAAAGAAGATGATTTGGTTAGAATTTGTATTTTGCTATTGTGTTGTATACTCATAATACAACTATAAGCAGAAACATAATCAACCATAATATACGAACTTCAATGAACGAACGAATACACTTCTTTATAAAGATATATCTCTCACACTTTATTCTCGAAAGGGTGATGTTTCTTGTGTGTAAGAGATGAGTTGGAGACGGGGACAGACTGCTATATTGACCCCAAGTTCTTCTGACCATAGCAGCACTTCTTCCTCATCTTGGCTGGGTTGCTCAACCGTGGGTCACTGAGGGCCCAAAGACCTCTGTCTGTAGCTGGCTCTCATTCCGGCATCTTGATTCCAACTGACTCGAACCGCCCTGGGCACCTGGTTATATTATTGTCTCACGTTCACCTACTTCCGCAGTTCTTCCGCTTATTGACACAGGTGCATCTCTTGATTGATGGCTCGGTCGAGGGTCAGGATGTAACAGTTGTTATTTACTAAGTTTTATTTAGCCTGGCACACAGGCTTCGGGCAGCTTACGGTATTTGCTCTTCATCAGTGTCCACCCATCTGAGAATCGAACCCGTTAACTTCAGTGATCTTGGAATCCGTGCTTTCTGCGTGACCTTGTAAGTCTTAAAATTCACTTGGTCTTATACACAGGTTTCAGCCTGCTTACAATATCTGCTGTTACTTATTAGTCACCTATGTAAGAATTGATCTCTTCGCTGCTGCTAAACTTCGGTGATCTCCTCGGAACCTGTGCTTTCAGCGTTATTTGACGGTCATTCAGATTACACCTTCCTCCTTTTACAATGTTAATCTTTCCTATGTGTGGTATGTTATTCAGTAAGAACAGGGATATTGCCAGTGCCCAGAGAGATGAAGTACAACTACTCAGGAAAGCACCTCAACAATCAAAATGGCTCCCAATGATTGGGGGTAGGGATATCATTGTTTGTTTCCAGGATGAAAAAAAAAAAAGTACAATTTTGAATGCTGATTTTCAAGGCCAGCAAATTGTCCCCACTTAAAGAATTAGCGTCCACCATTCATCCCACCATCTATGCTAGCACTAAAGGAAGTTAATTTTACTAAATTAGTAGATATTTATGATTTATGGATTGATTTAAACGGCATTCCAACAGGTCTTGGGTTATTTTATGCTTAGTGGTAAGGAAATCACGTTTATTATACTTCATATTTTCATTTTTTGTGTAGCTGCGTCTTATATGTTTGTTTTTTTTGTACACAGTAATATGCAAGAAAATATTCCTATCTAAAACTAAACATTTATACACTGTTATTTGGTTTCAGTTAAATATTACCACATAATACTAGTCATGTTTGGTAACATTTATATGGTTTTAAGTGACTAATAATAATCTTTTATAAACACTTATAGGTTCAAGTAACTATTCCTAACATAAATAATTTATTATTACATGGTATCAAGTATTCCTATCTAAAACTAATGATTTTTAAACATGTCCGTTTGACCCGTAAATGGGACCCTAATTGGTACTACTACTCTGGGTCATAATGGACTTGAGAGTAATGGCAATGAAGGAGTACTCCATACTCCCCAGGTTTCTGGAAGTAGAGCCTCAAGTACAATTTAGCGTCGTGCCAGGACACTCGTGGAGGGTCTTACTCCACTGCAGGGGATACAGTCTTCATATTCTAAGCCTCTTCGATACGGCCGTATTAGGGATCTCTAACATATTTTTAGATTAAGTACGGCTGTAAAATGTTAGGATTTCGAAAGTATATTTTCAACGCTAGCAGAATCTCACAAACCAGTACGTATTTATATGGTCTCATACGTTCGCCAATGACCGGAGTTCAATCCCAGGTCGGGTCATACCAAAAACTAAAAAAAAAAAAAAAATGGTACTTGATGTCACCTTGCTTAACATTCATCATCATAAGTTAAGGATCAAGGGTAAAGTGGAGCAATCAAGGGAAATGCGTAGCACCCACCCCAACACCTCGGTGTAGTAGTTATTGAAAAGAGAGTCTTCGGGTCACCCTCGACTATGGTCGCCAACTTTAATTTTACTTTATTTTATTTTGACGTCGTTACGTCTAGCCGAGCGGTTAGAGTGTTCGCCAATGCTCCGGGAGACTGGAGTTCAGTTCCAGGTTGAGTCATACCAAAAACTCAAAGAAATGGTACTTGATGCCTTCTTGATTAACACTCAACATTTTAAGGTATGGATCAAGGGTAAAGTGGAGCAATCAAGGGAAATGAGTAGCACCCTTCCCTACACCTCGGTGTAGTAGCTATTGAAAAAGAAGCCTCCGGATCACCCTCGACTATAGTCGCCAACTTTACTTTTACGTCTAATGTTTTACAGAGTAAAGTTTGGCCCTACTTCTTCACTTAGGTTTTATTTTCGACTGGATTCAAAACACGTCACTGTCACTTCCCGTTTGAAATCAGAAGCGAAGAGGCCGACAAAGACAGTCGTTTTATGGATATTAATTTGTGAAGTTGCGCATATCACGGCCCCGCCTCTCAGGTTGGGGGTGGACTGCCACCCTATCGTATGTCACCCAACAGAGACTTCTACATACACATGCACACTGGTACGGTTAAGAATAAATGTCTATATTCTCATGTCATTATTAAACAGATATTTTATGGAAACGCCTGTGCAGTTACGTTGTTATATAAAATCTTATTGCTTGAATTATCTTGGAATGACACAAGGATATTTTTACTGTATAAGCTATGAACACAATGTTCGTAATATATATATATATATATATATATATATAATTATCTTGGAATGACACAAGGATATTCTTTACTGTATAAGCGATGAACACAATGTTCATTATATATATATTACGAACATATATGGGGCGTTGCAGTGTGTAGCGTTTACTTCTAAAATTATTCTATAAATAGTGTCAGTAGCTATACACATTTCAGTACATTAGCACGGGTTTGAAAATTAATTCTGTTAAATTTGGGTTGTTAAGTTTGGCCCAGATGCTCTTCTTCTTACAAAGTTGTAATGTACTTACAAAGGTTGGATCACTTTTGTAATACATCCTCCCCTGATGATGGCCCAAAGTCAGGCAGAAAGTACTTGGGAAATAAACAATTATGGAAAATATATCAATCAATTCCCGCCGAATACTGTAAAATCAATACGGCAATATGAAAGGATCAACAAGAAAATATGTAGACAGAAAATGTCAATTATATTCAACGAAATTTGTATCAATGAAGAAATGCAGCCAAAATACACGCACGCACACACACACACACACACACACACACACACACACACACATATATATATATATATATATACTGGTAAAAATCGTCTGCAAGTATTAAAGTCTTAATGTAATAAGATATTATATTAGAGAGACTATCAAAACTAAATTAGAACGCACATAAAAAGATAGCTTAGAAATCAATAAAATCAGTGTAAATTATCCATATCATATACTATATAAACCCTTATTTCCTTTGGATACATAACACACTTTGCAGGATTTTAAATGCATTAATGCAACGAGCTTGTCCCGTCTGTTTTGCTGTGGGCTTGCCCCGTGGGTGTTATTAACCTGAATCAACTGGTCTCAGGGTTGTCCCTCTGGCAATAGCTTCTTAGCAGAGCTGACTTCATTGCTTGGCGGCTGAGGTGCCCCCAATATGGGGAATGTCGACAGGATCAAGCATTTTTTTGTGAGACACGCACATGCGGAACAGAATGTTTTTTTTGCATAAGAAAATGTCCCGATGATAGAAAATATGGTAGTCAGTAGGTGAGAGATCAGGAGAATATGGGGACTATGAGAAAAGTCTCATATGCCAAGTCAGTGAGCTTCTGCAGTGTCATCCTGACAAGATGTGAACAAGCATTGTCATGAAACAAAATTATGATGAAGCTTGAATTTATACAAAAAAAAAGTAAATGCATTACTTCTTTTTTTTTCATGTTTATAATTAAGGGTATCTAAGGATGAAAAACAAATTCTGAAACAAGTAATAGAAAATTGATAAAGAGAGCATTCTAGTAATTAGGAATGAGAATTTTTTATACATATACAATTGAAATAAAATGTCAAAACAGAATTTTAAAAGTTTATACTAAAATCAGGCAGTTTTTCCAGAACAACCTAATATTGTTCATATTATTTATTATATTATAAATCAGACAAATTTCATGATTAGAGTAAGAGACTCTGAATCAAAAGCATAAAAAATTAGTTTTTAGAAGAGATAAAAAATTAATAAAGAGGGCATTTTAGTTATTGTTATCAGTCCATTGGCCTAGCGGTTAAAGTGTTCGCAAATGCCCCGGGAGACCGGGGTTCAATCCCAGGTCGAGTCATACTAAAGACTCAAAAAATGGTTCTTGATGCCTCCTTGCTTAACACTCAGCATTATAAGGTATTGATCAAGAATTAAGTGGAGTAATCCAGAGAAGGAAGAAGTGCCCCTCCTTTCAAGTCACCTTCGACTATGGTCGCCAACTTTACTTTAGTCATTAGGAATGTGAATTTTTTTATACAAACACTTTGGAAATAATATGTCAACACAGAATTGTAAAGTTTATACTAAAATTAGATATTATTTTCCGAACAAGCGAAAAGTTCTCCTGGCAAGAGAAAAAAAAAAGTCGGTATGTATCTGACCTCTCTGCAAATCAGAACGCGGCACATTTTATCGTGGGGATAGCGCAACAATCAAGACTCATAAATGGCTAATCCAAAAATACTTGGCACCGTCGAGATTCTCCTTTTAAGACACCTCAGACAGCAAGCAATCAACTCTACCCTGCAAAGCCTGTTAAAACCTGGGGGCAGCCACCCGAGACCTAGTGTTTAATACACTTGCAAACTACCCCGCACGAATGCCAGGTACTCGGCCCGGGAGCTGGTGGAAAAGTCGATATGTATCTGCCTTCCCACCAAATCAAAATGCTGCACAAGGCCATCTTATCGTGAGGATGGCCCACGAATCAAGACCCATGCGTAGCTGGTCCAAAATGTATTTTGCCTCGTCGGCATTCCCCTAATGGGGCGACTCAGACGCCGTACAATCAACTCAAACTTGCAAAGCAGGAAAAACCTGGGTGCGGTCCCCTGAGACCAAGTTTTCAAAGGACAATTCTAACCATCCGGCATAAATACCAAGAGGTCTTCCGGAGGTGATATTTATCCGTAGTAGGATTTGACACAAGGTCATTTTATGTGGGTGCTGAGCCCGATCGAGACTCGTGCGCAGCAGGTGCAAAAATAACTTGACTCTGTCGGCATTCCACTCATTGGGGCCCTCAAGTATCAAGCTATGAACTGTCTTGCAAGCAGGCAAATGCCTGAAGGGGTAACCCCTGAGACCAAGTGATCGTTACTTGTTCCCAACCACCCGGTACGAATACCAAGTGATATTTATCCGTACCTCCTACCGGGTAGGATTTGAAAAAGTTATTTTTTAAAAGTGGGGATTAGGGGAGGAGGAGGTCACGCTCGAGTCTCAGCTCACACGATGCTGGTTATAGGTTCACCAGGCCCGAAGTCTAGGTGCAAGTGGGTCATTGCTTATCCTTGATTCCCTAAGTGCAATGTAAATCTATGCTTGTCAAAACTTGTCATCGATTCATCAGACCAAAAAGGCTAAGTGCAATGTGAATCCAGGTTTGTCATTGATTGCAAGGTGACCTGCTCGAGGGCCAAAAAAATCCCTGCATGGAGAGAAAATATCCTGACTTTTATACTTCTTCACTGGCTCAACCAGTCCATGTAAGAGGGAAAACCTCAATACAAAATATTATTCATAAACTGGACGTTGTGGGTTCAATTTCCGTCCTAAACAGTACATTTCACCCCCGCCTCTACCTTCAAACACAATTACTTTTTAATTTTTAGTTATTGTTAAATCTAATCTTTGGGCCGTTTTCAGGAGTAATTAAGTGCGGAAAAATTGCTTTTAAGGTTCTTAAATTTCCTACCAAAAAGCGATGAAAAGTGAACCAGTTATACATAAATTTAACCCTCTTCACTCCAAACATGTCGTATTTCTGAGTGAGGGTCAGCTCAGCTCGAATCCATAGCGAAATTTTACTCTCTATACAGTTGTCTGAATGGTGGAGCGTTTACAATTCGAAAGTATCCCGATGGTTCAGTTTCATTCGTCGATTCTCTAAGCTTGATATTCCAAAAGTGTAGTGATTCTTATAAGCCAAGGCCACTGGTGTTTCCCAAACCGATTAGCCGTGATAATTTCCTCTGGTGATGAATGTTCTGGACAGGATAAGTCGGTCTCGTCTCCGGAAGAACAATAATGCCCGTGGATAAGCGGTTTATTATCAGTACATCAAGTAAAATAAAATCAACTATCGTATGTCATGTTTAGTTTTACAAAACAGAATACAATTTCTGGACTGGCAACATGGGTGGCGGCCTTTGGCAACTTAGTGAAATACTGGAGTCAATCACTAATCAGTGCGTTGGTAAAAGAATTGGAATTTTCTCTCGACTGACAACTGTAATTGCGCGTGTGTTTTGCCTCTTTCTCAATACGAGTCGATTCGTTCTCTCCGCAGTCAAAACACCGCCTGAATTGGTGACGTAAAATAACAGTATACAATAAGTACATCTCTTCATAATCCAAATCTATTCCCACGATGAAATACGTCCCAAACCAACTGTTCTTCAAATCACTTTCAAGGGTAATTTTTTCTACACTTACCTAATCAAAAATATTGCAATATCGTCGACCCATCTGCTTTTACAATAGTCAAATTCGAAATCCACAATAAGGTTTGACATTTCGCTATTCAAGATCACGCTTGTCCCTCGCAACAATCAACCTGTTATCAGAGAAAACTGCAAACATCTGATTTTTCACATTTATCCAGTCCAGACTGAAGTGAAAATATAACAACGATATTTTCAAAAGCAAGTCAACTATGTTACATTGCAATAACTACGCCACAATATATCCTTGTTCAGGATTTGAACTCCGGTCACTAACTCCATATTCTGAGACAATAAATGTTACTCCACTCGTCTTCTGTGAGACGTATGGTGGTTGAACATCTTAAGAATTTTGATTTTCATAGGAGAAACATTCTCATTCTGGAGGCTTTAAATTGATTAATAATGTTGTTATTTTGTTGAATAACTGATTTTTAAATTATTAACTTTAACGCCATGTCTGGGGTTATTTTATCCCTTGAGAGTTGTTTCTTAAGAGGTTTTTTTTTCACACAGTTTTATCGAATAAGAATAATTTTAAGCAGATCTATTTGATCCAAAGGTGATACTCTAACAAGTACTACAAGCCCGGATCACAGAGGTGGTTGGAATAATGGCAATTAGTGGTAACTCCACACTACCCAAATCTCCAGAACTGGATCCTCTCTATTAGAAGTAGTCTAGTGTCAACGAGTCTAACCCCTTTGCTGGGAGATACATTCAGTGTATTCTATGCCCCGTCGATAGGGTTAGTGAAAGAATTTATGACTATTGTTATTTGTGGAAATAAGATTAATATTCTTAAATTAAAGAAGGTATATTACAATGAGGTGTATGTGCCTTATGATAATTTACTAAACCTTTGCTTAGATGTGGCACCAGGCCGTATGAAGGGAGTCCCCAATGAGACTCTAACTCTCTTTTGAAGGTTTGCTAGTCTACTTTGCTAACCATTACACTATTCGAGTTGCCTATGCATGATATTTCAAACGATCATTTAATTTCGTATTCAGCTTTTGTGCATTTTATTGCTATAAACAAATTGCATGGCATTTCTTTAGTCGGGGTTATGATATGAATTATTATTGAAGGTTCTTATTTAAGAAAATATTTACTTTGTCGGGTAACAACATAACTGGGGAGTTCATTATCAATAAGTGTTCGCTGTTAATAAATTCTTTTCAAACATCATATCTCAAAAATAAAGTCAGATTTTGTTTATGAAATTCTTTATGACAGCTATTTTAGATCTATGTGGACATTCGCTACTGTAGTTAAAGAGACAAGATTTTGAATTTTATTAGCTTTTTATTCATCATGAAAGTGAAAGTAAAAAATTTACGTTAGAGTCTGTCAACAAACAAGTCCCATTCTTGTTTTTAAAAATGACCAGGAAATGGCCGTAAGTGAAGAAAAAAAAATCTCAACAGTTCTTACATAGCCGTAAGACTTAATTAAAAAACAGAAAATTTTGTTACAAAATGAAGACTTCTCTTTCCAATCATATTCAAAATAATTTGTTAGTAAGAATACTTGCTCCCCACCTCTCTTTCTCTCGATATATAAATGTATATATATTCATGAGTGTATGTGTGTTTGTGTGTGTGCAGATGTGTGATTAAATTGGACAGATACACCGTTTCTTCCAATTTTGTCTTTGAACCGTTCAAGAATGAGTCATGACTTTGGGACGGAGTGAATTTACGAAGGCATCATTCTAAGTTCATTCGATCACAAAGTCAAATAACCCATACGAAGACTTGAACGGATCAAAGATAGAGTAGAAAGAAATGAAGAATCTATGCTATTTTGTCAAAATATGTTTAAAAGAGAAAGTACTGTATAAATGTATGCATATATGTTTTAAAATAAGAAACATGATTTTAATATCTATTGATTATAATTGACTAAAATAAGTATAAAACTAGGCGTTTCTTTATGGACACCACTTCAATAGACAATCAACCGTATTTCCTAAAAAATTGAATGAAATTCAAAAAGCAATCATAAATTTGGAGAGGAGACAGAAGGAAAAAAAATCATGGTTCTTCAGATCAAGTCAATGACTTTCCAAATGGTTCTGATTTGTGTTTGAATTCTCTCTGTCTACTTAACAGTTGCGTATTAATCAGGGCAGCTTTTAATATGTCAAGGTGTTGCATTAATAAATATACATTGGTCTAGTGGGTAGAGTGTTCGCCAATGGCCTGGGAGACCGGGGATCAATCCCAGGTCGAGTCATACCAAAGACTCAAAAAATGATGCTTTATACCTCCTTGCTTAACAGTCAGCATTATAAGGTACGTATTAAGGGTAAAGTGGAGCAATCAAGAGAAAGGAGTAGCGCCCTCCCCTACACCTTAGTGTTGTAGCTATTGAAAAAGGAGCCTTCGGATGACGCTTGACTATGGTCGCCAACTTTACTTATATATATATATATGTGTGTGTGTGTGTTTGTGTGTGTGTACAAATACTTACAGAGCTAGAAGTAATCTACCTAGGTTTCACCGAAACGGATCATTAAGCACTCTTACATTTTAGTTTAAGGTATTCTGTCGGCGTTCTTTTCTTTGGATTAGAAATTACAATATTGGTTTATTGTTTTCAAGCAATATAAATGTTTTTAGTTTTTCATTTTTTATAGAATTCTTCCCAAATATCAGTTTGTGTAATATTCTTTTATTTACTTATTGTATTGTCTGTCTTTTCACGCCGTCAGAGTTATAGAATAGTTATAAAACTAAAAGTTATATATATATGGCTGGAGAAGAAACTAGATGGCAATTACACAAGAATGCTGCGTGCAATTCTCAACAAGTCCTGGCGGCAACACCCAACAAGACACCAACTGTACGGCCACCTGCCCCCTATCACGAAAACTATTCAAGTTAGACGAACCAGACATGCAGGACATTGCTGGAGAAGCAGAGATGAACTCATAAGAGATGTACTCTTATGGACCCCCACACACGGCCGCGCAAAAGCAGGACGACCAGCACGAACGTACATTCAGCAGCTATGTGAGGATACAGGTTGTTGTCCTGAAGACCTACCTAGGGCGATGAACGATAGGGAGGAGTGGCGAAAGAGGGTCAGGGATATCCGTGCTGCCAGCACGATATGATGATGATGATATATATATATATATATATATATATAAATATATCGGTTGTGACGGGCAAATTGTCCCTATTTAAAATTTTCTGATTTTACGTATGCGCTTTGTTTCAGGTTTTGTCTACTGTGCAGCAAAGCAGAGTCAGTTGGGTACCATGACATAATTCACTCCTCTAGAAACTTGGAAATGGTGCGCTGTACCTATTGGCCTTCACGACGGAAGATACAATACGAAGATTTCATGGTATTTGGGTGTCAATATGAAGACAGTGCAAAAGATTCGAAAAGAGTAAGATGGATCCAATGATGATTACGAAGATACGGTAGCTTGGAAGCCTCATTCTAATCTGACCAGAAAATAAATCCCGAATGTATTGCTAAGATCCAGGCCATGATCCCAGCAAGTCGAGCCAGGAATATGGGAATGTATAAATTTCTTATCAGGCAAGTAGTGCATATAGAAATTCGTTATTTCTCATCCAAGATGAGAAAGGGTCAATTTTTTTCACAAGCCATGAAAGACAGGAGGAAAGACCACGCCGAAAAAAAAATGTGAACAAACTGAAGCATCCTCTTTTACAGAACTTACGGGTGGCGAAACCGTTGACTTCCTCAGTTCCCACAAAATGTACGGATATTGATGAAAACCAAACATTCAGTCTTCATCATGATATTTCGGGTGGTCACTTGTGATAGAGACGTTATGTCTCAATTCAGCTTTCCACATAGCCTCAGACTCAACACAGAGGCATTCAGCAAGTGCTTGAAGGAGGTATTTCTACCGTTGATTGTGAGGGTAGCTACTGGAAGACCCTGTGTCTGGCAATAGGACTCTGTACTATACCACAGTCAAGGATGTTAAAAAAATTCTGTGAATGCATCACCCCTATCTTCCGTTCTCCTAACTCCTGAGGTTGCAATCCCCTTGATTATTATTTGTGTGGCATGGTTGAGCGAGAGACCTACAAAACTCGGTGATGATGAACTGAAGGCAAAGATAACTGCAGCATTTATCAATTTAAACCATGATACTACTGGAAAGGCTTGCAGGAGATTTCTGAATCATCTGGAAGCTGTGATTGAAGCCTATAGCGATTTCTTTAAATAGATTTAACCCTTAATATTTCAAGATATATTAACCAAAAATACATGAAAAAATCTGATAAAATGAGATAGTATTTCAATTTGCATGTGATTTAGATAACAATTTACCCATTTCATTCAATATGTTTTCCGTATGTTTTAATGGTATATGGAACATATTGGCCTATTAAATGACAAAGCCCTTTTTTTAAACAGTAGTAGTTCTAATCAACTCATCGCAAGAGGATAAGAGGGTTCATGCCTTTCCCAAGGGTATGAATCCGAAAGTGAGCGCAAAAGTTCGACTAGAGTTCAAAATCATTCTACCATGTCGCAGCTCAGTAATTTAGCCACTACACCACAAGTGTCCTATATATATATATATATATATATGTGTGTGTGTGTGTGTGTGTGTAGAAAAACTGATAACAACGATCCAAGTGGAAGGAATGATTTATTAACGGGTCGATGTATATATATATATATATATATATATATATTTTGGTACGAAACTCGCTGATGAGCCGTTGAGGCGAAACTTTAGTAAGAAAATTCCGACTTGCGATTTAATTTATATATATATATATATATATATATATATATATATATATATATATATAACCTGCTCATCTCCCTCTGAGTCCAAATATTTTTTCTATTATTGATATATCTTTTTTTTTTAAATCTCCACCTCTTTATATCTGTATCCAAGTCACTTCTTATCTATACTTTTATGTATCGCACTTTGATCATATCTATCTATCCAGCTAGCTAGCTAGCTATCTTGCTTGTTAGCTATCTATCGTAGTATGTTCCTCTAAATCTGACGCAGATGGGTCATATCTATTTACAATCTATCGCACCTGGTTCATATTTGGGTCATATCTATTTATTTACCACACATTGGTCATATTAACCCATCACAATTTCGCCATATCAATCTCTTTATTGTACTTGAAATAAATGAACCCATTCATCACACTTTGGTCATATAAATCTTACTTCCAGAACTTTATTCATATTGTCACGTGATGTCCCACTGAGACGATAGAAATAAGATTAATACTATTCCCCGTGTTTGAATTAACAGTAGCAAGCCATCAGAGAGTGACCGTTAAGAAAGAATGCAGGTCACAGAGGGGAGACCCACAGATGTTTATACTTGGTGACCTCACTCGGGTCGCCTGACACGAGAAGGTAGAAGCTAAGCGATTGGCTGGGACCCTAAAACGGAAGTGGGGACTCCTTCCCGTCAGCGGAAATAAATAATAAGAAAAGTTAGTCGTTGGACAGGGTTTGTATCGGGCAGAATCAAAGCCAGTGCTCCGGGTAAAAGAAGACGAAGAATATTTCAGACACGAAGAAGCCATTTTCTTCAAGCCAGTGTTAAAAATAGCATAAAGTCTATTAGCCCGTAAAAGAAGAAAGATTCGCTAGTGGAACCCCGTCGAAAAATAACATAAGTAACTTTGGGACTATTTCTCCTTATACCCAATTTTATATACCACTCTCTCTCTCTCTCTCTCTCTCAATTTGAAGGAAAACGGAAGAAAAGAAAAGAAGAAAGACATTTATGTTCATGGACTGTCAATTTATCATATATTTGACACTTTGAAGGTGTATATAATTGTAGTAAAAGATTAATGTATTTTAATGTTACCACGTGGTAATTGTTATTTGTGGCGTCTGCTACGAATCTGTTACTTCATGCTTCCTTTTCAGCTTCTATTCGCCTTATGTTATCTTGCTTAAAATTGTCCTATAAATTCCTTTAGAATATCACACGGGAAACCGGAATTGCCGACTACTACGATATAATATCATTACGTCTCAACCTAGAGGTCCATATCTTCTAGGGGAGGAAGTCTAGTGACCTTGGTGGGTGTGTGTATAGTGAGAAATTTGGAACCCCTTGCCAGCGGTGGTCAGTCTGGCCATAAATTAATCCCCCACATAATATGCCAGTTCGTATATGCCTGAGAAAAAAACTCTGAACGAGGACTTATTCTACAAGGGATCAAGTGCCAACCTGCCCCGTCTTCACACGTGCGAAAATAAAGTCCCGTTTTGGGATTTTAAAGAATTTGCCGTCACAATATCAATCAATCTACCGCGCTTTGTTCATAGTAAACCCATTGTGGTTATATCAGTCCTTCTATCGGATTCTTGTTATGTCTGCCACACATTAGTCATATCTATACCACTTTGCTCATATCAATCCCGCTACCACCGTTTTGTTATATCCATCACACTTTCCTCATATTAATCCTTTTATCATATTAATCACACTTTGGTCTTACGTACAGATGGAAAAGCCAGTATAGAAAGATTGTGCCTCTCTCTCCTTATGTCGAAGAACCTTTAAACTCAAAGGTAATAAGAAGTTTCGTACCTGAACGTGTTTCGAGATTTCTATGTTCTATGTATATATGTTACGAACATTCTATGTACGTTTCACGTAGCCATATCATGGCTATGTAACAAACATATCAAAAGCTCCACTTTATTCAAGCTATTCTCACAACAGTATTTTGATCATTATCCACTCACTTTCATCTTATCAATCCTACTACCACAATTTGAGCAGATATATTAAACTCTAGTCCTATCAATCCGTCTTCTGCATTTTGTTGATATCTGTCCGTCCACTGCACTTTGATCATATCACATCAATCCCTTTACTGCCCTTTGAAAATATCAATCCAACAACCACATTTTGCTCATATCGATCCCTCTAACGTACTTTTCTTATATCTTTTGCACTGTGATTATAACATTCTCTCTACCACTCTTTGAATTGAGAATTGCCCAGTTGGCTGGGGCTGTAGAATACTCCGACTGCTTCTTTGCATCAGGGTAAGAAACCCAACCGTAAAGAGTGTCCTGGATACGACACTAAACAATCTGATAGTGATGTTCCAGTAATGCTGGAGTTTGGGGGATTGTGGAGTATCCCTTCATTGCCATTGCTCCCAGATCAACTCTGACCAGGAGTGGTAGCACCTGTACGTTTGCTAAACTGAAAGACTTGAAATAGAACTGTTTTGACATTTAAACTGTGACTTCATGCTAAACTGAATTGTTTGAAATGGCACTGTTTTTAACTTTGAAACTGTACCTTACGCTAAAATGAACTGCTTGAAATAGAACCGTTGTGACTTTTAACGGTGTAAACAAAAACTATACTTATACTAAACTGAATCGTTTGAATTAGAACTGCTTGACTAATCTGAATAGCTTGATATAGAAATGTTTTAAAACTGAGAACTTATGCTAAACTGAGTTATTTGAAATAGAACTGATTATTCATATAAAAATGATTTGGCACTAAATAACCTAAAAAGGTTGATATACCATAAAATCCAAACAATCACAAGTGAGAAATGGTCAAAAATCTGTATCCTGACCTTCTACAAGGCGAATATAGAATCACTAAGAACTACAGAGGTATAACTCTTATTATTATTGCTGTTGAGGTTTAAAATGCCCTGCTTCTCAATCATATTCGACCGAATTTTGAGAAAATTCTTTGGAGAAAATCCGAACGATTTTCGAAGAAATCGATCCACGGCTTCCCAGATTTTGACTATTCATCGAATCATCGAGGAAGTACGTGCAAAAAATCTCGAGGTAACATTATTGTTCGAAGATTTCTTCAAATCATTTGATTTCATAGAGTAAAGATTAAGCAAATCCTACAAGCATATAGTCTCCCTAAAGAAATTGTCATAGCTATAAAAGTGCTTTAGAAAAACAGGAAAGCAATGGATCGCTCACCCGATGGAGACGTCTATTTTGATATTGTCACTGGAGTCTTGCAAGGAAATACATTAGCTCTATATTTGCTGATAATCTATCTAGATTAATTACTACAATTCTATCGATGAAAAAGACAACAACGCTGATGTATAAAAATATAATAAACTCTTTTCTTTTCCTTTTATCACCCAAAATG
Source organism: Sepioteuthis lessoniana (assembly GCA_963585895.1). Taxonomy (NCBI): domain Eukaryota; kingdom Metazoa; phylum Mollusca; class Cephalopoda; order Myopsida; family Loliginidae; genus Sepioteuthis; species Sepioteuthis lessoniana. The sequence goes on along the minus strand of OY757917.1, from coordinate 12,089,910 downwards.
TACAAACAGGTAGCAGTGCGAGAGAGTCGAAGACGGATTAGCCAAAACACACAGGGGTTGACCGAATGGATCTTCTGTGAAAACTCTCTGTCTTTCTGCTCTTTGGGTCGAAATCTCTCTGATTTTATAATATTCGGACGCCCACTCAAATTCTCTTTATTACATCTCCTTCAGCCAGCTACTTACACGTTGCACATGGATACGCTTCCTTCTAGCATGTCAATCGCATAAAGCACGAGATCATACTTCCTTCTGGCATGCCACCCATGCAATTTACGCGGCACTTCCACCGGGAGTACCTGCGTCTTGTTTACTTTTAGAACCAGGAATATTCTTGTTCCTAGTGTCAGGCTTCCACTACTATATCGACATATTAAAGGATCTTCAAATCAATATTCAACATTACGAATGTCAATAGATCTAATGGAAGAATGTTTCACATTAAAAAAGACAAGAAGTGAACAGTATTTTGCGGAAACTATAATATATACAAACTACTGATATAAAAAGCGATGACAATGAAAAGTTGGGAAGATGTAGACTGCGATTAACTGGCTATCAATCATATTGAAATCTGATGTCTCTCTAAACACAAAACTCTTTTCTAAGGTATGATTGTGTTGATGCAACGGGAGCCACACGGGGACTCTAACTGAACACTTGGAAAAAAAAAGCTAGATGAGAACAACACAAAAATGTTATATGATGTTTTAAACAAATACTTGCAGTATACTGGGCACTACTGGAGAAATAAGGATGAACACAGAAGAGACTTTTTTCCTATGGACTCCCATGCGTAGACAAACTAATGCTGGTCGCCCAAGAAAAACTTACATAAGCTCTGTGTGAACCCCGGATGCAATCTCAAGGACCTGCCAGGAGTGATGGACGTGAAAGTCAAGGGACTTTTTGCTATCAACACGACTTCATGATATATATATATATATATATATAAACTGATTTCCATAATTAAAAAAGTGCTAACTTTTGTACCAAAAATAGTCTCCAGAAGTTGTAATTTTTGAATTAGTATTATGGTATTTATTGACCAATCAGCGCTTGCGCAGTTGTTTTAAAATATCTTTGAGATTCGCCGACGACAGTATTTGAGTTGCTATCCTATATTGTTTAAAATACAATTTTAACTACCATAGGTTAATCTTCAAATTCATTTACGTCAATCTTATAAATAAACGATAAAATAGATACATTATTTCCCAGGTTTTCAGATTTATTTTGTAACAAATTAAAAATTTGGGGCTTTATTTCTTTTGAGTTTTTCTGTTTCTTCTAGAATGCATTTACATTTGGACAAGAGAAGAAAATATTTTGCGCCACTACTTATTTAGAAACAAAATCATTCAAAACTGTGCAAGCAAAATTTCGCAGAAAGTTTAACTTTAATAATTATCACCAGAAAAGCCAAAATTTTGTTGGTTACACAAATTTCAAGCCACAGGGTCAGTACACAACCTCAACTAGGAGGCAGACAATTCCAAATCTGGCCGGAAGTTGACTGCAAGATGTCCTAACAAAGTGGATGCCGTGGGAGATTCTGTCGGAAGGAGTCCAAGAAAGTCCATCCGAAGACGTTCCCAAGAATTTGGTCTTTCACGTGCATCGTTGCAAAGAATCTTAAAAAAAGGATCTTCAGCTTAACCCATACAGAATCCAGATCAAGCACAAGCTCACACCACCTGACATGGAAAAAACATCTCAGTAAAATTCAATATCATATTAATGGGCTGCATTTATTTTGAGACACCAAAATTTCAACATCACATAATAATTCTAAATTGAATGAAAATATTGTTTACAGAGATGTATTCTTACTTGCATTATAATCTTTGCCGGTGAAATTTTCAGTTGCAGCCACGTACATATGTTATATAATTGCTGAAGGATTTCGGTTCATGCCTTTGAGTTTAGTTAGGCTGGGAACCTTTCGGCTCAACGCATGGGTTAGTTGGGTGCAACCTTGATACCGGTGGAAACGCGTGAGCGCGCACAGAGCAGACATGTCACTCAGATGTCACAATAGTCAAAGACGAAATGGGGTGAAAGGGTGCGGGTGACGTCACGCACCGGAAGCGCGCAGAGGTTTGTGTGAGAATCTGAAGGAAGTCAGAGAGTTGAGAATTAGACGCCAAACGAGAAGGATCGACTTTTGGAGCTCGCAGGCGCGAGGCGAATGTGCGCCCTATGGGGGCCGCTCGAGATTGGGGCCAAATGAATAAGACAGCATAGAAGATTGTGTCTCTCCCCCTTACGTCGAAACCTTTAACTCAAAGTTAATAAAAAGGTTTCGTACCTGAACAAAAATTCGTTACGTGTTTTCGAATTCCGAGATTCCTATGTTCTTTATATGTTCTATTGTTATGAACATTCGATGTCCATTTCGCACATGGCGTTAATTGTGAATATGGTACACATATTAATGCATAAATATACTTTGTCTTTTACATAGTGACAAACTCTCGCACAAAATATATCATCTATGGTTAAACAATTGCAAACTGTCACCCGGATTTTTTTTTCTGGTAAATATTTACGCTATGACTAATGCAGTCTTTTCTTACTAGAAAAGAATTAATAACTTCTGTTTTTAAACAAAACTTTGACTCACTTTAAAGAAATAAAATCTATTCAGTTTGGAGATCAGTGTCTAATTCTATCATTCACTCATTTATCTGCGATATATATATATATATGTATTTGCATACATGTATATATATATGCATATTTATAAATATTTGCATACATATATATATGCATATTTATATATATATGAATACACATATATATATGAATATTTATATAAATTTGCATACATATATATATATATATGCAAATATATATATATATATGCATACATATATATATATATGCATATTTATAAATATTTGCATACATATATATATATATGCATATTTATCATATATATATATGCATATTTATCAGTTTGGAGATCAGTGTCTAATTCTATCATTCACTCATTTATCTGCGATATATATATATATATATGTATTTGCATACATGTATATATATATGCATATTTATAAATATTTGCATACATATATATATGCATATTTATATATATATGAATACACATATATATATGAATATTTATATAAATTTGCATACATATATATATATGCAAATATATATATATATGCATACATATATATATATGCATATTTATAAATATTTGCATACATATATATATATGCATATTTATATATATATGAATACATATATATATATATGAATATTTATATAAATTTGCATACATATATATATATATTTGCAATATATATATATATTTGCATATATATATATATATATATATGCATATTTACATGTATATGTATATAAATGCATATTTACATACATATATATATATATATATATATATGTGTGTGTGTGTATATATATATTGTAGGCTCTATTTATGTCAAATGATGTAAATTATGTATATATTATATAGTCAGAAGGTGCTAAATATGGTAAGTATGGAGGATACAGTAAAATTGTCAACTCTAATTAGGCGATTATCTTCCTTGTCCTGATGCTTGTTTGTGGTCGAAAATTGTCATACAGAAGGAAGAAATTATCGACTGGCAATATTTAGTACTTTCAGACTATTATTTCATCTGCATGGAAAATAATTATTGAGTTGATTTTTTTTTTAATTTTCAAAACTCATTCGAAAAAAAAACAACAGCTCTCCTTACACATGCAAGCAACTACTGATGATGGCCTATGAGGGTTCCGAAAGTGATCTGGACAATGATAAATTCATCTACGAATTCCAACTTGAAACCTAGACACTTATCAGAAAACTCGAAAGGATCTTAATTAAATTATACAGACAAAATTTGTCTTTATTACTTAATGAAACATGCATAAATGAAAGACTGCTGCCTAACTACAAATACTTCAAAGTATAGACATATAAATATATATAAGTATATTATAGATAGATAATGAAAGAAAGAACGGGAGAATCGGTTAGTATCTCATAACATTTCAACCTTGGTAGGTTATTTAATGCTAAATTATATATATATATATATATATATATATATATACATACAGATAGATAGATAGATAGATAGATAGATAGATAGATAGATAGATAGATAGATTTGTAAGCGAATAGTTTGTTAGTAACTTTATTTTTAACCAAGTTGTTAGTGCTCATTTGTTAGTACGCAGTTTCAAGTATTCCAATCAAATACTAATAATTTTAATATCAATCATTTATTTGCACACTTTTAAATGCTTTCAAGTCTTTCTATCCAACAATTATAATTCTATTTAATATTAATCATTTGTTTGCACCAAGATAAATGGTTTCAAGTACTGTAATTTGACATTAATAATTCTATCAACTAAAATGATTTAGACACAGATATATGGTTTTAAATAACTTATAATGATTATAAAATTTAGTAAGGGATCGAAAAGTTTTATTTGAGCCATAGATGAGACATTAACAGGTACTACCAATTTGAGTAAGAGAGGACCTAGAATGAAAGGGTAACTCACGTTCTGAAAGTTCTAATTAGGAAGCCCTACCATCAGAGTGTATAGTTATAATCAAGACTCTCGTTTCGAAAGACGGCTTACCCATCTGTTAATGCTTTTTAATGACATATTAACCTTGATGGATTATTAAAAACCGAAGCTATCCTTGTAGAAAAAGAATAATGATATTATTTATCTTATAACTGTTTTTTGGAGGGTTAATGGCATATCAATTCTTGTGGGTTATCAAATACCAAACCCTATTAATACATATATTAAATATGGATCGATTTGTAAACAAATAGTTTATTGGTAACATTATTTTCAAACGAGCCAGGGCTCATTTGTTTGCACACAGTTAAATGATTTCAAGTATTGCTATTTAACATTAATTTGCGTTAACGAATCAATGTAGCACTATTTACACAGTTAAATGGTTAAACAGTTGTATTTGACCCATAGATGGGGCCCAAATTATTACTATCACTCTAAGTCGGATTGAACCTGTGATTAATAATAATTAGAAATACTAGACATTCACCATCTATTGCAGTTTAGTGTCACACTCAGATCACATGTTCTATTCAAAGCATAGATAGGAACCGAACAGGTACTACCTATCCAGGTCATTGTTTCGGACTTTTCATGAGGAAAATTAGACACGCAAAAATAAAGAGGAAGAGACTAAGACAGGCCGAGAGATATGAAGAAGCTTTGACTGGCAGAGAGAGAGAGAGAGAGAGAGAGAGAGAGAGAGAGAGAGAGAGAGAGAGAGAAATGAAGAGGATGAGACTGAGACAGACAGAGAGACATGAAGAGGCTTAGACAGGCAGAGGGAAAGAGAGAGAGATGGAAAGAGAGAAATGAAGGGGAAGAGACTAAGACAGGTAGAGAGAAATAGACAGACAGAAAGAGAGAAATGAAGAGGAGACTGAATCAGGCAGAGAGATATGATGAGGCTTTGACAGGCAGAGAGAGAGAGAGAGAGAGAAATGAAGAGGATGAGACTGAGACAGACAGAGAGATATGAAGATGCTTAGACAGGCAGAAAGAAAGAGAGAGAGATAGAAAGAGAGAAATGAAGGGGAAGAGACTAAGACAGGTTGAGAGAAATAGACAGGCAGAAAGAGAGAAATGAAGAGGAGACTGAATCAGGCAGAGAGATATGATGAGGCTTTGACAGGCAGACAGAGAGAGAGAGAGAGAGAGAGAAATGAAGAGGATGAGACTGAGACAGACAGAGATATGAAGAGGCTTAGACAAACAGACAGTGAGAAATGAAGAGACTAAGACAGGCGGCGAGATATGAAGGGACTTTGACTGACAGATATGAAGAGACTTAGAGATGAAGAGACTAAGGCAGACAGGTATGAAGAGACATTTAGACTGGCAGAGATATATGAAGAGACAGAGATTGACAAGTAAATAATTATGAAGACTCTGGGACAGGCAGACAAATATACAAATGAAGAGACTGAAGTGGTAATGGAAAAATTGTTTATCTCTGCGACAATAAACGTTTTAAGAACTTGTTACATTCAAGCCACATATAGTTTGATAAAAAGTTTGAGCCTATTATTTTCATTTATTCTCCCTTAACTTATACTTTTACGATATTCTAGAAATCAGTGTAATTCCGACTTTTCGTCAATTCTAGAAATCAGTGTAATTCCGACTTTTCGTCAATTCTAGTAATCAGCGTATTTTCGACTTTTCGTCAATTCTAGAAATCAGCGTAATTCCAACTTTTCGTCAATTCTAAAAATCAGTGTAATTCCGACTTTTCGTCAATTCTAGAAATCAGTGTAATTTCGACTTTTCGTCAATTCTAGAAATCAATGTAATTCCAAATTTTTGTTAATTCTAGAAATCAGCGTATTTTCGACTTTTCGTCAATTCTAGAAATCAGCTTAATTCCGATTTTTCGTCAATTCTAGAATTCAATGTAATTCCAAATTTTAGTCAATTCTAGAAATCAGCGTATTTCCGACTTTTCGTCAAATGTAGAGATTAGTATAATTCCGACTTTTCGTCATTCTAGAGATCAGCATATTTCTGACTTTTCGTCAATTCTAGAAATTCTTTATATTTCTTCAAATTCAAATTACGAAATTTATTCTTGACCTCAGAAATTGTCTATACTCAACGACTAACTTGCGACTTCATGTAATGAATGACCCCTATTTTTAAGCCACGAACAGGTGTTTTATATTGGGTGTAATGAACGACTCCAAAATTTTCGCTGTCTTAGTCTACAAAAATATTTCTCAAATATTCAATGACGAAGAGAAAACTTATAATCACTTATTTATACTTTCAAAACTACTGTAATACAATCAAAATCAATGTTATACTCTAAATAAACAATGTAGTCTAGACCTTACCGTGTTCACTTGGATATTTCAAAAATAGTAAAACCACAACACTGATACACAATAGCATGATCATATTATAATATAACAATGCTAAATAAAACTTTTATGATCTTAACTAATAATATTTGTTTAAGTATATGCTATGCGGAGGAGATTTTAGATCGAGATTACGGCATGGATAGGCCTCGGAACAAGGTAAACTTCTTCGATGTTTCAAAAACATATCTCGGAAAATGAACGACTCCTTGTTTTTTAGATGAAATTTTAGTCTTAAAAAAATCGTTCATTACACGAGTAAATATGGTTTCAAATTTCAACAGAAAAATTGGGTATTTAATTCAACGAACATACTGTTCAAACTGCAAACAGAACTGAACTTAAAATAAAATAAAAAAGATCCTTTGTCTCCTTATATTTTGCTTATTTTTTTTAAAGTACACTCTATGGCAACCGACTTATATATATTGTTCCTTGATTTGTTTTGTTCTTTTAAGTTATATTTGTTAACTGGAGGTAGATTCAGAAGATTGGGAGGAGGCGGTGCAGTGATATATGGAAGCTACAGTTTGTACATGTGGGGAAGGGGACAAACAGATAACAGGCGTGTACCACACTGTCGTGCACTTTGTATACACTTAGAGTAAATTTTAGCTGTTGCTTACCCGGGGTCTAACGTACACAATCTCGACCGGTGACTGCATATAAAGACGCACACCCTAATTTTGGTCCGAAAAATAGATGCACACAAAGCAGTTTTATTTTTGTTTCTGACGTCTCTGCATGTGTGACGAAGGAAGAAATGTTACGAGAAAGTAGGTTTCTTGGTATATATATATATATATATATATATATATATATATATATATATATATATATATATATATATACGGGAAGTCGTATGAATCAGTCTTGTCTGAAAGCGAGACAATTTCTTTAAAAGGTTGTGGTATGCAAATTTTAAAGGAAAACATTTGATTCGAAAAAAGTGTTTCGCGTTTAGAATTTTTTTTTTAATTTCAAAATTTTGATTCAACATGTTGAACACCCACGTTAAATGAAGATTTCGATGCACGATAAATTAATCAACAAAAAATGTGTATTTAGTATTTGCAATATTTTTGTTAACGAAATTTCGATTTAACGTGGTTTGAATCGTCAGTGCACTGTGCTGACATATTTGTGATGGGAGTTCACTTAAAAAACAACTTGTACAAATTATCTACCCTTTAATCTAATATTAAATATTTTCCTCTCAAATTTCAGAAATCGAACTAAACGTACCATAATCGGCAAATCACGGAAGATGTGAACAATCAGAGCTAGGGCTCCAATTTTCTTTTTTAATACATCGATAATATCAGCCAAATTTCATCTTTGTTGCAAGTGATTCAATTGGCCTTAAAAGATTCATGATTTATTTTCAAAATAAGACGGTGCTTTAACTTACTACTCTTTCTTTGACTGTCTGTTTGTCTCTCCTTTGTGCAGACTAGAAAATTGGATTAAAGGGATATCAAGTGATGAACCAATAATCTGCATTGACTGAGGTGATGATGCAGGAGATTTTTTTCTGGTGCTGGTAAAATGAAGCAGATGAACATATGACTGGTGGTAGAAGAAAATTCCAAAGAGATTTGTTAGATGGAGTTGCATGTTTTTTTAAAGAACAAGAGTGATGTCAATCATCACCTCAAACAATCAATGTATTCACGTGTACAATGAGTCCGGGGTAATATTCTCATTTCACCGATAAAAAATTAGTTTGGTCAAAATGAAGTAATTTTTCTGGATGATGATTCAACTTGTCTCAGAGCAAAAAGAATTAAAGCTTTTCTTTTGGAAAGCTATCTAAAATCAATGACATGGCCAGCGAACAGTCATGATTAAAATCCAATTGAAAATTTAGGGTGAAAATTTAAAATAATTGCTCCATAAGAAGACCCTATCTGACACCTGTAAAGAGTCATTCAGAAAAGATGGAGCCACTTTGATAAAGAATATTGCAATAGATTTGTGAAAACCGAGCCCAAAAGAATTAATGCTGTCATAAAAGATCAAGTAGGGAGCACTAAGAATTAGTTCTAATTTTTCGTCAATGAATTCTGTAATTTTTTTAACATTTGGTAATTCCATATTTTCCTCTGCATGTCTCGGAAAAATATTATATCATCAATTTAAATAATCTATTCTGGTTTTTTTAACGTATATTTTATGAAGACAAAATGTTGATCTATTAGATAAACAGTATTTTGTAACCTTTCTGTTATTAGTTGATTTACTGCTAAATAAAAACAAAGGCAAATATCTTTTTGTAATTTGCCTTCCAACAAAACATCAGCAAAAGCCTATTATGCAAATCGGACCTCAGTTAAGAGAATTCTAGTAGAATTCAACAAACGGTTGGGCATACCTAACTGAAAGGAAAAAATATGCCATAAGCAATTAAATCTAGTTCGTTTAATGTGTATTTTATGAAGCCAAGATATACCTCTTAATTGTTATTCGTTTATTTACTGCTAAATAAATGAATTTAAAAAAACGTGACCATCCTATAATCACAATTTTTGCTTCGTGTAATACATTTACTAACAAATAGCGTTTATCTGAATAATGATACTTTCTTATTGTTGTATAGTAGAGAAAAACAACAACACTGATGTATGAAAATATATTCTGCTCCTTTTCTTTTTCTTTTATCATCCAAAATCTATGGATGAGTAAAGTAAGAGAAGGTCGAAGATGGCTGAGCTGCACACACAGGGGCCGAGGTATGAATCTTCAGTAAAACATCTTCTGCATTAGATCAAAAGCTTCCCGATTATATAATATCCCGGAAGCCCTCGCAAGTTCTCTATCCTGCCACTTACGCGTAGCATGTGGACACGTCTCCATCTAGCAAGCCCCCCGCCTCCTCCTCAAATTCTCGTGGTCACACCTCTTGCCAGTCAGCACGTGATCACGCTTTCTTCTAGCATGCTACGCATGCAATTTACGCGGCATTTCTGTTTAGGTACCAGGTGCATTTCCTGTTATTTTTGTTCCCTGTGTCCGACCACCGACGCTGCATCGTCAGATGTCAATTGGGGTCTTCAAGTTAATATCCAACATAACTGCATGAAATGTTTAAAAAAAACGTTTTAATAATAAAAATTTGATTTGTTATTCGTTTTTATTCTTAAAGCTGCATATACTAGGATTCCTTTTGTGGACTGCTTTCATAGCAGAAGTGTACATATTTACCTAACCCCTCCCTCATGAGCAGGATATGACACAAGGTCAATTTTCAAGTGGAGAACAAGTGGTTTGATTCGAGAGTTTACCTACTCCTATACTCGGGTAACCGAGTCCATTTTCTACAATGATAACCGTTACACCACAAACGCCTCCAAAAGTCGTTGCTTACTTTTTAAATACCTTCTCATTTGTTCGTTCAGCTGTAACTTCGCGATAAAAACAAACACTTGCTGTGATTACATTCATCGTAAGGTTATCTGAACAAAAAGGGAAATTCAAATTTTGGACATTCACTATATATATACGTACACACACCACATACACACATACATACACTTATATATATATATATATATATATATATATATATGCGTGTATACATACATACACACACACACACACATATATACATATGTATACACATACATATATGTATCCATACACACACACTTATATATATATATATACTCTCACACACACGCACATAGACATATATATAAATGTGTACACACACATATATATGTGTATATACAGACACACACACACGCATACATATGTATACACACATGTACGTATACACACACACACATACACACATATATATATATGTTTTTTATCTAAAAAAATATCAAGCTATGTAAAAAGTAGGAAATCAATATGAACTTAACAAAGACAAAAAGAAAATAAAAAGAGGCCACATTAAAAGAGGAAATCAAAAAAGATTATTATCACAGACTAAATTAGCAGTGAAGGGAGTATCCAACAGCCTCTCAGGGATGACGTCCATATCAGTAACAAGGAACACCACAAGAAGAAAATTCAAAGAAGCAGCATGCATCAACCTTTTTGAAAGTTACGTAACTCATGAGAATATTGATTTCAGCATGATGCAGTTATCATTGCGTTGTAGAACAGCAGGCTAGGGGCATCTCCCTCTCCCAGAGTGTATAAACTGGAATCGCGTGTCTTACGCGGGTGGCTTTGAATGGTGTTGTCTGTGTAACTCCCATCGTTCGGAATGAAACTGAAGGCCAGTGTATTGCTAACGTTTTCAGTATACCATCATTATTTGTTATGAAAAAGTACTTCTCCATTTTTATGGACTGTGTCCCCAAAGAATGTCGTAGAATGTATCGGTCAAAACGTTCACAAAACAATGATATACAGAATTATTCAGATATAACTAACAAAAATTAGTATGATAATGGTCCTTTTTCGGCCTATAAATTATATACCTGTGAAAGCTGTAGAATATATCACTCAAAACTGTATGGTAACTAGCAGTAGGTATCCATATTACATACGGGGGGGGGTCATTATTAATAATCAAAGACGTAGAGTTAATTTTGTTAAAGTATAGAAGTATAGGGTTCCATGTGACTGCTAGTAACTCTACTAATAATAATGTGTTTGTTTGTTTTTTTTTTGCTTCAGATTTGAAAATAGTATACTATAACAACTATTAACCCTCGAACACAATGCCTTGGACAAGAGAAGAAAAATATTTTGCGTCATTTCTTATTTGGAGACAAAATCATTCAAAACTGTCTCAAAATAGATGCAACCCGTTAAGAAACCCAAAGAAAGATTACATGTCCTGGAAGGTGCTAGAATAAGAATTAAAAAAAAACATCGATTTGATGTCCCAAACGCAAAGGATGCATTTTTTACAGGACGCGTTCCAAATGACTGCCATTGCGCTTGTCTCAGTAATAAATCATTATCATATTATTGGGTTACAACGATTTTGAGGCAACCTGTAAAATTCGTATTTAAAGAACGTTTCATTTGTTTTCAAATGTATATTCACTGTGGTTTACACAGTTGTTTAGATTAAGCGTGGCATTCGAAAAACAGCTTCAGGTTTGATCTATGCCACCAGTGAAAGCCTCAAAAAATTATAATTATTTTGAATAAATATTTAATTTATTATTTTGCAGACTTGGAAAAATGATAATAACCTAGTCTTCTTTTAAAATTGATTTTTTTTTTTTCGGCCCGGAGATCATTAAGATGAAATGAATTCCCGCCTATTAGCAAGACACGAAGCCACGAAAGAGAAGATTTAAGTGCTTATAAAAAGAGAGAAAGGGAACCCTATTTGACACTCGTACCGGTTAGCAAGAGAGTAGGTTTTTGACCCGATCTCATGTGATGGCCTCCTCAGAAATCAAGTCTTTGGTGTGATGGCTCCAAAAATAACTCAAGTTCAGTCGGTATTCCTTTAAAGAGTGTCTCATAAGCCGGGCAACAAACTAAGCCCTTACATTCTTGGAAGAGGGGTCAGGTGCTGTCTGAGGAGCGACAGACCACCTGGATTTGAGCGAGTTAATACTGAACATCAAAGCCTCCTGGTGCAAATGTCCAGTGGTCACGGTAAGCGCAACGAGGGGGACTGTAAGACATGAAAAGTTCAAAAACAGATACCCCACCCCTAAAAACAAGACTGAACCGAATCTCTTCGTAGAGTTTTAAAAACTAACAATTCCAGAAAGTTTGATAGAAATCCAACCAAAAAATAAGGAGACCTTAGCTGGACAGATACTTGGGGAATTATTAGAATACATCGGCACCATAAAAACTGAATTCAATAATCGGGATAAATTCTGGAATTGTTCTGCTGTCAATTCTAGCAAATCGAAGTCCTACTTTTGAACTTACCATATATACTCGTGCATAAGTCGACTCTTGATTTATGCTCACGATATCATTTTGGAGATTAAATGTTTGAAGTCAAGTGTTATTCCTGATCCTTTACATTATATTTGAATTCCAATTTTATATAAGAATTACTCATGTATTAGTCGACCTTAGGTTTATGAACTTATCAATCATGTTTGAATTTTAAAATTATCCCTCGTGTATTGGTCTAAATTAATCCAATCCCTGTTACATGCAATGTAAGACTAAAGATAAATTCCAAATTTTCACTTTTCCCGAACAGTTGTCCAAGGAAAGCTAGAGAGTCCAGTCTAGCCAACTATTTTACCCATAGCCGTGGGGAGAGAGAACGTGTGTATCCCTCCTTTACCCAAAGATATTAGCGTGAAAATTAATGCAAAAAGCCTCGACTATAAGTTGAACTCGATTCGCCGTGTTCAATTTTTATCGTGATAACCATAACGATACGAGTGCCTCTCATTTATGGATCGACCAGCAAATTTTTTGTTTTTTTCAGTCTAAAAGTCAGGGTTTTAATATTCCTTCCACGAGCAGGTCGTGCCACAAGGTCAACTTTTAATCAAAACAGATGGTTTTAATTCAGTTTTCCCTCTCCCAAACTGGTTCCTGTAACACGGTTAAAGAGTCAAATATATCTAACTATTTACTTAAGAAAATTAACTTTTCATTAATAATTTTTGAGGTGTACTTATTTATGGGACATGCAGAACGCTGCTGAAGAAGTAAGGAGGAACTCATAAGTGACGTTCTCTTGTGGAACCCTTCACATATCCGTTCGGACACGGGATGTAGTCCACACCTGCCGAGATCGATGGATGATAGGTACGAATGGCGACAGAGAGAGAGAGAGAGAGAGAGAGAGAGTCAGGGAAATCTGTGCTAGCAGTGGATTTGATGATATATATATATATATATATATATATATATCCATATTTACCAACCCCTCCGCTCGGGCAGGATATGACACAAGGTCAATTTTTAAGCGGAGTTTAACAGGTTTGAATTCAGAGATTTCCTTCTCCTAGACTAGTTGCCTCACCAAGGCTGAAGAACCTAGTCTGTCCTAATATTTACCTATAGCTGGAGGGAGAATCATCATCATCATCATGTCGCGCTGGTAGCACGGATATCCCTGACCCTCTCTCGCCACTCCTCCCTATCGTTCATCGCCCCAGGCAGGTCTTCAGGACAACATCCCGTATCCTCACACAGCTGCTGAATGTATGTTCGTGCTGGTCGTCCTGCTTTTGCACGGCCATGTGTGGGGGTCCATAAGAGTACATCTCTTATGAGTTCGTCCCTGCTTCTCCAGCAGTGTCCTGCATGTCTGGTTCGTCTAACTTGAGTAGTTTTCGTGATAGGAGGCAGGTGGCCGGACAGTTGGTGTCTTGTGGGGTGTTGCCGCCAGGACTTGTTCAAGATTGCACGCAGCATTCTTGTGTAATTGCTGTCTAGCTTCTTCTCCAGCCGTTTTGTTAGAGTCCATGTAGTGCACCCATATAGCATTATCGATGTGACCGCTGCCTGGAAGAAACTGCGTGTCATTTTATCGATTAGGTCTGATTTCCATATAATCGATAGCCTATTGATAGCTGTCCATGCTTTCGTTAACCTCGTTTCGATGTCCTTTTCGGTTGATTCGACGCTGCTTCCTAGGTAAGTGAATTTGTCTACTAGTTTAAGAGGGGTTCCGTCTAGAGTGGAGATGTCCCCCTTTTGATTATAGCACATATATTCCGTTTTGTGTGCATTAACATAGAGGCCTATTCCTGCGGCTGCTCGTTCCAAACTATCCAGTAGTGTTTCGGCTTGGTCGTGTGTATTTGCCAGTATCGCTATGTCATCGGCGTAGTCGGCGTCGGTAATTGTTGTTGCGGGGTACCTTCTGCTTCTTTTCTTCGTCAGCTCGAAGCCATTCTCTCTGATTTTTTCAATCGATGTTCTAAGTACCTAGTCTAGACAAATGATAAAGAGGTACGGAGCCACCGTGTCTTCTTGTAGTACTCCTGCTACAATGTCGAAGTATTCCGTGTCTCCATCTGGTGATCGTACTTTTACTTTGGTGTTTCTATAGAGAATCGTTATTGCTGCTACTGTTTCTTTAGGTATGCCGTACACTAGTAGGATTTGTTCCATCTTTCCTCTGTGAATGGAATCGAAGGCCTTTGTAAAGTCGACAGATATTAATGTCGCTTGTAGGTTTTTTGCCCGTACACCTTCAAGGATTCTACGGATGGTTAATATTTGTGAGGTCGTGGATCTATTTCTTCGGAAGCCATTTTGGTTTTTCCTAAGTATGTTATCGATTTTGGGTTCTATGCGGTTTCGTAGTAGAGCATTATAGATTTTGGCTGCTATGGATGTAAGTGTTATGCCTCCGTAGTTTTTGGCTAATCCGAGGTCCGGATCACTGCTCAACAAACTAACTGACATTGATATGCACAACAAATATTTAGCTAGTTTAGACATCAAATCCTTATACACCAATGTACCTGTCGATAAATGCATTGAACGCCTGCATAACTACCTTCGAAAATCTAACACCACATTTCCTCTACCTATCTCTAAATTGATTAAGATTTGTACCTTATGTACCTCACATTGCTACTTCAAACACAACACATTTTATAAACAAAAATTTGGTTTACCAATGGGATCTCCTCTTAGCGGAGTTCTTGCTTGCATTTATCTAGAATTCTTAGAATCTGGTCCCTTTAAACATATTATACCCAACACTGCACATTACTTCAGATATATTGACGACATACTATTTATCTATCCTCAAGATCTTGATTTACATAGCATCACTGATAAACTGAACAATATCGAACCTTCCTTAAAGTTCACATATGAACTTGAATATAACTGCACCCTACCTTTTCTGGACATTTTACTTATTAGGAATATCAACAAACTAGAATTTAAGGTTTATCGTAAAACCACCTGTAAAAACGACCACATTCACTTTTATTCACACCACAACAACAATACTAAAAGAGGTATCATCGTAGGTTTTTACCTCAGAGTTCTACGCATTTGTTCCTCGAAATATTTAAACGATGAATTCATCCACATAGAAAACTCCTTCCTCAACCTACAGTACCCCAAATCCTTTATACATTATGCTAAATCTAAAGCCCTCAAAATCCACAACAAGAATCAATCTCAAACTAATGTCTACTCAATATCTGATAAAACTAGTTCCCCCCATAGATACATAACTTTGCCAAACAATTCTTCTTCTCACAGCATAACAAACAACTTAAATAAACTCAATATCAAAACTACTTCTCTACCTTCTAAAACAATCCGCGAATTAGTACACTCCAGCCCTCAACGTAACATATTTTCTGACGTCGGTGTTTATTGCATCCCTTGTAAGGATTGTAAACTAAAATACATCGGTGAAACATCCCGAAACCTTCATATCGTTTGAAAGAGCACAAAAGAGACATAAGAATTGGTAACTCAAACAACGCATTATTCCTACACATTTCTCAATATAATCATAACATTGACTTCAACTCTGCTAAAATGCTCACTTACATCCATCATAAAAATCTTAGACGAATTTTCGAAGCCGCAGCTATCTCATTCCTTAGTTCCCTAAATACTCGTCCTGGCTTTTATAATATTTCTCCTTACTTAAGCAAACACATTTTAAATAGCTACAATATATTCCATCCTTAATCATATTTTCCGTATATCTCATAATTTCCATGCTTTTTATTCTCCTTTTGTTCTTTCTTTCTTTTCTTCCTTCTGTCTCGAAATCTTTCTCGTTAAACAACGTACATAAATTCTATACAATATTCCTAATAAGTCAAATGACGTAATTTAAACATCAAACGCTGATTTACCAGTTAAACGGCAAACTTTTTCTTACTATACCAATTTTCCCTTAAGTTTTAGTATTTCACATTTCTAATCATCCATCGTTAACATAAAATTACTAATATCACCACTCATGGTCCTGATGATGGTTCAGTAGAACCGAAACGCTATAGTGTCGACCCGTTAATAAATCATTCCTTCCACTTGGATCGTTGTTATCAGTTTTTCTACATATATATATATATATATGTGTGTGTGTGTGTGTGTGTGTGTGTGTGTTATAATAGCTTTATGTAGAACATACATCATAAATTCAAAGAAACCTACAAAGGAGGTAAAACAAATTACCTGAAAAAATTGATAAGGTTTTTCCTCCTTTGCTGTTTTTATTCTGTCATCAATTACTATCAGTGAATTGAATGACCACAAACAAAAAATCCAGCGAACACTTGCTTGTGGCATACAGAAATACTGAACTGCTGTTGCGACCTTATTAGGTCTCATCAGCAGCGTATACCGTAATCTCCCCCTCTAGATATCGAACCAGCGACCAGAGAATACAGAGCCGAAATTCTACCACTGAGCCATCAGTTCACATCACACACAGGTGATGCCAAATTAACTAGTCATGGTAGCTGCGGAGATCACGGTATAACACTCCTGATGAGACCTAATAAGGTCGAATCAGATGTCCAGTGTTAGCCGGATTTTCTGATCATGGTAATTCAATTCACTAAATTGAATAGTTTGAAAATACACCAACTGCTTCTCTGCAGAGATGTGAGACCCCCCCCCCCGCTTTACACGTGTCCTGGAATTGACAATAAATGATCTATGGTGAGGTTCCAGTTATGCTATAGCTTTGGGAAATGCGGAGTAACACTTCATTGCTATCACTCCCAGGTCCACTCTGGCCCGGAGTGGTAGCATCTGATAGGGTCCTATCTTTGGATCAAATAGAACTAAACTGCATACTTATGCTAATTGAATTACTTGAAATGGAAATGTGTTGATATTTAAATAGCGCACTATGCTAAACTGGATTGTTTGAAATGGAACTGTTTTTGACTGTCTACCTCTACTGTCCTTCTCAAAAGATGGCTTAGATTAAATTCTACCGCTACTTTCCTTAACAAAACATGGCTTAGATTAAATTCTACCTCTACTGTCCTTCTCAAAAGTAGCTTATGTTAAATTCTACCTCTGCTGTTCAGCTCAAAAGATGGTTGAGGTTAAATTCTACCTCTATTCTCCATCGCAAAAGGTGGCTTATGTTAAATTCAACCTCTGCGGTCCTTCACAAAAGATGGCTGAGGTTAAATTCTATATCTGTGGTCCTCAAAAGATGACTGAGGTTAAATTCTACCCCTACTGTCAATTTCAAAAGATCGCTGAGGTTGAATTTAACCTCTACTGTCCTTTACAAAAGATGGCTGAGGTTAAATACTTCCCCTACTGTCCTTCAAAAAAGAGGGCTAGGGTTAAATTTCACTTCTACTGGCAATCTAAAAAGATGGCTGAGATTAAATTCTATCTCTACTGTCCTTCTCAAAAGATTACTTAGGTTAAATGCTACCTCTACTGTCCTTCTCAAAAGATGGCTGATGTAAAATTCTACCTCTACTATCAATCTCAAAAGATCCCTGGGGTTAAATACTACCACTACTGTCCTCCTCAAAAGATGGCCCTAGATTAAATACTACCCCTACTGTCCTTCTCAATAGAGGGCTGATATTAAATTCTTCCTCTACTGTCCTTTTCAAAACATGGCTAACGTTAAATTCTACCACTATTCTACTTTTAAAAGATGGCTGAGGTTACATTCTACCTCTGCTATCCTTCTCAAAATATGGCTGAGGGTAAATTCTACATCTGCAGTCCTTCTCAAAAGATGGCTGAGGTTAAATTCTACCTCTACAGTCCTTTTCAAAAGATTGCTACGGTTAAATACTTTCTCTACTGTCCTTCTCAAAAGGTGGCTTAGGGTAAATTCTATCTTTACTACCATTCTCAAAAGATGGCTGAGGCTAAATGCTACCTCTAAAGTCCTTTACAAAAGATGGCTGAGGTTAAATACTTCCTCTACTGTCATTCAAAAAAGAGGGGTAAGATTAAATTTCACCTCTACTGTCCTTTTCAAAAGATGGCTGAAATTAAATTCTACCTCAATTGTCCTTCTCAAAAGATTACTTAGGTTAAATTCTACGTCTGCTGTCCTTCTCAAACGATGGTTTAAGTTAAATTCTCCCTGTGCTGTCCTTCTGAAAAGGTGGCCGAGCTTAAATTCTACCTCTACTGTCCTTCTCAAAAGACGGCTGAGGTTAAATTCTACCTCTACTGTCATTCTCAAAAGATCGCTGAGGTTAAATACTACTACTTCTGTCCTTCTCAAAAGATGGCTGATGTTAAATTCTACCTCTGCTGTCCTTCTCAAAAGATGGCTGATGTTAAATTCTACCTCTACTGTCCTTCTCAAAAGATGGCTGATGTTAAATTTTACCTCCGCTGTCCTTCTCAAAAGATGGCTGAGGTTAAATTCTAACTCTACTCTCTTTTTCAAAAGACGACAGAGGTTAAATTCTATCTGTACTGTCCATCTCAAAACGTGGCTGAGGTTAAATTCTACCGCTACACTCTTTCTCGTAAGATGGCTTACGTTAAATTCTGCCTCCGCTGTCCTTTTCAAATGATGGCTGAGGTTAAATTTTACCTCTACTGTCATTCTCAAAAGATCGCCGAGGTTAAATGCTACCACTACTGTCCTCCTCAAAAGATGGCTGAGGTTAAGTTCTACCTCTACTGGCAATCTCAAAAGATCGCTGGATTTAAATTCTACCACTAGTGTCCTCCTCAGAAGATGACTGAGATTAAATACTATCACTACTGTCCTTCTCACAAGATGGTTTAGGTTAAATTCTACCTCAAGTGTCCTTCTCAAAAGATGGCTGATGTTAAATTCTTCCTCTGCTGTCCTTTCTCAAAAGGTGGCTGAGGTTAAATTCTACATCTGCTGTCTTTCTCAAAAGATTGCTGAGGTTAAATTCTACCTCTGCTGTCCTTCTCAAAAGATGGCTTTGGTTAAATTCTATCTCTACTGACTTTCTCAAAAGACGACAGAGGTTAAATTCTATCTGTACTGTCCTTTTCAAAAGATGGCTGTGGTTAAATTCTGCCTCTACTGTCCATCTCAAAAGGTGGCTTATGCTAAATTCTACCTCTACTCTCTTTCTCGTAAGATGGCTTAGGTTAAATTCTGCCTCCGCTGTCCTTCTCAAATGATGGCTGAGGTTAAATTTCACCTCTACTGTCATTCTCAAAAGATCGCTGAGGTTAAATGCTACCACTACTGTCCTCCTCAAAAGATCGCTGGGTTTAAATTCTACCACTACTGTCCTCCTCAAAAGATGACTGAGATTAAATACTATCACTACTGTCCTTCTCACAAGATGGTTTAGGTTAAATTCTACCTCTAGTGTCCTTTTCAAAAGTTGGCTGATGTTAAATTCTTCCTCTGCTGTCCTTTCTCAAAAGGTGGCTGAGCTTAAATTCTACATCTGCTGTCCTTCTCAAAAGATGGCTGAGGTTAAATTCTACCTCTGCTGTCCTTCTTAAAAGATTGTTGAGGTTAAATTCTACCTCTGCTGTCCTTCTCAAAAGATGGCTGAGGTTAAATTCTAGCTCGATTGTCCTTCTCAAAAGATGGCTGAGGTTAAATTCTACCTCTGCTTTCGTTTTCAAAATATGGCTGAGGTTAAATTCTACCTCTATTGACCTTCTCAAAAGATGGTTTTGGCACTAAATAACCCACAAAGGTTGATATACCATTGAAACCAAAGCATTTTCTTTAAATTAAGATCGTCAAAATTCGACCTTGGCACAAGCATATTCTGCACTTCCAACAGTTTATAACGTGAAAAACTAACGATGTTTCAGATGCGTCAGTGTTTTATGTCTCTTGCCAAATTAAATTTGAAATATGCGTAGGCGAGAATGATCACACTGGTGACGACCACATGTCGACATTTTGGGAAGTCGAGGTTGGGCAGTCGAAAGGGTGGTGGTGTTGAAACTACGTTGTCTTCGTTTTGTTTTTTTGTTTTGTTTTGGTCTTTCATCTTAACACGTAAATCTATAAACAAAAGAAACTAATAACAAATCATTTTCATCCTGCAAAACAAATTATTTATATTCTATTGTTTGATGTACTTGGTATCAACATATGCGCCATTTTAGTTCCGAATAAAGAGAGAAATAAAATAAACAGATACCATGCATCCACTTT
This sequence comes from Sepioteuthis lessoniana, assembly GCA_963585895.1. NCBI lineage: Eukaryota > Metazoa > Mollusca > Cephalopoda > Myopsida > Loliginidae > Sepioteuthis > Sepioteuthis lessoniana. The sequence goes on along the minus strand of OY757917.1, from coordinate 12,068,973 downwards.
TACTACAACTGTAGACATCAATCGTAGGGAAAAAAAAAGGCCCGAATACACCGACTGCCTCCTCTGCAGAAGGGTATGCACAATCTCCACCAAAAAAAGCGGGGCGGGGGGAGAAGTTTTAAAAATGTCAACAAACCTCATCCGGTATTGAAACACATATCTGGAGCTCTGGAGAATGTAGCACAACTTTTCATTACCATTACTCCCAGATCCACTCCGACGGACTGATAAAACCTGTTGGGGTCCTAGCTATTTATTTGAAAATTATCTGCATTCGAGAAGAATGCTTGGTACTATATCTTTTTTATTCAATAGCATATCAACCTTTGTGGGTTACTTAATGCCAAAACCATCTTTGTAGAAGAGTTGTGGTGCTATATAATCCATAGCTGGCGAGGGGATAATATGTTTCATGCCTTTCTTAAGGTTATTCGTCCAAAAGTGAGCGTAATACCGTAACTAGAGTTCGAACTCGCTAACTACGATTTCGGGGCTGTAGAATACAACAACTGCTTATCTACTGAGAGGTAAGACCCCCTCCCCCAACCGAACGTGTGTCTTGGATATGACACGAAACAATCTGATGGTAACCTTCCAGTTACTCTGGAGCTTTGGGGGATGAGGAGTACCCCTTCATTGCCATCCCTCCCAGGTCCACTCTGGCCCAGAGTGATAGCATCTAATAGGGCCCTATCTGTGGTCAAAATATAACTAAACTGCGTACTTATGCAAACTGAATTACTTGAAATAGAACTGTTTTGACACTGAAACTGTACTCACGCTAAATTGAATTGTTTGAAATGGAACTGTTATGACATTTAACTGTGTGTAAACAAAAACTATACTGAGAATTGTTTGACAAAATTGAATAGCTTGAAATAGAAACGTTTTTGACAATTAAACTGTGTACTCTTGCTAAACTGAATTTTTAAAAATAGAACTGATTATTTGTATAAAAATGAATTTGGAATTAAATTACCTACAAAGGTTGATATGCCATAAAACCCAACCAATCAACCAACCAATCCTTATCCTCCCAACTATGGTTTCAATAGTACCACTACTATTCTTCTAGAGGAATGGCTTTGGCATTAAATAACCAACAAAAGCTGATATGCCATTAAATAAAAGAAACTGAAACCAAAGTGTTTATACACAATTAAATGATCAAACAGTTCTATTTCAAACAATTCAATTCAGCTTAAGTCATTTGTTTACTTTCAGTTTAAATGTTAGACAGTTAGCAGCCAAAATCTACAATGCCCTACTACGAAACCGCATAGAACCCAAAATGGAAAACATCCTTAGGAAAAACCAAAATGGCTTCCGGAGAAATAGATCCACAACCTCACAAATACTGACCATCCGTAGAATCCTGGAAGGCGTTCAGGCAAAAAACTTACAGGCGACATTACTATTTGTCGACTTTACCAAGGCCTTCGATTCCATACACAGAGGGAAGATGGAGCAAATCCTACTAGCTTACGGCCTACCAAAAGAAACCGTAGCAGCGATAATGATTCTCTACAGAAACACCAAAGTAAAAGTACGTTCACCAGATGGAGACACGGAATACTTCGACATTGTTGCAGGAGTACTACAAGGAGACACACTAGCCCCGTACCTCTTTATCATCTGTCTAGACTATGTGCTTAGGACTTCGATCGACAAAATCAGAGAAAATGGCTTTGAGCTGACTAAGAGAAGAAGCAAAAGGTACCCCGCAAAAACAATCACGGACGCCGACTACGCTGATGACTTGGCGTTACTAGCGAATACGCCTAATCTAGCAGAGACACTACTACATAGTCTGGAACGAGCTGCAGCTGGCATTGGCCTACATGTCAATGCAAACAAAACCGAATATATGTGTTACAACCAAACAGGCAACATTGCCACACTAGACGGAGCCTCTCTGAAACTAGTCGACAAATTCACCTACCTAGGAAGCAGCGTCTCATCAACCGAGAAGGACATCGACACACGACTGACGAAGGCATGGACAGCTATCGATAGGCTCTCGATCATATGGAAGTCGGACCTAACAGATAAAATGAAACGCAGTTTCTTCCAGGCAGCGGTTGTGTCGATACTGCTATATGGATGCACCACATGGACGCTTACGAAGCGGCTGGAGAGGAGGCTGGACGGAAATTACACAAGAATGTTGAGAGCAGTATTAAACAAGTCCTGGCGACAACACCCCACGAGACTCCAACTATACGGACACTTGCCCCCCATCACGAAAACTATACAAGTTCGACGAACCAGACACGCAGGACACTGCTGGAGAAGCAAGGACGAGCTCATAAGCGATGTACTCCTGTGGACCCCCACTCATGGATGTGCAAGAGTGGGACGACCAGCACGAACTTACATACAGCAGCTATGTGAGGACACGGGTTGTAATCCTGAAGACCTGCCGGAGGCGATGAATGATAGGGAGAAATGGCGAGAGACGGTCAGGGATATCCGCGCAGGCGGCGCGACATGATGATGATGATGATTTGACCCATAGATAGAATCTTATCAGGTGTTATCAGTCTGGGACAGAGTGGACCAGGGAGCGATGGCAATGAAGAGATACTCCAGATTCCTCGAAGCTCTAGTATTTCTGAAGCCTCACCATTAGATTGTTTAGTGTTATAGCTAGAAACTTTTTTTTTGGTGGGGGGAGTCTCACCCCATCAAAAGAGATGCAGTCGGTGTATTCTACAGCCCAAGCCAACAAGGCTTAGAAATGATTATTATTAAAGAGAAACATTTACTTGAAACTATATATTGTATCAGTATTAGATAGGAATACTCGAAACCATACAACAGTGTGCAAATTATTAGTATTAGGTAAGAATACTTGAAACGATATAGCTGCAAACAAATGATTATCATAAGAGATGAAAAAAATGTATGATGTAAAAAAGTAATTGCAATGGATAGCTGAAAATATATTTATAACTATAAACAAATATTGATAGATTTTAACATTAAATACCCCATAAGGGATTGATTTGCCGTAAAATTAACCAAATCAAACCCTGTCGGAGAACTGGTTAGGGAGATTTATTCTCTTTTAAGTTGTTCATATGATGTTTCGACTGATACATTGTCCTGTTTATTTTCTATACAAGATGTACGTACGTATTGTTATTATCGCTTTCTTCCGTAGCGTAAATCGAAAACGGCATCAAAAATGTTTTTATAGAATTGTTCTTTGCTCAGGAATACATTTTGTATCTCTTTGTTTTGTTTAATCGCTGAAGATGAAACGAGTTCAATTTCATAATGGCAGGTCAATTTTTGACTCATCAGTCCATAAAACTTTTATCCAGTGTTCAATGGACCAATTTTGATTATGACATACCAATTGCAATCACTTCATTGCAGCTGTAAGGGGCCTCTGGTGGTGTAATGGTTAGCAAGCTCGACTAGCAAACCTACACGAGTGAGTTCGAGTCTCATTGGGTGCCCCTTTTATATGGCCTTGTGCCACATCTAAGCAAAAAGCTTAGTAAATCACCACTTCATTGCAGCTGTAAAAAGAATTTTCTTGCTTCATCTCGGATCTATCACCAAACCTAACCAAACGCGTCAAACATATACAGGATGGATATCGATGTAAAAATGCTGTTTTATCTCATTTGTCTATTCTTTGTCAAATCACTTATTGTTTTTTTTCTTTTTAGACTTCAACGAAGGATGCCGACCATTGATTTTCTAGCTTTTGAGGCCTTCTCGAAGATTTCTTCGGTGTGATAGATCTGGTGTCTGCTCTTGTTCGACGTGAAAAATTGACAGTCAACGCAATTTCTTTGGGCTTCATACCACTTTGATGGTAGCAAATTAAAGCAGAATGAATTTTCATTGATGTAATCATCAAAAATTCTAGTGGAGGGGTAAAAAAATGCTTTGCTTTAATTCAAAATTAATTTGAATTCCAGACTTTTCTAGAATAAATTGCAAATTTTCAGAAACAGGTTTAAAACTTGTTGATTTTTATTGCAAATGATATTTTTACTAAAATATTTGATTGATAAATAATATCTTGTTTCAAAAGAAATGTAAAAATGATAATAAACATAAAATGGCGGAAACATGTCCCCCACCCCTCATTTCACACGAGTTTTAATAAATTATTTAAAAAACATTAAATTATTAAGTCTTATGACACCAATTAATTTCTATCTTAAATGTTTTTTATTATTTTTAGAAAGAAGCAAATATTTATCAATATTGGTTGCATGAAATTAAAGATAACATTGATTTAATTTTTTGTTCAAATTATGGATAACTCTTATGGCTCGTCTTGTTGATGAATAGGAATAGATTCAAACTTTAGCAGCGTAAAAGGTTGGTTTCTTTGTTTAATGTCATATCCTCTTTTTAGGTTATTTAATGCCAAAGCCATTCTCCTAGAAGAACAGTAGTGGTACTATTTAACCCATAGCTGGGAGGATAAGGGGGTTCATACCTTTCCCAAGGGTATTTGCCCGAAAGTGAACGTAATAGCGCGACTGGAGTACGAACTTTCGTACTACGATTCCGCAGTCCATCGCTTTAACCATTACACCACGAGGACACCCCCAGCGTAAAAAAAGTATGAATTGACTAAGGCCAATATGAAGAGACTAAATAAATCTAAGATCTCACATTGTGTGGTAGTTAATATTTTCTAAACTTTGCTTCTATCTGACAGAGACTTCAGCTTACTTACAGAACCTGCTATTTCTAAGTGATCACCCATCTATGTACTGAACAAGCACATCGCTGCTAAATTTGGGGGATCTGGTGAGAATGGGTGCTTTCAGCGGAACTCAACTGTAAGACAAGTGTTTTAATTGCTAGCAAGGGTTGCAGACCATTGCTACTGAATTTCGTCCTCACAGGGTGCCACATATTTCTGACCTTGAGTTAAGCTAAACTAAGCTTAGTAAGTTAATAACAGAAAGAAAATCAGAGAAAGAGAGAGAGAGAGAGAAAGGATAATGAATAAACATTCGTTGATAGAGATAAGATTACAAAACTAGATAGATAGATAGATAATAAACAGATTTTCACAGGAAGAGTTATAATTAAAAGACTTGATAGATAGATAGATAGATAGATAGATAGATAATGAACAGATTTTTACTGATAAAGATATAATTACAAGACTAGATAGATAGATAGATGGATAGATAGATAGATAGTAATCAGACAGTAAGAGAAGATAATGAACAGATTTTTACTGATAAAGATATAATTACAAGACTTGATAGATAGATAGATAGATAGATAGATAGATACCTGCTCAAAATTTGAGAATTACCTGTTTATAATTAATTACTTTGATTATTTGTTAAATTTAAATGATTCCTATTCATTATGATGATAATTATTTACGATTTTTTCACTAAAGTCCAAGTGACAGCAAGTCTCCTCACTTCACCAGGACTCTTTCAACTATTCTAGCCGATCTCAGCAGTACTGTGTTTAGGACAATCTCAATACTTCTACGGGTCTTCTGTTACCATTGTTCTTTTTTCCAGGTTCTTGAGGATTGTGCCAAGGGCTCCAACTATAACTGATATCACCGTCATGTTTCATCGATTTACTGTTATCTAGCAAGATCTTGGTATTTATCTAATTTTTCGCGTTTCTTCAATTTCACTCAGGCGTCTCCTGGAACGGTGAAGTCCATTAAATGACGAATTCTTCTCTTCTTGTTAATCACAACAAAGTTTGGTTTCCTCGTGTTGATAAGAAGATATTACTCTTATTTATTATATACCTTTATTACGTATTTCTGTTAAATTGCATTATCAGTGTTTTAAGGGCCAATGTATCAATATATTTTTCGGAAACCTATCTCACAATGATGCTGCTTTACCTATTAATCCACGGAGAACCATCAGTAAGCAATATCTAAATCCAATAAAATTACTCTACATCGTATAACCTCTGTGCAAGGGTTATATACCCTTCAAAAAGAGAAATATCCTGGGTATGACACTAAACGGAATTTGATGGTGAAGCTTCAATTCTTGATATCTGGGAATTATTGAGGACCCCTTCAGTGCCATCATCCAGGAGTAATATTACCTGTTAGGGTCCCATTTATGGGACAAATACGAGGTGCATAGGAAAAGTTTCCAGACTTTTTTCGTATGGGCATTTAACATTATTGTAGACTCTTGAAAATTCAGTAAGTTATTGCTATACATCCTATGAGATGACTGACCAATTTTTATGATTTCAGGTTCAAAGGAACAGCTACAGCAGCAATCGGAATACACCCTACTAAAGCCTGATTGTCACAGCTGGTGAATTTCAATAATGCAATCTGACACTTTAGAAGAACGATATGCAATAAAATTCTGTTTTAAACTTGGAAAAAATGCCACAGAAACGTATGGAATGCTTCAGAATGCTTTTGGAGCATCTTGCATGAATCAAGCATCAGTTTTTGAGTGGCATAAGAGATTCAAGAATGGCCGGGAGTCTGTGAGGGATAATGAGAGGTGTGGGAGGAGTAAGGAAGTCAATACACCACAGCTGAAAGGCCAAAGGATTAGGGTTAAGGTTAGGGTTACTATGTTGAGGTTTTAAGGGAGTTCAGCAAGAGATTCCGTCGGAAGAGGCCAGCACTCTTCAAATCGGCTCAGTGACATTTCCACCAGGACAATACTCCAGTCTACAACTCCACCCTTCTCGCAGACTATTTGACCAAGATGGGCACCAAGACAGTTCCTCACCCTCCCTATAGTCCAGACCTTGCTCCTTGTGACTTTTGGTTATTCCCTAAGCTCAGAGGCTGTCGTTATGAGACAACTGAGGAGATGAAAGAGGCTGCGACGAAGGTCATTGACATGCTCACACAAGAGAACTTCTATGGGACCTCCCATAAGTTGTTGGAACGGCACAACAAGTGCATTGCAGCCGGAGGAGATTACTTTGAAGGAGACTAGAGTTTCATGTGTGTACTATCAATAAAAGTGCCCATACGAAAAAAGTCTGGAAACTTATCGTATGCGCCTCGTATATCTAATTAAAATATATTCTAATTATTTTTGTATTTTATTTCATTTTTGGTTTAATGGCATATAAACCCTTAATGGTTATTTAACGTTAATTCCTGTTCATAGATGATTTTTGAGAGAATAGTTTGTTGATAGCATTTTCAAAATGTGCCAGAACTCATTTATTTGAATACAGTTCAATGGTTTCAGCTAGCTAACAGGTGCTGATTCAGAGTAGAACTGGGAGTAATGATAATGAAACGGTACTCCAAGACTGGAGCCTTACATTTAGATGATTTCGTGTCATATCCAGCCCACATGTTGCGGGGCCCTTTCCGCCTTTGCAGAGATCTACTCGCTTTGTATTCTTTCCGACTGGGCTGTCTTATTTATATAGTATGAAATATTCCAAAGTGCAACAACTGTTTGCAGAAGAGTATAATTATTCGTCACTTGAAACCATATAATTGCTTGCAAATTATTGGCGTTAGATAGGAATACTTAAAACCAAACAAATTATTTAATTTGTTTGTTTGTTTGTTTTAGTTTTATGGCATATCAACCTTTGTAAATCATTTAATACCGAATCCATTTTTACATAGATAAACAGTTCAATTTCAAATAATTTAGTTTAATATAAATATAGTTTTGGTTTGCCCACAGTTACATTTCAAAATAGTTCTACTTCAAACAATTCAGTTTAGCATGAGTACAGTTTCATCACCAAAAATAGTTCTATTTTAAACAACTCAGTTTAGCATAAGTACACAGTTTAGTTCAATTTGGCCCACAGATAGGACCCTATCAGGTGCTTACGCTCCAGGCCAGAGTGGACCCGGGAGCGATGGCAATGAAGGGGTACTCTGCATTCCCCAAAGCTCCAGCATTACTGGAACGTCATCATCAGATTGATTAGTGTCATATCAGGACACTCGTTGGAGTAGGGGTCTTACCCCTCGTCAGAGAAGCAGTCGGTGTATTCTACAGCCCCTGCCGACTAGGCAAGATATAATTAAATCAGAAAAATCATTTTGATAAAGTTCTATCACTATATAGTGAGAATATTAATATCCTAAAAACATATGCAGTTTGAAATAAATTTAAACATTATCTTAGATCCATTTGACCCATATATCGGACCTTAACAGGTATTTTCCTGATCCGAGAGAATCTGGAAATAATGTCTATAAAAAAGAAACGCCAAAACGTTCAAAAACCGAACTTCGTCACCGAATGCAGTTTTGTCTCATACAAAAGACACGCATATAAAAAGGTGTTTACATTATACACAACTTTAGATATAGTGCAATGCGATGCAAATTTTGAATAGATAAATTAAATAGTTGCATAAACAATTTGGATTATTCGTAAAGGAATATCTAAATGATAAACTAAATGTATTCATTACATCGTCTGGTAAATAAAAATGTCCCTTCTTAATCTGTAAAAATCAAAATGTCGCGGTTTTTTCTTTCCCCCCCTCTCTCTTTTTTGTTTTTAAATGTCAACATTCAGCAGAAATTAAAAAACAAAAATCAAAATGAATTTAAAAAAAAAAAAGGTCATTTTAGAAAAATGAAACGTTAGCCCGATGCGAAGTATTTCTACATTAAGAAAAAGCTTCCAGAAGAATTTCAAACAAAAATATCACAAGTTGAAGAAGAAAACAGTTTCTTTGACCTATTTTCAAATCTAAATTTTGCAATTGGCTTTAATTTTCACTGTCTCTTTCTCTCGAAGGTGAACATCCTGCGTAACCGACTTATTTTTTTTTTAGATTTTCAAAGCATGATCTCCTCAATTTTGTAGACTGTCGGTGGAGCTTGGAATACATTGACTGTATCCCTTGCCGAGAGATGTGTTGAATATGACACTAAGCTGGATCTTAGGGTGCCTTTAGTGGTATAATGGTTAGCAAACTCAACTGGCAAACCTACATGAGTGAGTTCGAGCCTTATTAGGAGCCCCATTCATATTGCATAGTACCACATCTAAGCAAAAAGTTTTGTAAATTATGACTGTAAAATGGATCAGATTGTGAGGCTCTAGTTCTTGAGACCTCGAGAGCGTAGTGAAACCTTTCATTGTCATTACTCCCTGGTCCACTGTCTCTCGACTGAGCAGTACTTGTTTGGGTGCCATCTATTAGGTTAAATAAAACTTATTTATTTCTATAGAACTTTGTGAAAAAAGTCTCACGAAACAAATCCACAAAAAAGACTGTAAATATAAACATACAATGTATGTAATTGCCTAACCACTAGATATAAAATAACTGTAGACGGGTTAACATGCCTTTAAAATCAATCAACCCCCTATCTTTATTGCATGCCTCATTTTAGGCCTCATGAAGTGATGTAGTTAACGAGCTAGACTACGAAACCATTGTTAGAGAGATCGATTCTCACTATGTGCACTGAGCTTCTTGCCTTGTGCCAAACTTAGCCGAGCTTAATTAAGTATCCAATCTACACAGGTATTACAATATACCGAAAGTAGAAGTCAGATCTGAACGGAGCATAATTACATATTTTTCTATTGTTGTTTGTAATTGTGGGGTGGGGTGGGAAAATATTATCTTATTGTTGAAGAAGAAATAAAAGATACGTTTACTCTTTACACATTCTTATAGAATGCAGAGCTCTTGCTGTCATCAGAAAGCGATTTTTCAAAGTGACTAGATTTGTAATATAATGGCCGAGGGATTTCGTTTTATATATCCTGCCTTTGGGTTTAGTTAGGCTGAGAACCTTTTGCTTAGTGCATGGGTTAGTTAGGTGCAAACTTGAGCGTTGGTGTTGACGCGCGCGGGGGGAGGATGTGTCATTCACAGATGTCAAAATAAAAATTCCAGATAATAGGTGTGACCAGGGGATGTGAATGACGTCATGCACCGGAAGTGTGCGCGGAGGATTTTGAGAGATTTGAGAAAAGTCAGTTAGTTGAGTTCTGCCTCGGAAGAAGACGGTTGACTTTCGCTTGCTCTCTGAGGCCTGGTGTCACACGTGGTTTTGGGCAGATGGAAAAGTCAGGTGTATCTCTCTCCTTATGTCGAAAAACCTTTTAACTCAAAGGTAATAAAAAGTTTCGTACCTGAACTAAGAAGTCGTAAGTGGTTTTTGTGTTTCGGGATTCCTATGACATATGAACATTTTATGAAGATTATATGTACGTTTCACATATTCATGTATGGGTATGTTGTATACATGTTTAGAATGGCTATGTAACAGTTTAACCAAATTTTTAGAAAACGTCCAAATAGATGACGTTGTGTCCTCCTTGCGAGAGACAGAGTTGCACGAAAAAATATGACGAATTAAAACTAGTTAATCATGTGCAAACAAATGAAATCCTGCTTATAGAAAATTCTACCTACTAAGTATTTGTTTAGAAATCTTTAGTTGAAAGCATATTCATATAGACAGAATTTGGATTTAAATAACCTACAAAGGTTGATACGCCATAAACCCCAAAAAAACAAACAACCAATCCACTTTTACTTCTCAATATCAAAATCATGATTATTAGGAATGACAAAATTATATACACATTTATCCAACTCCCCCAACATGGGCAGGGTGTGACACAAGGTCAATTTCTAAACTGGTGGGAATTTCTTTCTCCTAGATCGATTATCTAACCAAGGCTAAAGAACTAAGTCTACCATACAAAAGTCATGTAACTGAATATTTTATTTTTAGAAGGTCTAGCTCACTCGGTTAGGGCTGCAGAATACACTGACTGCATCTCTGCAGAAAAGGTAAGACCTCCCCCAACGACAACGAGTGTCCTAAATATGACACTAAACAGCCTGATGGTGACGCTCCAGTAATTTTGGAACTTTGAAAAATGTGGAGTCCCTCTTCATTGCCATTACCCCCAGGTCCACTCTAGCCCAGAGTGGTAGCACCTGATAGGGTCCTATTTATGGCTCAAATAGAACTGTTTGACATTTAAACTGAGAGCAAACAAATGATTTTTGCTAAATTAAATTGCTTGAAATAGAAGTGTTTGACATACCACGTCAGTTATGGAATTATAAGGTATTAAGTAGCAGCGTTCGTTTGTTTACATTTTATACCTTACCGGATACCAGAGTGCTCAATTCGTTCGAAGAGAGCTTTGTATTATGTGAGCGGACATACAATGATCGATATGCCATAAAACCAAACCAAACGAAACATAAAACGTAATCTAAGCACAGTCTGGTATACGACTTTTAATTTCTTAACGAGGTCACCGCTCTTAACTTTGAGGATCTAGCGAAACATTTACTTTCAACCTTCAACTGTGAGTCGGTACTTTCACTCATTGGTAAAAGGAGACTAGAATTCACCGGGAATACTTTGTTTTACCAATATAAAAATCAGGTAGGTCCTAGGATGGAATTCAAGTAAGTTTCTTTTAATGCATTCTCTCTTTTTGGATAGAGTGTAGTATCAGTTGCATGTCCTCGTGAGAGAGAGAGAGAGAGAGAGAGAGAGAGAGAGAGAGAGCACCTGACTGTAATCAGTTTATTTCACTTCTGTCGTCATGTTTATCGAAGATGTTCAGATGAGCATCATTCATTAGTTCCACCTATACAAAATATTTCAGTAAGAATTTGTTTTACAGTTTCTAGCGAGAAGTAGCCGTTCTTTCTGAGTTTTCTTCTAACCAGAATAATTTTCTTTCTTAGAAGATCTGTCCTGGAAATCAAATTCCCACAATGTTTTAATCCCAGCTCCAACTTTTGATTTCAAAAGTCCAGACTTTGTTTGCATCCCGGGTATGACATCTGATTGTGAGGCTTCAGTTTTGGAATTTGGGGAATATGGAGTACCCCTTTATTATCATAAATTATTATCAGATTCACTCTGACCTGGAGTGCAAGTATCTGTAAGCGTCCTATCTAAGGACCAAAATATAAATGATCAATTATCCACAAGGGATATTATCAATATTAAATAGAATTATTAGTGTTGAACAGCAGCACTTGAAACCATTTAATTGTGTGCAAATAATAAATATCAATTCTTGAAACTATTTAAAAGTGTGTGAACAGAATATTAGTATTAAATAGCAATACTTGAAACCATATAGAATTATTAGTGTTTGTAATTCTTCATCCTTTATCTGTGTGCAAAACAAATGAGCGCTGACTCGTTAAGAAATAATTCTACCAACAAAATAGTAGCTTACAAATCATATGTAATATATGTATAAACAGAATTTTGCTTTAAATAATCCACTGGGGTTGGTTGATATGCCATAAAACACCACCAATTTGAATTTCTTTCTTGTTGCTTACAAGTATCTGCTGTCGCTAACTAGTCACTAACTTTAGAATTGAATGAACTAATCGCAACTTAAGTTCGCAGAACTGACTGGAACCGATACTTTCGGGATGACTTGACCGTTTTAATCTGTTGTTGTCTATTAATCTTGTCTCATACTGATACACAGGGTTCTGAAAGAATAGGTACTGTAAGCAACTTAAAATGGTCATCCACCTCAAAGCTGAAAAGCTCATCACTGCTAAACGTTGGTGATCTGCCTGGAACCAGTGCTTTCTGCACGATTTGACCATAAGTCGATAAAAGTAGCTTCTTTGACAAGGTTAGTTTCAGTTTTACCCATATATGAAAGGTCAAGAAGTAGACTGGGCTTGGTAAATACAGCATTGCATATAAATAAGTATATCCTAAATATCTTTAAAAATACGAATTACTTTTTTTCTAAGCCAAAAGTCATCATCATCAAGGCAGGCCAACAGTACAGATTCCCTTAACTCTTTCTCGCCATCCACCCCTATCGCTCATCGCTTTTTGTGTGTTATCTAGACAGCATCCAGTGTCTGCATGGAGTGGTTGAATGTATATTTTGCTGGTCGGCCAATACTGGTGTGTCCGTGTGTAGGAGTCCATAGAACGTCGTTTTTGAATTCGTCCATACTTATTCATCAATGACCTGCTCATCTTACTTGGATAATTTGTGAGATGGGAAGTAAGTAGCCGTATAGCAATTGTTTTGTAAGTTTCTGCTTCCTGGATGTTTTTAAAACACCACTTAGCATTGTTGTGTAGTTCTATTCTAGACTTTTTCCAATCGTTTTGTTTAAGTCCAAGTGGTGCACCCATACAATAATTCTGACACAACTTTAGCTTGGAAGAATTCCTGTTTTATTTTATCAGATAATGGAAATCTCCTCTCTCTGAAGCAAAAATATTAGGATTTTATTATTTCTAGTGGAACATTATCTAGTAAAAACGTATATTAGCTATTATTCATTGCAAAACTCTGTAGCACTGGGAACATCTAACCAAAAATATGAATATTTAACAGTCGAAAAATAAATATATGTCTTAGCTATTGAAATTGGGAGGTGCTTGTGGTGTAATGGTTATCGTCGTAGGAAATGGACACGGCGACTCGAGTTCAAATCCTGGACGAGACTGTTTGCATTTTATATAGCACTAGTACCCTCGGGAAAAGTGTGAATCTAATTATTCTCCTTCCGGTTAAATAGACGGACAGACTGGGCTCTTTAACCTTGGTATGACAACCAGTCTCAGAGAAAAACGATGAATTAAACTCCGCTTAAAAATTGACCTTTGTCACATTCTGCCCGTATGGAGAGATTGGTAAAAACATACACTCCTTACATGCATTCATGCAATTCTATTTTGTTCATGTAAATAATGAAATTTAATTATTGGTTGCTGATTTTGGATGTTTCGAACTTGGGTTTTTAAAAATAGCTCATAATATCTAAGAGTGATCGCAACGAAGTGAAGAAGCTACTGCCCAAACGCGTAGGAGAAAATAATAAACAACACTTCACGGCTGGCGTCCGGCTAACACACAAAAATGTCAATAAGCGGGCCAGCATATATGCACGCTAGTATAGCCACTCCTAGGCTGGCAGCCAATCACCACACAGGGAATGGACGAGACCACCTGCACATCATGGAACGCCCCCGATGCGGATATAATCTTCCCTTACACGTGCTCAAGTCGGTATTCACTTTCACGCGTAATTCAACCCGTGAACTACTCTCAAGTACAAGTAGGGAACTTCGACACGAAGGTGTGACTTAAACATTAGATTTTTTTGTTAAATACTTACATTTTGTTTGTCATTTCATCGTCCCTTTGTCTATCTTGACCAACTGACCTTGCTGAGAGTAACTGTTTAAAAAACACAGGAAAGGAATTCTGATTATTTTGAATTGACCAATCTTTCCTAATTTCAAAAGATTTCACTACCTAAAAAGTGTTAATTCCAAGGACCCTCATCAAAGGAAAAACTTAGGGTTTTATTATAGATGAAATAAAAGAATATGGTCGAATATCTCACAAGCGATTGAGTTGCTTTCTGAATTTATTCCCCCGAATATCAGTTTGATGATCTGTTATTGGTGAAGAAGAGACTTTCAGTTGATCCGACTTTTATAAGAATGCCTTAATGCTTTAAAAAGAAAGATATTCGTTATTCCACACATTTTTGGGGGGCGCGGGGGGTCTTAAAGGTGTAATGATTAAAGCGATGGACTGTGGAATTGTAGTAAGCGAGTTCGAACTCCAGTCGGGCTATTATGTTCACTTTCGGACAAATACCCTTGGGGAAAGTATGAACCTCCTTATCCGCCTAACTATGGGTTAAATAGTACCACTACCACTCTTCTAGAAAGATGGCTTTGACATCAAATAACTTACAAAGGTTGATATGCCATTAAATAAACCACAGATTTTTGAAGGACTATCTTCATATCTTTCGTTTATTTTATAGCATTGGTTTAAATAGACCGATGTTCTGAGATGAAATCTATTCGTTATTCCACAGATTTTAGGAAGACTATCTTCATTTTTTTCCGTTTTGTAATGATGCTTCAATTTGTCTGATATTTTGAAACAAAAGAATGTTCTTACTTATATTCTTAAATGATCTTTTGTAGATAAAGAGTTTGTTAGCATGTTGGATAAATACCTCTGTTCGTTAATTTGTACCCTAATATAAAAGTGGTCATTTAGAAATATTCATTGGCAATTCTTCATAATGGACGGAGTAACTGTTATGGTAATTTACCCTTGCACACATGGACTCTCCCAGCTATAAATAGCAGCAAGTATTGCTCTTAGGCAGAAGGCAATATTTCAGCAGACTGCCCTGGCAATCGGATCGAAACAGTTTCACTCGTAACCAACCCTCTCATTTGTATATGTTGTATTCCTGTTTTTTGTTAATATATTTGTTTAACTCAATTCCTTTTTTGTGTTTTTATTTCTGGCTCTTTACAAAGCCACAACAGTAACTCACTGTGTCAATCAATCAGTCAATTTTTTCGTTGCATGGTTGTTAGTGGCTGATAACTGAAATTATACTGACTCCTTTAAACGTCTCTCGCTAAAGAATATATATTTTGATGATCGGTGATCCGGTTCCCAGACATTATATCCCGATTGCCTTCGGCGCAGGTAGGATCGGAATTACGTTTTCATTGATTTTAACGGCATGTCATTCGGTCTACAGTTATTTTATACATAGAGGCTAAAGAATTGTATCCATTGTACACCTATATTTATATTTTTTGTGTCGTTCTTTCTGAAACAGTTATATGATATCAAGTATTCCTATATAATACCAATAATTGGCACACAGTTATATGATATCAAGTATTCCTATATAATACCAATAATTGGCACACAGTTATATGATATCAAGTATTCCTATCTAATACCAATTATTTGTACACAGTTATATGATATCAAGTATTTCTGCTTAATACCAATAATTTGCACAGTTAGATAATATCAAGTATTCCTATATAATACCAATAATTTGCACAGTTATATGATATCAAGTATTCCAATCGAATACAACTAATTTGCACATAGTTATAGGATATCAAATATTCCTATATAGTGCCAATAATTTGCACAGTTATATATCAAGTATTCCTATCGAATATAACTAATTTGCACTCAGTTATATGATATCAAGTATTCCAATTTAATAGCAATAATTTGTACACAGTTGTATAATATCACGTATTCCTATATAATACGAATAATTTGCACAGTTATATGATATCAAGTATTCCTATCCAACAGAAATCATTCGGAAACAGTTAGATGGCTTCAAGTAATTAATAATAATAATCTTTCGAAAACAAATATATATTCTTGTAACTATTCTTAACTCAAATAATTTACACAGTGTTATGTGGTTTTAGTCTCTTTCTTTAAATCACAGGAATTGACCTGTAAGTAAGTGTCCCAAGCAGCCCCCTTCCTGTCAGCAGGGCGTAAAATGCAGTTTTTCACCGTTATATGATATCAATTACTCCTGTCCAAAATAATTTGCCATCAATTGAATAGTTTCAAGTATTCCTATCTAATATTAATAATTATATGGTTTCATATAATTATTTCTATTCAATGATAATTATTTCTTTAGAAACATTTATATAGTTTTATGTAACAAATAATTATTATCTTTGGTAAAGAATTATAGCTTCAATTAACAAATCTTAATACAAATAATTTGTACACAGTCGTATGGTTTCAAGTATTCCTATCTAATATCAATAATTATGCGGCCTCAAGCAATTATTCCTATTTTTCAAGTAACTAATAATAATCCATAATATAGAATTATAGCTTCAATTAACCATTCTTAATTCAAATAATTTGCATACAATCGTATGATTTCAAGTATTCCTATCTAATTTCAATAATTATACTGCCTCAATCAATCCTATTTTTCAAGTCACTAACAATAATCCTTAATAAAGAATTATAACTTCTAGAAACAATTCTTAATACAAATGATTTATACAGTTACATGAAATCAAGTCTTCTTATCTCATAATAATTTATAAAAAATTATATGGTTTCAAGTAATTATTTCTATTCAATGATAATCAATAGTTTATAAACATTTATATGGTTTCAAGTTACAAATGGTTTGATTGGGTTTTATGGCATATCAAACCTTGTAGGCTATTTAATCTTAAATCCTGTTTACGAATCATATGATATATATGTATAAACACATTTTGTAGATAACATAGTTAAACGAACCTCATCTCTCTTTTGCACACAGTTAAGTGGTTTCAAGTATTGCTATATAAGTCACAGTTTAACATCAGTCATTTAAGCACATAGTTTGTTCTATTTGACCCTTAGATAGGACCCTATCAGGTGCTATCACTCCGAGCCAGAGTGGACATGGGAGCAATGGCAATAAAGGTGCACCCCCCATTCTACAAATCTCCAAGGTTGGAGCCTCATCATCAAATTGTTTAATGTCATACACAGGACACTCCTTGGTGGAGGTGTCTTACTACTCTGCAGAAATGCAGTAGGTTCATTCTACAGCCCGAGCAGGACACCAATTTTTTTGTGAGGGAGGAGGATCTTACCCCTCTGCAGAGAATACAGTTCGCGTATTTCAAACTTTCGTAACAGGGCGTGATAAAGTCAGAGGTACGTTCTGATGTCTGCGGTAATGGTCGAACGGGAAAATTTCTAAATAAATAAAAAAATCTATATAGTGTCCTGGAAATTGTAGACAGATAATCCCACCCAGGTAGAATAAACTCCGGGTTATTTTCAGTGGTAGGGCATTTCTTATTGCTTCTGCTTTTTGACTTGAAATGAAAACGAAAAGATCGTTCTTTTTCAACTTTTTAATTCTTCTCCCCCACCCCGCCAGGTACTTATTCCGACCCTCCCAGCAAGACGCCGGTCTAAGAGAAATAATAAAACATGTTGATCCGTGGAATTGTTTCATTGTCTGCTAGATCTTTCGGTTTTCCTAAGGAATGAGAGAGAGACAGATAGAAAGAAAGAGAGAAGGATTTCGGCCAGGCCAGAGCAATTGATATTTGCTCAGCTGAAAGTTGTCAGAAATTTCCTAAGATGACGAACCAAACACGGAAGTGTCTGTTTTGTTGTTGGTGGTTTATTTTTGAAGGAGTAGAAGGAAGAGTTCTCCGGGATTCCAATTCGTTTCGTCATTTAGAAATAACGAAAATTCAATTAGATCAACCAAACCAAGAAAAAAACATATTTCATAGACACATGCATGAAGGCGCGCTTAGAGTAACGGTTATCGTCAAAGATATGGAATCAGCAACTTGAGTTCAAATCGCGGATGAAGTCATTTGTATTTATCTTTACGCTAATGCCCCTTGAAAAGGTATGAATCCCTCTCTTCTCACTCCAGTTATCAGTAAATAGTAGGTAAGACTAGGTTCTTTATATTTTGTTTGGCAACTCATCTGGGGAAAGGAAAAACTCTGAACTGAAAGTAACTTTATTTCGCTTAAAAATTGACCTTGAGTTACCCCTTGCCTGTGGCGGAGGGATTATATATATATATATATATATATATATAGTTGGTGTCTGAAGACATTGGATGAGGATTGTCCGTGAATAGAATATATGAGGACTTTCATAAAGATCTATGGGAGTGTTCAGGGTACGGCTATTGATATATATATATCCCCTATCTAGCTTTATGTAATAAAACTCGCACACAGAACGTATACAATGTAATTAGAAGAAAACTCAAACTTGGTTAAATTTATTTTGGTGAAGAATATCATAATATTCTTCGTTTCTTCAGATGACTTCATACGCTTGATTTGAGGCTTCTAATTACATTATTTATATATATATATATATATATATATATATATATATATATATATATATGGAAGTAAATAATGGATTGTAATCCGACAATATGTTGAGAAAAATTAATAACAAGGTAATCCAAAAGGAAGGAGAGATTTATTGAGAAATCAACACTATGGCGTTTCGGTTCTACTGAACCATCACCAGGACCACGAGGGGTGATATTAGCAATGTTAAGTCAACGATGGATGTTTAAAATACAAAAAAAAACTAGTGGGAAATTTGTGTAACTTTTTCTTGTTACACAAATTTTCCCCAAGGTTTTTGTATTTTGCATTTTTAAACATCTATCGTCGACTTCTCAATAAATCTCTCCTTCCATATGGATTACCTTGTAATCCATTTCTCTCTCTGTCTATATATATATATATATATATATAATATTTTACTTGTTGCGAAAAGTTTGAACGATCAAAACCCAAATAATTTAAGAAATCTTTTCCTTCCAAGAATATCAGAAATATATATTTTTTGCCAATTAGATTCATTCACTTTTTTAATCTTATTTCGAGCCAATCCAAATTTTATATATAAGCGAAGAAATAACTATTTATTTAGTAAGTATGGAATTATATATACAAAAATATCTACTTTATTAGTTGTCTGAATTTTTTTAGACGAAACTTGATGATTTTTATCATTCAGGGTTTTCGGACTATTGTCTCCATCTTTATTGTAAACAACGTTTCGGTCAATATGTCCTCCGGCCTTCTTCGGGTGTTTCTCGTCGAACTCAAGAGCCTACACAGAATGTCGAACCACATCCTTTATTCAATCCACTGGGTGGGGGTCGCTTGCTCTGATTCCGTTAACTACAACCGAGGAGTAATGTAGGAGGTGCCTGTGGTGTAATGGTTATCGTCGTAGGAAATGGACACGGCGACACGAGTTCAAATCTTGGACGAGACTGATTGTATTTCACATAGCACTAATACCCTTCGGAAAGGTATGAATCCAATTATTCTCCCTCCAGCTATGGGTAAATAGGACAGACTGGGTTCTTTAGCCTTGGTGAGGCAACTAGTCTAGGAAAAGGAAAAGTCTGAATTCAAACCTGTTAAACTCCGCTTAAAAATTAACCTTGTGTCATATCCTGCCTGAGCGGAGGGGTTGGTAAATATGGCTAACTACAACCGGATACAAGTGTAAAGAATTCCAGTAGTGTTACTCACCTGCAGTCAGGATTGAACCTGCAATCTCCAGATGATTGCCACTTAGAAGCTTAGGGAACAAACGCCGATAACTGTTACGCTATGTGTCCTGCAGGAAGTTACTGGGTCAATCCTGAACGAATGTTTGTTTACGTTTTTGCTTCTTTAAGAATATTTGTACGACTATTCTATCTGTTCCTTGTGGATAAAAATTTCAACAGCAGCCGTATGTATTTTAAGACATGAATGCATTTCTCTCTGTATATAATGATATTCCATACGAACAACTTTTACACACAAAAAAAAAAACACAGAGACTTTGACTATACAAACTGCAACATCGAAAGTATCATATCTTTTTTTATAATATTCTTTTTGATATTGGTAAATATTTTCGCTCTGATTGAAATCGTCTTTTCTTGAAAGAAAAAACTTTTGTAACTTTTATTTTTCAGCAAACTTTTCACTCAGTTTTAAGAAATAAAATGTTATCAATTTGTAAATTTGAGTTTTATTCAATTGTTTAATCTTTTGGCGCTACAAATATTTGCAAGTAAAAAGTATAAGTTAAATGTATATTAAACCTAAGAAAAAATAAAATCACTGCCATAGGAGGTTCTTTTTGATGCTCTATAACGGATTTACCACTTGTAGATTTGCATGTTTCGATCACAAGAACATTTCAGAATGAGCAGAACATACTGAACGAAAGAAGATGAAAACGGTATTTAAAACTTTTCTTTCGGAACCCCCACCCTCAGATTTTTCTTGATTTCTAATGTTGAAAATGAAGGTGATTACATTATTGATGATGATGTTTAAATCAACTGGATTTTTATATTTAGTTTTGTGTCCTCACAAGTAAAAAGAAATTACTTTCCAATCAGCCTAATATTTAATATTAGTATAGCCACAGTTTGTTAATAACTAAAAAAAAGGGGGTAAAATCACTTAGAAATAAAGGAAATCCACCAAAAGTAGAGGACAAATAAACAAATCTTAAAGATAAAAAGTAAAAGATTATTCACTCACGAGTCTCTGGTCATCAGGTGGAATTAGTCAAAACGTCACATCTTTAGTGTATATGTAACACTATGTTGGTGGTCCGCCAAGCAGACGATTCCTTTGTCTGTTTTGGTGCGAAACCAAACAAAGGCCTGAGCCCGCGATCTCGATGTGACCGGAAGTGGGTATGGGAACGCGAGTGGGAGTTGGACATAAGAACTGAGAAGAAGGCAGTTGGCGAAGGGTGACGCGAGTGGCCAGTCGACACCGGACAGCAGAGAGACCAGTTGGTATGAGAGAGAGTCCAGAGCAGTGAGGGAAGACTGGTCAAGATAGGTTGGCATTCCTAGTAGCTTTGTAGAAATTTCGCTAGAAATCCACGCTAACGTTAGTCTACATATGCACAAGTGAATGCAATGTTACATAACGCCTCTCTTGCACCTTGAGTTAACCCAAGCCTTTTGATCGTTTGTTCTCTTTCCTCCCACTCCCTTGATTATATTTCTTGTAGCTATGAAGAAATGTGCGATGCCCCTATCGGAACCACTACATGATCACCGGCCAAAAAGATAAATGGTTAAGAAGTCGATGCATTCGGGGGCCGAGGGGGTATCGTCATATATATATATATATATATACTAATCTAATATCTACCAGCATTCACGGTACCAGAAAAAAAACAAAAAAAAACCGCCCGAGACAAGAGATGAAGTATCCCGAATAACTGCCCGGGGGAAAAAGAAAAATTATAGGTCAAAAAGAAAGAAAAGGCCAACCTCGTTCGACCCCTTGAAAAAAATCAAGGGATACGCAGTCAGTGGGTCAAAAGAAAATTAAAAACCTTCCGCGAATCCTGCAATGCTACAATTACAAAAGTGCTCAACACAAGTGGAGCCAATTATAAAATTAACTTAAATCGCGAGTTGGAAATCCTCTACTAAAGTTTCACCTTATCGGATCATCAGGAAGCCTAAATCCAAGTTGGAGTTAGGCTTCCTGATGATCTGATAACGTGAAACTTTAGTAGAGGATTTCCAACTCCCGATTTAAGTTAATTTTATATGTATATATATATATATATATATGCACGCACACATATATATATATGTGTATATACATATATACACACACTTATATAGATATATATATTTATGTATACTCACGTACATACTCAAACACATATATGAGCCAGAGACAGACACAGAAAGAGTGGGAGAAGGAGAGATATGATTTTATTTTAAAGTGACTTTATATATTCAGATTTTCTTGTTTTATCTATTCTTGTTGCTTTTTTTCATATTTTTTGTTTTATTTTTTGGTCCGAGTTTTTTTTTATTGATTCGATTTTACCCCACCTACGTGCCCAGGTTTGCCAGTTGGATGATGTAACTCTCCCTTCTATCATCTCTCGCCGGTCAGATGCACACACTGTTTACGTTAAGATTTTGCAGAGATCAGGAAATGGACATCCTATATGTTTTTTTTTTCCCCGGGGTAAAAAGTCCCTTAGTTCGAATATTTTTGTTTGACTTTGATGTTACCAAGTAGAATTTAACCAGCTTCACCTCATCAAAAAGACAAAAATATTCCTTTGGAAACAGACATTCCAGAGAACCATCTGGAGAAAATTTTAACTTACTTGCAGGCACAACCTTAATTCAATTGCTCTCTCTCTCTCTCTCTATATATATATATATATATATATATATATATATATATATATATATATATATATATATATATATATATATATATATATATTAAAGCTAATTAAGTCTAAATCATTTATATAGGGAGTGTCCTGGTGGTGTAATGGTTAAAGCGATGGACTGCGGAATCGTAGTAAGCGAGTTCGTACTCCAGTCGCGCTATTATGTTCACTTTCGGGCAAATACCCTTGGGAAAGGTATGAACCCCTTATCCTCCAAGCTATGGGTTAAATAGTACCACTGCTGTTCTTCTAGGGGAATGGCTTTTACATTATATAACCTACAAAGGCTGATATGCCATTAAACAAAGAAACCAAACCATATACATATATATATATATATATATATATATATATAAACAAAGTGAATTAAACCTCTATCGTGTATATACATAAAAATATGACTGTATGTATACATACACGTGAGTGTGTGCGTGTGCGTACGTGTATGACATGGATGTATATATATATGTACATATATGCATAATGATCGTACGATGTATATGTATACATATATATCTGTGCGCACGCATATATATTTATATGTGGGCGTGTATGTATGCACAAAGATAGATATGATTCGTGTATAGGCTTATGGGGGGGTCGATCAAAAAATTCTGAGCCTCACCCATGACGAGGAGACATAGCAAAACATTTTCCTTGTGGCAATACATTACCACTTTTTATAGAACTAGAGTAACTAATGTCTAACTTTCTGTGCAGGGGTACTCCACACTCACCGGATATCCAGAACTGGATCCTCATCAGATGCAGTTTAGTGTCATACCCAAGACACTCATCCTGTTTTACCCATAGATGGGACCCTTAGTGAAAGAGATAGGAGAAGAGAAATATCTGTCGTTTTCACGAAATCCAACCTAGCTTTCAACCATATTCCTAAATGCCACAAAATTTTGTCGACACTGACATCAAATACAGTCAAGAAAACCTTTTATATCACACACACACACACACACACACACAGAGTGTAATTCAATAAATAAGATGAATATGTCCAAATTAGTGGGCAATATGAAGCACTGTTTACAGTTGCACCTTTTTCAAGGAAATGAATCGTGATGGGTCATTTCATGTCCAAGAAGACTATCAGCATGACCTTCTTTACTGAATGATGCACCGGGAACTTTTTCTTTCCCGAAGAGTCAGTGTGTTTCCATTACATAGACCGTCTATTCAATTTAGGCTCGTAGTGGCAAAACCGTGTTTATCCCAGTTGTAAATGTTATAAAGACGACAACACTCTTCTCCGTACACATCACAACGTTTTCCTGTAAATTTCACATAGTTTGTACTTTTCAGCCACCAAGAGTTTGATAATAAACCTCTGTTCAAGTCCAAAGGACTCTGGTTTGCCACCATTTTGAATTGCTTCAACAGAATTTTTCGGTGAGAGATTAAAAAGATTTTGCTTTCAACCAGTTCCAAACAATGCAGAGTTCATATATATATATATATATATATATATATATTGTCATCCACAGACAGACTGTTTCGTTCTATCAGAACTCTTCAATGTGGCTAGACACGTAGGACGCTCGAATCCAGGATCGAAACCCATCCAACTTTACATTAGACTAAGTCTCAGACCGCTCGGCCAACAAGCGTACCACGTTTGGCTAAGGGAATTTTTAAGGTATTATGTAGTAACAGCAGCAGCCGTTTGTTTACATTTTTATACCCTATCGGCTACCAGAGTGCTCAGTTCTTTCGAAGAGCTTTGCATTATGCGAGCGGCGGACGAAAATTCCTTCACCAGAGTGCTCAACCCCCATATTTAAATACCTGTCATTTTTCTAATAAACTTTCTAACATCTAATTCTGCGCAAGTTACGTATACACAGTGAATAAAAAAAAAAACAATAAAAAGAGCAATGTATAATCCAATGGATAATACATATTTATTTTTTTGCATCTGGTGTTTCATTCCTCCATGTTGAATTTTTTTATTATACTTTCGGTTTTCTTGTCAGATTTAATTATTTATCACCTGAAATCTGGATTCATCCAACTTACTACCGAGTTGTATTTGACACAAGGTCATTTTAAAGTGGAGTGGGAAGATTGGTTGGTTGGTTGGGTTTTATGGCATATCAAACTTTGTAGGTTATTTTACGCCAAATCCACTTTTATGTATATAGTTCTATTTTTAAAAAATCAGTTTAGCATGAGTACGCAGTTTAATTGTCAAAACATTCCTATTTCAAGCTATTTAGTTTATTCAAACAGTTCTAATTCAGCTAATTCAGTTTAATATAAATATAGATTTTCTTTACACACAGTTAAATGTCAAAACAGTTCTATATTAAAAAATTCAGTTTCATGTAAGTACAGTTTCAAAGTAAAAAAACAGTTCCATTTCAAACAATTCAGTTTAGCATAAGCACCCAATTTAAATGTAAGTACAGTTTACTTCTCAAAAACATTTCTATTTCAAGCTATTCTGTTTAGTAAACTTCTAATTCAAACAATTATGTTTAGCATAAGTATGCCGTTTGTTCTAATTAACCCATAGATAGGGCTCTATCAGGTGCTACCACTCCGGGCCAGAGCGAACCTGGGAGCAATGACAATGAAGAGGTGCTCTGCATTCCCCAAAGCTCCAACATCACTGGAACATCATCATCAGATTGTTTAGTGTCATATCTAGGACGCTCATGAAGGGGAGTCTTACCCCTCTGCAGAGTTGCAGTCAGTGTATTCTACAGCCCCAGCCGACTGAGCAATACACAGAGTTAATGTCAAAACAGTTTTATTTCAGATAATTCAGTTTAGCATAAGTGCACAATTCAGATGTGAAAACAATTCTATTTCAAGTAATACAGTTTAGTATAAGTATGCAGTTTTAATGTAAAACAGTTCTGTTTTTTAAAAAATCAGTTTAGCATAAATACGCAGTTTAAATGCAAAAAACAGTAAACGCAAGAAACCACGGTTTAGTTCTATTTATCCCATAGATAGGACTCTTATTAAGTGCTACCACCCTTGGTCAGAGTGGTCTCCGGAGCGATGGCAATGAAAGAGTACTCCGCATTACCCAAAGCTCTAGCATTACTGGAACCTCACCATCAGATTGCTTAGTGTCATATCCAGGACACTCGTTAGGAGATCTTACCCCTCTGAAGAGAAGCAGTCGGTGTATTCTGCAGCCCCAGCCGACTGGGCAAGAGTTGGGGGGGATCACACGAACTGAGACTCATCTGAGACAATCTCAAAAATACTTGGTTGGGTTTCGTTGGGTTTTATGGCATATCAACCATTGAAGGTCATTTAATGCCAAATCCTTTTTATAGTTATATATTAAATATATATGATTTGGTTGGGTTGGGTTTCATGGCATATCAACCATTGTAGGTCATTTAATGCCAAATCTTTTTAATACATATATATCATATATATGGTTTCTATTCACCTCTTGAAGATAACATTTTTAAACAAGTCTGAGTCGGGGTTTTTTGTTGCACACAGTTAAACAATTTCACTTGATTTTAAACAATTCAGTTCATCACGAGGACAGTTTTTTATTAAGCACAATTCGTCATTGGTTTAAATACAGTTTTTTGTTTACCCAGTAAAATGTCATCATCATCATGTCGCACTATCGGCACAGATATTCCTGGCCCTCTCTGGCCACCACTCCCTATCGTTCATTGCTTCCGGCAGGTCCTCAGGGCTACATCCCGGATTGGCACAGAGCTGCTGTATGTAGGTTTGAGCTGCTCATTCTGCCTGTGCACGTCTATGTGAACGGGTCCACAGGAGTGCATCACTTGTGAGCTCGTCGCTTCTTCTTCAGCAGTGTCCTGCATGTCAAATTTTGATAGTTTTCGGGATGGATTGTAGGTGGCCGTATAATTGGTGCCTTGTGGGTGTTGCTGCCTGGATTTGTTCAATATTGCTTGCAATATTCTTGTGTAATTGCCGTCGAGCTTTTTCTCCAGCCGTTTAGTTAGCGTCTAGCTGCTACTTTGTGGGGTTCTGTCTCCAGAGACCTGAACAGGTGAAATGTAAAAACAGTTTATTTCAAAACATTCAGTTCAGCGTAATTATACAGTTTAGTTCTATTTGACTCATAGATAGAACCCGATCAGGTGCTACCACTCTGGGCCAAAGTGGACCTGGGAACAATGACAATGAAAAGATACTCTGCATTCCCCAAAGCTCCAGTATTATTAAAGCCTCACCCTCAGATTGTTTAGTGTCATTATCAGGAAACTCGCTGTGGGGGTTTTACCCCTCTGCAGAAATGTAGTCGGTGTATTAAACAGCCCCAGCCGACTGGGCAAAAATGCTTGATTCAGGCGCTTAGCGGTAAGCTCTGCTCTGTTAAGCAGGGACTGCCTGCGAGAAAGACAATCAACTTTATATTACCCATCCGTGGTGTACTCGAGGTAAGAATTTGCAACTGGCTATAATGACTGTAATACGAAGT
This sequence comes from Sepioteuthis lessoniana, assembly GCA_963585895.1. Classification (NCBI taxonomy): domain Eukaryota; kingdom Metazoa; phylum Mollusca; class Cephalopoda; order Myopsida; family Loliginidae; genus Sepioteuthis; species Sepioteuthis lessoniana. The sequence continues at coordinate 12,041,979 of OY757917.1, read as the reverse complement.
AGATTTATGAATGAATACTTTTGATAACAGCAGGCTTGCACCCCACTGATTGGTTTTAACGGCATGTCAACCGGTCCAGCGTTATTTTATGTCTAAAAATTTGGGAATCATGTTCTTATTTACATATTTTGAGTAGTCGGTTACCTGGTGTTTGCTAAGCAGAGCTTAACTTACGGCAGCCAAGGAAAGCATTCAATTGTGATCCTCTTTATACATATATATTGAATATATATGATTTGGTTTGGTTGGGTTTTATGACATATCAACCACTGTAGGTTATTTAATGCCAAATACTCTTTATACATATATATAGAATATATATGATATGGTTTGGTTGGATTTTATGGCATATCAACCATTGTAGGTTATTTAATGCCAAATCCTCTTTATATATATATATATATATATTGAATATATATGATTTTGTTTGGTTGAGTTTTATTGTATATTAACTATTGTAAGTTATTTAATGTTTAAAACACATTTTTATTTATCGTTCACATTTTTATTAACCGTTCTTCTAAAGTGTCAGATTGCATTTTTGAAATTTACCAGCAGTGACAATCAGGCTTTAGTAGAGTGTATTCCAATTGCTGCTGTAGCTGTTCATTTGAAACTGAAATCATAAAAATTGGTCAGTCACCTCATAAGATGTATAGCAATAACTTACTGAATTTTCAAGAGTCTACGACAATATTAAATGCCCATAGGAAAAAAGTCTGGAAAGTAATCGCATGCGCCTGGTATATAATTTGTGAGTGAATAGTTTGTTGGTAAATTTCTTTTTAAATGTGGTAGAGGTAATATATTTGCACAGAATCAAGTATTCCTATTGTTTGTACGGAATTAAATGGTTTCAATTATTGCTATTCAACATATCTAATTCTATTCAAATTCCTCTCTAATTTGCGCACAGTGAAATAGATTCAAGTATTGCCATGTAGCGCTAACAATTCAAATCAACGTCATTCATTTGTTTCCACACAGTTTTATTTATATGGGACCCAATCGAGTACAACTACTCCGGGTCAGAGTGGATCTGGGAGTAGTGAAAATGAAACGGTACTCCACGTTCCCCAAAGCTCAACTCTCACCATCAGATCCAATTCAGTGTCATATCCAGGACAGTTGCATCTATACAGAGGGGTCTGTATTCTACGGCCCACCCTTCAGCTAACTGGACAGAGATAAAAATTGTGATTGCTACTTCAAATCTAAATGTCAGAAAAGATTATTATCTTCTATATTTGTTATCCATCAGGTAATTGCCCAGTTAGCTGGGGCTGTAGAATACTCCGACTGCTCCTCTGCAGAGGGAGTAAGACCCCCAAATGAGTGCGCTGGATATGACACTAAACAATCTGATAGTGATGTTCCAGTGATGCTGGAGCTTGGGGAATGTGGAGTACCCCTTCATTGCTATTGCTCCCTGGTCCACTCTGGCCCAGAATGATAGCACCTGATAGGGCCCTATCTATGGGTTAAATAGAACTAAACAGCATTCTTACGCTAAACTGAATTGTTTAAATTAGAACTGTTGACTAAACTGAATAGTTTGAAAAAGAAATGTTTTTGACATTTAAACTGTGTACTTATGCTAAACTGAATTGCTTGAAATGGAACTGTTTTTACATTGAAACTGTACTTACGTTAAACTGAATTGTTTAATATAGAACCGTTTTGACATTTAACTGTGTGTAAGGAAAATCTATACTTATACTAAACTGAATTAGCTGAATTAGAACTGTTTGACTAAACTGAATAACTTGAAATAGAAATGTTTTTGACAATTAAACTTTGTACTCGTGTTAAACTGAATTAATTGTATAAAAATGGATTTGGCATTAAATAACCTATAAATGTTGTTATGCCATAAAACCCAACCAAACAACCAACCAACCAACCATAAGGTTCCAAAACATTGGCCGAGACTGAGTTTGGATTAATTTTCTGGCCATCTGTGCATTCCATCTTTCGGGAGAAATCATCCACTTGCCAAAAAAAATAAAATGAAATAAAAATAAATAAAATAAATGTTTGTATTATAAAATAATTTTTTTACGAAAACATATCTCACTTAAAAAGCTTCAAAGACGTTCTCGTAGCGAATGACTTTCAATTGCCCAACAATCAAAGCTCTGAATTGCAAGACTGCTTACACAGGTGATTCTGTTAATAATGATGAAAGCTTGTTTAATACTAGTCACACTTTTGGGGGATGAGCTGATAACAGAAAAAAGAAATACCAGAGTCATCCAGATTCCCCCATAACAATCCTTAAGATTTGAATTCAGATTTTTTCCCCTTCTCTTATACCGTTTGCAGCACCAAGAGTCCCACCTGACCTTCAATTTTTCCATTGTTGGAGGAGGGTAGAAGAGAAGGATTCATGCATTTCTCTAGGGCATTAGCGCGAAAGTGAATGCAATCAGCATCGCCAAGGATTTGATTGGCTGCGTATGTTGTGCAATGAAAAAGACATTAGGTTTATTCTTATATTAAATATCTGTAAAGTCATTTACTGCCGATTTGTTGACGTTGAATTGAAAACAAACATATCTCTAATAATGATTGATTGATTTTAACGTTATAACAACCCATCTAAATTATGCCTAACTGTTAGGGAATTGTGTTCATTTTACATGTTTATACATATGTCGGATGTTTTATACATATTTTGTATGTTTTCAATGAGTTTTATTCTATTTTACGCACAGTTATATGATATTGAGTATTCCTATCTAATACAAATAATTTACATGTTCGCCAATGGCCTGGGAGACCTGGTTTCAATCCCAGGTCGTGTCATACCAAAGACTCAAAAAATGGTACTTGATGCCTCGTTGCTTAACCCTCAGCATTATAAGGCACGGATCAAGGGTAAAGTGGAGCAATCTAGGGGAAAAAGTAGCGCCCTCCCCTACACTTTGGTGTAGTATCTATTGAAAAGGAAGCCTTTATGTCACCCTCGACTGTGGTTGTTAACTTTACTGTTTTTATATGGTTTCAAGTATTCTTATCTAAAACTAATAATTATGGGGTTTCAAGTATTTATTTCTATTTAATAACAGTCATTTGTTTTCACACAGTTATTGGTGAACAACTGTAGCTTCAAGGAACTATTCTTATTATAAACAATTTACTGTTATGAAGTTTCAAGTATTTCTATCAAATATCAATAATTGAAAAATAGATCTATTTGACCCATAGATAGGAACATATGGAGTATTATTACTCCAGGTCAGAATGGACCTGCCAAAATTAGAACTAGTGGTCGGGTTCAATTTCTAACGCGATAACCGTGACCCTAATACGCATTTTCGCACAATAATGTAATAGATGTAATAGATGCACTAATGAATGACACATTGCAAGTGGTATCAAGTCACACTCTTCAGTCATGTCTCCTCTTCGGAATGACGGCCGAGAAGTGACAAAGAGACAAATTTATGAATTTAACAAGATCATTATTTCTTTTCTGAAATTTTTACCCTTCTAATTTTCTTTGGCGTCAAAAATGATTTAGGGCTTTAAAAAAGATAACCACTAGACGATCCGTGAAGCCAATCGGTTCTCGTTGGAATAGTTAACAAAAAACAGAGAAACTACCGAATTTAGCCGTATCGGTGGACGACAGAGTGAAAATCAAAGAAAACAAAAAGAGAGACAAATACTTAGAGCTAGCTAGAGAACTACGAAAACCTAGGGAATATGATAGTGACGTTGACACTAATTATTGTAGGGGCACTTGGTACGATCCCAAAAACTTGATAAAGAACTGGAAGGGTTGGAAATCGGAGGATGAGCCGAGACCATCTAAACTAAAACATTGTTGGGGTCGGCCAGAATACTGAGTAGAGTTCCTGGCAACTTGAAGAGACTTGCTTTCACTCAGACTCCCGTGAAAAACTATCACTTAACGCTGGTGACATCGACTCACAATGAGCAACATAATAATGATTATACACTGCTGAATAACGTATCGTTAGTGGTATCATATAACAGATCTCATTTGGATCAGCCATTGTTAAGAAGTCAGGAGAAGATAATTTAGAGAATTTTGAGCTCTATCATTATTTCTAAAAGATTTAAATCTAATTTTCTTTGGTGTCAAAATTAAATTTGGACTGTAGTTTTGAATAACAAATTCCGTACATGTACCAAACTCAGTCACCACAGCGGGATGTATATATTATGAAGTATATATATATATATATATATAATGAAGTATATATATATATATATATATATATGTATGTATATATATAATGAAGTATGTATATATATATATATATATATATATATATATATATAATGAAGTATATATATATATATATATATATATATATATACATATATATATATATAATGAAGTATATATATATATATATATACATATATATATATATAATGAAGTGTATATATATATACATATATATATATAATGAAGTATATATATATATATATATACATATATATATAATGAAGTATATATATATATATATATGTATATAGAATGAAGTATATTTATAACATATATATATATATATATAATGAAGTATATATATACATATATATATATACAAAATGAAGTATATATATATATAAAATGTAGTATATATATATACACATATATATATATATACATATATATATACATATATATAAAATGAAGTATATATATATATATAATGAAGTATATATATATATAATGAAGTATATATACATATATAAATACATATATATATATATATATATATTGAAGTATATATATATATAAATTGAAGTATATATATATATGTATATATATATAATGATATATATATATATATAATGAAGTATATCTATATACATATATATATATATAATGAAGTATACATATATATATAATGAAGCATATATATATATATATATATATAATATATATATATATATAATCACAATAAAGTTTGCATATACATTTATATAATACAGTATGCATATAACAAAATGTATATATATATATGTGTATATATATAAAGTGTACTTATATGCAAATATATATAAATATATATATGTATATTTAGGCAGCATTTCTTCGTTAATGCAAATTTCATTGAACATAATAGACATTTTATTTCTACATATTTTCTTTTGGATCCGTTCGAATTCCCGTATTACTTTTATCGTATTCGGGGGGAACTGATTAAGGTATTGTCCATAGTTGTATGTATCCCTAGTACTTTCTGCCCGACTTTGGGCCATCATCAGTGGAGAATCTGTTACAAAAGTGATGTAACTTTTGTTTTAGCAAATTACTACTGTGTAAGGACGTCTTTGCTGTTGGAGATTATGGCGCTTGCTTTTAAATGTAATTCTGTAAATAGTAATTTTCAAACCAGTGCTAACGTACTTAAATGTCTTTAGCTACTGGCACTATTTACAGAATTACATTTAAAAGCATATATATATATATATATATATATATATATACTAATCTAATATCTACCAGCATTCACGGTAACAGAAAAAAAACCGCCAGGAACAAGAGATAAAAATATCTCGAATCCCCGCCCTACTAAAGTTTCACCTTAACGGATCATCAGGAAGTCTAACTCCGACTAATGCTAAAGGAGAAAACGCCGTTTTTTATATTCACCAAAAACCCACCTAGCTTAAAATTTTCATAACAAAAGAAACAAATAAATAATAAAAGATGAACAAAAACCTTACTTTTATTTAAAAAAAAAAAACCCTCGTGATAGATACTCCGAAACCTATCCCTAATTATAGAGCAACCACGCCCTTTTGTGTCTATAACTATTTAACACCTCCGATCTTTGGTTTAACATATCCCTACTTTTACAAGACGCTATTGCCAATTTTTCCTCCATGCAAAGCAAATAATCTCTATCGCCAGCCCTATATTTACGGCATTTCTTTATTACCTCCCATTTCAGTATCGGATCTATCCCTTTGTTATCCTTGACCTCCCACACATAACTAGATAACGTAGTACTATGCCCATACTTCTCATGGGAGAAACTCGTTTTATGGTTATAGTACCTAGTCTTAAATTCCCTTTGCGTCGAACCAAAATATACCTTTTTATTTCTATCATTACCCGGATCACTATATACTTCCACTTTATACACCACACATTCTTGTTTGCATTTGCCTCCCAGCGGGCATTTAACCTTATCCTTACAATTACATTTAGCAATCACCTTATTTTTCTCTTTAATTAGTTTAGCTATATTACTCTTATTTATTATGCCATTGATGTTGGGCATGCAACTATAACTTAATTTAACACAATTCTTATTAGATATCTTATGTAACAAGTTCCCACTAGGGAAATTTCTTTTTAACAACTTAAAGAATTCTTACCCTAAGTTATTGACTACCTCCATGTTATAGGGGGGATTAAACCATAAAATTTTCCTAGGTCTATTTCTCCTTTTTTTGCGTATTACTTTCCTCCCTATCCCGATATTCTAATTTGATCCTATATCCGTCATTCTTCAAAGCCTCCTCATATTCCTGCTTGCTTCGTTCAAAAATGTCCTTGTTGGAGGAGTTATTTGATAACCTATGCTCTATTCCCTTAGGTATGTGTTTAAATACCTGTGTTGGGTGGTTGGATCCCCTGTCCACATAACGCAGACCCAGGTTCCTTTTTCTAAACGGAGATGCAGTTCCACTATATAAGTTTAAAGTAACATCAAGATAATCGGTAATTTTTAGGTCCCTCTGTATATCTAACCTAAATCCAAATTCGCCAAACAGCCTATGCAATCTTTTTCTAATATCATCACATTTCTTCGGTGTGCTTTTATCCACGATAATCCAACCATCAAATGGTAAAGCCCGTGGCTACTTGGGTCTATAATCTTATTAATGCTATACAATAATACACACCCCACGAGCTCACAAATTTCGGTCCCATCATATGCCCCTATTGATGTGTCGAAATTTCCTCCCTCCCCTTTTTTTATCGATATACTATCTTAATAGTATAGCAATGTTTTACGACAATGCTTAATTATCTCCACCTTGTCTAAAGGTATCACCATATATTCCTTAGCCAAATCTAACGCTCTATCTAATGTCCTTTCGGTTATCGATGGGTAAAATTCCCTAATATATTTGATAAAGGAACACCTATCTCCTTTATCGTATTCCTCAAACCACTTAATACAATCTTTTGTGCTCCGCCATTGGTTAATGTTTAATGCTAGCCAAAGCGAAGCACATATATCTTGGACGATTATTTTACTCCCCCTACCTATCTGTGTTTTGGCCGGGTTAATAAGCTTACATTCAGGATTAGTCTTGAAATCACTTTTGTGGTCCTTGATCGTAATGAAACAATCCTTGGTATTGCATTTTTCCACTCTATTTACAATACCTAATTTATGCGCCAACATTTTTGCCTCGCTATTCAAGTCCTTTTTCGAGATCAGGGGGTGCTTTCTTATAATGTTTAACCACCTCCTTAAACATCATTTGCTTATATTTTCCCTTTTCTATTTCATGCGAATTGCCCGACTTATCCGACTTTACAAATATGCTGTCGGACTCCTTAATTCTCCTCATATCCTCATACATTTTTTGCTGAATATTATTGCGCATTTTCCTAAACTTTATCTCCTTAACCATTCCTATCATTTCAGCCTCAAACTTATCCATCTCTTTAATATGGGGGGGTGTTTCCTAGTTTTAAAGCCATATTTCTCCCGTCCCTCCTTTTCCGTACAATTAATCGCATTGAGAAAAAAATATGCCTTCCACCTCATATTTTTTATAAAAGATTCTATCCTTCTCAACAGAACTAACTTATACTGATGCCTATTTGGTATTGGTATGTTTTATATGAATAATTTATATTCGCCTTCTCCATAGTAACAGGAGCAAAGAAAGTGCTCAATGGAAAACACCAGAGCTTAAATATTTACTAATCTAATATCTACCAGCATTTACGGTACCAGAAAAAAAGAAGAAAAGAAAAAAAACCGCCAGGAACAAGAGATAAAAATATCTCGAATCACCGCGCGTAGGAATTAGTAGGAGATTTCCGACTCGCGATTTAAGTTAATTATATATATATATATATATATATATATATATATATATGTGTGTGTGTGTGTGTGTGTGTGTGTGTGTGTGTGTGTAATGGTTATATATATATATATATATATGTATATATTTTTTTGTAACCAAAACTGCACATATAAACATATTATAAAGTATATGTATATTATCAGGTTTGAGTATATATATATATATATATATACAAAATATTCTGGAGCAAATATAAAAACAATATTAAAAAGATTGTATTGGACAACAAAAAAATCTTAGATGTCTCCAAATCTCTTGATCCTCCGATTTGTGTTGATGATTTTTTAATGATTCATAATAGCATCATTTTTACCTGATAATCAAGGGATTGTAAAAAGTACAATTATCACTTTAAGGATAAGACATTTTTTTTTCTTTTTAGGTAACCGGACAACTGAATATAAATAGGCGTTGTCCACCTTGAAAGATTGGTACATCGCAATTTTCCTCACCGCCATTTCTTAACATTAGGGTTGAGATTTAGTTAATTCCTTTAACGGCATAACAACTTTTATGGCTTTTTTAATACCCAGATTTGATTCAATGATGATTCATCGTTCGATTTGCAAAATTCCTTTTTAGATTGCTCTTTTTAAAGTTAGTTTTAATGATAATTAATTCGAAAATTACATGATATCAAGTATTCCCATCTAATACAAACAGTTTGCATACAGTTATATGGTTTTAAATAACTATACCTATTCAATCATAACAATGATCAAATTGTTATATAGTTTCGAGAATTACTTTTAAAATTTATAATTTTCAAATAAATCTATGGAACACTAATTGACTTTATTACTCCGGATAACTGAAAAGCTTAAAATCAAGGAACACGTACTCCACATTACCAAGAGCTCCAGAACCGAAGTCTCACCACCAGAAGCAGTTCAGTGTTGTATCCAAGATACCTATTGTGGTTAGTGTCAGAGTAATTTCATTCAATATTTAATATTTACCAATATACATTCAAGGGGGTGTCCTTGTGGTGTAATGGTTAAAGCGATGGACTGCGGAATTGTAGCAAGCGAGTTCGTACTCCAGTCGCGCTATTACGTTCACTTTCGGGCAAATAGCCTTGGGAAAGGTATGAACCCCCTTATCCTCCCAGCAATGGGAGGATAAGTGTTCTTCAAGGGGAATAGCTTTTGAATTAAATAACCTGCAAAGGTTGATATGCCATTAAGGTTGAATTAAATAACCTGCAAAGGTTGATATGCCATTAAAGTTGAATTAAATAACCTGCAAAGGTTGATATGCCAGGATAGTGTTCTTCAAGGGGAATAGCTTTTGAATTAAATAACCTGCAAAGGTTGATATGCCATTAAACAAAGAAACCAAACCAATATATATTCTAGTCAGGCAGTACTGAATAATTGATAAATAATTAAGGTAACGATTTTTTTTATATTAATCATTTTTCGTTAATTTATTTTATTATTTACTTTGGTAAAACTTTGAACTACTCGGTGTCTCTTAGTTCAGGTGCATTGTCCGATTTTGCAGTCTTACGCCCGCGCGGAATGGATATGACAGTCATCATCTGTCATAATAAACCCCCAGACAGAAAATGGGGCTGGACGGTCGTTGGAGCGAACTGAGTGGGTGGATGACGTCATGTCCAGGAGGGATGTCTTGATAATTTTAAGATTTTGAACCGGAGAGTTGAGGTTGACCGATGAAGCGCGTGGTTGAGTTTTTCGGATCTGATCAGATCAGATCAGTTTCTGTCTCTACCGGCAGAGATGAATTGAGATCTTAAACACCACAAGATGCACTGCACATTTTTGGTGGGGCCAGGGGTCAGCATAGTATGGTTAGCATAAGCTTTTATGATTTGTGTTTGTGTCTCTCTCTCTCTCTCTCCTCGTGTCACCAAGGACTGCAGGTAGAAAGGAAAAGACTCGTTCCTACCGTCTGTATTTGTATTATCACTATTGTTATTGATATCATTATGGCTATACAACATATAGACCTTGAATATAAAAGTATAACCTAATGATAATGAGCAGCAGCAAAAAACAACAACAACAAAAGAGAACCAACCGAATAGTCGATTTTGCTATCCGGACGGACCACAAAGTGAAAATCAAAGAAAACAAAAAGAGAGACAAGTACTTAGACCTTGCCAGAGAACGTGACGATGATACTAATTGTAACTGGTGCGCTTGGAAGGTCACCATAGGCTTGGTAATGAGACTGGATGAGTTGGAAATTATAGGACGAGCAGAAACCATCTAAACTAAAGAATCACTGAGACCGACCAGAATACTGAGAAGGGTCCTGAAGACCTGAGGAGACTTGCTGTCACATAGACTCCAGTAAAAGACCAACAAACGAATCAACTAATCTCGGCCAGACGACCAGACCTTTTAATAATCAACAAAAAAGAGAACTTGCAGAATTGTTGACTTTGCTGTCCCGGCTGAAGTGAAATTGAAAAAAGCTTAAAGAAGGATAAGTACCTGGACTTTCGTTGAGAATTGAAAAAAAAAACTGTCGAACATAAAACTGACGATGATACCAATTCTAAATAGTGCTCTTGGTACAGTCACCAAAGGTTTGATAAAAGGACTCGAGGACTTTGAAATAAGAGGGTGAGTGGAGACAATCCTAACTACAGCATTTTTGAGATCGACCAGAATACTGGGGAGAGTCCTGGAGACTTAAGAAGACTTGTTGTCACTCACACTCCAGTGAAAGACCATCGGCTAACGCTGATGTAAAAAACTGTCAAGGAGTAAATTATAGTAACAAAAACAAGATAATGATCGAATGCCCAAAACTACCACAAAATATGTACAAGACGAGGCACGACTGGGTGGGAAAGGTCATCCGCTGGAAAGTGTGCAAGGGATTAAAATTTGACCGTACAATGAAATGGTAGAGGCACAAACTAGAATCTGTTCTAGTAAATGAGACCCATAGAATTTTCTAGAATGTTGAAATATAAACACATTACCTAATACCGGTTGGAAAGAAAGACAAAAAAAATTATAATCAAGTGGGATTTTGACGTTGTGGCGGACCACTGAGTGAAAATAAAAGAAAGCGAAATAAATAACAAATACTTGGACCTTGTGTGAAAACAAAAAAAAATGTGAAACATGACGGTGACCCCAATTTTAGTGGGGACACTGAAAAACACTGAAGTAACAGGATCAGAAGAAGAATCGATATGAACGTGTCGCCCGGTCGGTCGGCCCAGACAGGGTCAACCAGGTCACGGCAACCAAATATGAAAATGTCTGCTCGACCATTCGACGTCTGACCTTCCCAAGGAGGAGAGATCAAATCTCAACCGAATCAGCAGTCTGCCCACGTTGTGAATTTTAAATCCAGACAACTAGATTCAGCGTTCACGCCGAAAGCCGAAATAACCGGACCGGCTGATCGCTCAATAATAAAAAAAAAAAATAAAAAAAATAAAAAAGGTTAAAGTCCAGAGAACGAACAAACACAGAATTGAATAATGAAATAATAATCTTTTTAGTAAAAAAAAAAAGTCAGTTAACAATCACAAAATAATTGTTGTTATTTCGATCCGCCTTACCCTGTAAATACCAGTAGAATGTCTCAGAATCTAGCCCCGATCTTGTGGCGGCCAGTCTAAGTCCACGGTCACTGTTACTCACTTAAACTCACTAAGTATTCTCAGTACGTTACGTTTATCTGATCACAGCTTGTTGAAACAACAAAGATGTGAAAGGATCTGGTTATCTACGTGTCTGGTGCAAGGCCCTTTCGATAGGAGCGTAAAGTCAAGTCTGCAGGGTCTCTCGCCGCACTCTGAAACTGTCGGCAAAAATCCGGTTTATATAAATGTTTATTCTGTTCCCAAGTGGGCGTATATCATCAACGGCCTTTGATTAGATGTTCAACAATTAATTCCATTCACTATAGCTTTCCTCTGAATCTCTGTGTCTGCTACTATGAGGGTGTGCCTCTATACAACTTCTGGTGCGACTGCTACCATAGGGCTTCGTCCTCCCTCCTCTCTATCCTCTTATCCTGCAAAGAAACGGCCCTTTTTTCCTCACGTGATTCATATGTCTTCACTTCCGGAATTCGCAGAAAACTTCCCATTTCTCCAAGGTTGATTTTTTCTCAGGCTAGCGACTTGCAGTTTGGCTGACCTTTTGTAACCTTTATTTCCTGCATATATTTGTTTTGACTTGTGATCTCTCCGACCCCAGCTTTTCTTTCTTTCCTTTTTGATTAGAAAAATCAATTTCAACTCTTTTGTAATTTTTCTGCTAGTCAAAAATTAAACATTTTCCCTTCCTTCTCATGATGACAATACATTACATCACTCTTGCCCCAATCTTCTAAAATCCACGCCGAATATTTTTTCATTATTAAATCTAGTAGGTTAGACTCCAGCCTTAATCTGCTCTGTTACACGAGACAATCAAGACCACTGCATTATTAAGTTCGACTAGAATACTGAGAAGAGTCCGTGATATTTTTTGTCACTCAGACTCCTGTGAAAGACGACCCGTTAATGCTGGTGTGAAAAACTCACAAGCAATAATAATAATGATGCATTAAGAAAAGTGAAAAGAGAGATAAGTACCAGGACTTTGTTAAGAATCAGAAAAAAAACGGTGAATATGAAGGTGACGGTGATATCGATTGTAATTGGAGCGGTTGATACAGTCACCAAAGAATTGGTACAGGGATTGAAGGATTTAGAAATCAGAATACAAATGGATACAATCCAAACAACAGCATTGTTGAAAACGGCCAGAATACTGAGAAGAGTCCTGGAGACTCGATGAGACTTGCTGTCACTCACTCCCGCGAAAAACCATCAGCTGGCGCTGGAGTGAAAAACTATCAAAAGAGAAATAATAATAATAATAATAATAATAATGATAATGATAAACCAAAGGCTCGCTAACCAAGTTAGGGCAGTAATAAAGAACATTTGGTTTTCTGACCATGAAATACTGGATATCCATCAACATATAGGCAAACATATTAATAGACTTATACATTAACCGAGACACTAAATACAGAAAAAACAGAAACTCCTAACAAAATCGAAACGCTAAATTATAATGACCGAAACTCAACGACACAAACACAAACCCAAGAAGAAAATATGAATGTAGAAATCATGAAAAGAATCATGTCTGAAAAGAAAACCACACTCCCTTCTCTCAGTAACCAAGACTGGAAAACAGTCAAGTCGGAAACCTAAAAAGTAAACGACCTATTGTCAAATATCCAAACGAACATCACGGAATTAAACGATTTTATCTAACCCAGAACAAAATCCGGGATCAAAAGTCAAAACCCGGATGAGAACTCAGGTTGGAATCTCAAATAAGAAAACTACGACAGCAAGCACAACCACATGAATACAGAAAACATATTCGAACGAAGCGGAAAATCACAACGAGAACGAAAAATACAACATTAAGAGACTAATCAGAAAGTACTAGCGAAAGAAGGAAGGCTGAAAAGATATGAGACTGGACCGAACAATATAAACAAAACAGGACATCCCAAAACAACAAAAGAAAATTCTATTAACAAATAGGGAGAAAATGGGCGAAAACATTCCAGGAACCTGATGCGAAGGAAGCAATAAGATTTTGGAGAAAAATATGGGAACGGAAAGATTTTAGTTTATCATATTTACCAACCCCTCTGCTCGGGCAGGATCTGACACAAGGTCAATTTTTAAGCAGATTTTAACAGGTTTGAATTCAGACTTTTCCTTCTCCTAGACTAGTTGCCTCACCATGACTGAAGAAACCAGTCTGCCCTACTATTTACCCATAACTGGAGGGAGAATAATTGGATTCATACCTTTCCCAAGGGTATTAGTGCTATGTGAAATGCAATCGGTCTCGTCCAGGATTTGAACTCGTATCACCGTGTCCATTTCCTACGACGACAACCATTACACCATAACATTTACTTCCATTCACGACAGACTGGCAACCGAATAAATGCATACAAAAAACTGATACCCGAATGGATGACGAAGGGAAAGATCACCCTGATCCGAAAAGACCTCCACAAAAGAACCACCCCACTCAGCTATGGGACCATATCGTGCCTACCGATGATGTGCAAAATACTAATGGCACAAATTACGAAGAAGATTTACTACTCATTGATAAGTCGCAGACTCTTCCCCAAAGAACAGAAAGGATGCTGCAAGAAAATCAGAGGCATAATAGATTTGTACCTGTCTTTAATTAGAATCAATTTGAGATGAGGCTTCTTAATCTGAGAATTAATTTTTATTTATTGCGGACTTTTTGTCCTCATTTTGGTATTTTTTGGGGTGGGGGTGTTGTTTCTTTTTTCACTACGTTTCGGCCAAATTTCACCTCTGGCCTTCTTCAGGTGATTTTACCGCGACCTCGGATAGGAATCCATCCTTGATCGCCCTTCGGAGCCCGTGGCGCAGCGGATAGAGGCGTTGAGTCTCTACGGTTCCAGGTGAGCATTGTCAAAAGATAGCGGTTTCAAATCCTACCCAAGCCGGCCAGAGTTTTACTTGGTCAAAAACATGGTGCGATAGACAACAACTATGAAAGGCAGTAATTACTAAGGATACGGTTACAAGACTCAGCATTCCTATCCAAGGTCGCGGTAAAATCACCTGAAGAAGGCCAAAGGTGAAATTTGGCCGAAACGTAGTGAAAGAAGAAACAACACACACACACAAAAAAAATACCAAGATGAGGACAAAAAATCCGCAATAAATAAAGATTAATTCTCAGCATAGTAGATTTACTACACATTGACCAATACATCCCCAATAAGAGCGAAATGAGACGAAAATATCTAGTCATGGCGTGTGATTGACTACAAAAAGACTTACGATATGGTTTCACAAAACTTAAATTTCACAAAGTCTAAAAATGTACAAAATAACCGACGAAGTCATTAACTATATCGAGAAAAGCATGGAAACCTAAAGATTGGAATTAACTGCAGAAGGAAAAAATTTAGCTGAGGTAAAGATCCAGAGAGTTATATTCCAAGGTGATGCACTATCACCATTACTATTTGTAATAACGATGATGCCACTCAATCACGTTCTTAGGGAACTCACAACCAGATACAAACTTAATAAATCGCAAGAAAAGATCAACCACCTAATGTACAGGGACGACATCAAAATGTTTGCCAAAAAAATGAAAAAGAATTGGAAACCCTAATAGAGACAGTGAGAATATACAGTCAGGACATAGGGATGGAATTTGGAATAGAAAAATGCATCATGCTAATAATGAAAAGCGGAAGGAATCGAGCTACCGAACCAAGAAAAAAGCCAGAACGCTCGGAGAAAAGGAAACGTACAAATACTTGGAAACAGTGGAAGCGGACATCAAACAAGAAGAGATAAAAGAAAAAAGAAAGAAAAAAGAGTATCTCACGAGTGCGAGAAAACTACTCCAAAGAAAACTGTGTCGGAGGAACCTTATAAAAGTGATAAATATCTGGTGTGAAAATTCTCAAAAGAGAAGGGGTGTCCTCGTGGTGTAATGGTTAAAGGGATGGACTGCGGAATCGTAGTACGCGAGTTCGTACTCCAGTCGCGCTATTACGTTCACTTTCGGGCAAATACCCCTGGGAAAGGTATGAACCCCCTTATCCTCCCAGCTATGGGTTAAATAGTACCAATACTGTTCTTGTAGGAGAATGGTTTTGACATTAAATAACCTAAAAAGAGTTGATATGCCATTAAACAAAGAAGCCATCAAAAGAGAAATAATAATAATAATAATAGATTAGTTGTAATTGCTATCAAGTCTCAGTTCTCAGCAATGTAACAAAATGTTCAACACAATTAAAATCAATTTAAAGCGATGACAAAAAAGATAAATTTTAGATAATTGTATATTTCTGATAGAAATACTCCATGTTTTTATCCAATTTTGTTCGGTGTCAAAAATGATTTAGGTGTTTAAAAAGATATTAAAACCGTGTACTAAATACGCCCGTTGCGTTCTCGCATCTCTTGTAAAACGGAAGTTATTTCGCGTCAGTTTTGGCTCAACCCACGTCACTCAATTTTATTTCAATCAGACAAGCCCTCTCAGTTACATTTTTTTATGGTTTTTGAATCGGAAGACTGCGAAAAATATCAAAAAGAGCAACAGATTTCCGTTTGGTTAACAATCAACTTAATACGGTACCTTTACTGCAATCTGCATAGTCCTAGGAGGGCCCAACAGAAGTTGTTGTTTTTATTTTTTGGAACAGACTCAGATTCAACTGGTCATGTCTTCTACTTGTCGAACATGTCTTTTATGTCAAGGTATTTTGTTTATTTTTCTAAGTTTTATTTAATCAAGTTTAAATCAAGTAGTAAACTTATCATTAGTTGGTTGGTTGGTTTTACGGCTTGTCAACCTTTGTTGGGTTATTTAATAATCTGATCTACTCATAACTAATGAAAAAATGATTTGATTCTTACTTTTCCTCAAGGGCAATTGTTGGGTATCACCCTCCTTTTTTCACACAATGAACTTGTCCATCTGCCATGTATAGCAGTAGCTACTAATACCAGGGCAGACTAGAAGGTGAAGAGCAGCTTCTTCTGGGAATAGTATTAGAGCGTTGGAGACTGGAGATTGCACCAGATCACCTTACTTGCTACCGTAATAACGGAAGCCAATTCTATCGTTGGGCTATATCTTTATTCTGTATTCACTAATCACTTGTCCTACTAATAGTCTATTGTAAATACTTTTTCCTGAGAATATATCTCTATTTCCTCTCATATCGTGGTTTGTCCTTTATTTAATATTACAAGCGTTCACTAATCAGAACGCAACAGTATTAGCACTGTGTGAAATGCAAGTCGCAGATTTTAGTTTAACTCAAAAGATTCCTTATACCCACCAGTTATGGGTGAAATAGATCCAATGATGTTTTACCTGGATGATGTAAATAACTAATGAAAGTTGATATGCCATTAAACAAAAGTAAAAAAACGTAAGAGATTTTCTCTATACAACAAGGTCACAAGTATAAAATGAAAATTTAAAAAAAATGAAAAATATTCTTAATTATCCAGCCCATTATTTAAGATCTAAAAATGCTTTAATGAAGAGAATTACAAAAATTCTTTTTTTTTTTTGTTTTTATTTTTATTTATAATAGAAAAAGATGATTCATTCGAGAATTATAAAACAGAAATTTCATTGTGACAATGTATGAGAATGACAAATAATTGTTGTCATTTTTTGCCAAGCAATTAAATGGTTTCAAGTCACTTATAAAAATAATTTGCAAAAATAAATATTCTTAATATATGTAACTTTGACAAAGTTATATGGTGTTAAGGATTCATTATATTTGGACCAATGTCTTTTTTATAGTAGTAATTTAAGAGTAGAAGTCGCACGGGTGTCGAGACTTATGCGCTGCGGGTCATAGTTCTACTAGGCCTGAAAAGCTAGTGCAATGTGAACATTGCAAAGTCCTCGGGCACGAAGCCAGGTGACCTTGCTGGTCATTGATTCACTTGAACCGAAGGTCTAGTGCAATGTCTATCTATGCATTGGTTTCAAGTATTCCTATCTAAAACTGACGATTTGTACACAGTTACATTGTTTGTTGTTGACCATATGGAAATCTAATCTCTCATAAAATAAAACGGGAATTCTTTCCTGATGCAACCGTATTGGTGCTATTGTATGGCTAGACCGAATGAACTTTAACGAAACGATTAAAGAAAAGGTTAGATGATAACTTTGCCTGGATGCTGCATATTGTTTTGAACAAATCCTGGAAGCAGCACCTCTCAAAACATTAGCTGTATTGTCACTTAACTCTTATTTCACAAACCAACCAAGGTTTAGTTTGCTAATTTGATAAATGGCATATCAACTCTTGTGGGCTATTTAATGCTAAATTCTATTTATGTGCACACTCACAAACATGATTTGTAAGAGAATAGTTTGTGGGTAACTTAATTTTTAAACGAGTGAGAGCTCATTTGTTTGCACACAGTTAAATGTTTTCAAGTATTGCAATCAAATACTTATTATTCTATTTAATATTATTTTTTGCACTCAAATAGTTTCAGATATTTCTGTTTAATAATAATTGTTGTCTTTAATATCAATCATTGATTTGCACTCAGTTAAATGGGTTCAAGTATTCGTACACTAATATTTTTATTTGATATTAATTATTTGTTTGCACACGGTTTATCTTAGCACAATCGACCTTCAGCCACAACTTTCTATCATCTTTAAGATAAAATTGTGTTGGGTACTTCTTTTCCACGAGTGCAACTTGAAGAATACGGTCATGATAATCGTACATGTGCTAAAGTTTGATATGATCTGCTGATGGATCGGATCGGACCTCTTCGATGATCCGTCTTGATCAGTAAAGGCAAAAGTGGGTCAGGTGACCACTTCCGTTGCCAGATCACGGACTGTTCAGCTCCAGAATCCCGTTCTCAACCATTATCGGTCACCACCCATTGCCAAGAGGTAGACTCGTTGGGTAGTGGGGATATTACCCCCTCTTCAGAGGTGCAGTCAATGTATTCTACAGACCCAGTCAGCAGGGCAGACAAATCATTCAAGTAAGACAAACAAGGCACGCTGGGTACTGCTAGAGAAGCAGGGACGACCTCCTAAGTAAGGTTCTCCCATGGACTCCCACACATGCACACACCAGTGTTGGTCGACCTGAAAAGATATATTTATCAGTTCCGTGCGGACACTGAATGGTGTCTAGAGGACCTGCCAATAGAGATGGACAATAGGGACTGACGGCAAGAGGGAAACACAGTCAAGAGAATACATGCTATCAGCGTACCTATTCTTATTTATAAGTCTTCATTCGTTGCATAAAGTTTTATGGTTTCAAGTATTCCTATCAAATACAAATAATCAGCACACACTTATACGATTCCAATTATTTCTATCAAATACAAATGATTTTAAAACAGATCTATTTGACAAACATACACACACACACACATACATATATACACATAGGAATTTAACTGCAAAGTGTACCAGTTGGCTGGGGCTATAGAATACACCAACTGTATCTCTGCAGTGGCGCAAGACCCCTTCAATGAGTGTCCTGATTATGACACTAAATAATCTGATGATGAGGCTCCAGTTATGCTGGAGCTTTGGGAAATGCAGAGTGCCCTTTGTTGTCATCGCTCCAAGGTCCACTCTGGCCCGGAGTGGCAGCACCTGATAGGGTCCTATCTGTGGGTTAAATAGAACTAAACTGCATACTTATGCTAAACTGAATTGCTGAAAATAGAAAAGTTTTTAACATTTAAACTGTATACTTATGCTCAACTGTTTAAAATAGAATTTTTTAGATGCATAAAATGGATTTGGCATTAAAAAACCTACAATGGTTGATATGCCATAAAACCAAACCAAACTTAACAGCAAAGTTTTCATTGAATTAGTTCGAACGTGAATATATCCAGGATGTCTCAACAACGAGGACCTTATGAATCCTGTTGCTCTATGTATTAATCCGCGTGTCAGGTATAAAAATAATTTTTAAATTCGTCAAAATTTAGTTTAGTATTTTCTTTACAATATCATATATGATGGTCAATTACTATTAGTTTCTATTTTTTCATACAAATATTTCAAAAACAAGTAAATTTACTAAACATTATTGCATTTTTTCTTGAAATAATTAATGCTCTTTATTTCACAGATGCGTTTGCAGTTAGTTGACCAAAATTCATTTTGTGCCAGTGTATTTCATATATGAACAAAATACATGAGCTCAGCCTGTGTTTTATATTATCTTTTTAATGTGAATTTTGACTTATTTCTTGTCTGTAAAATTAAATGCAAAAAACAGAATCTGTCCTAGAAAATAGGATGCATAAAATTGTAGAAATAGTATGCACAAATAAGAATCTCTCCTAAAAAATGAGACGCATAAAATTCTTGAGATAATATGTACAAATGAGAATCTGTCCTAGAAAATAGGACTCATAAAATTCTAGAAATAATATGTAAAATTAAGAATCTTTCCTTAAAAATTAAGACGCGAAAATTATAGAAATAATATACAATATGACAATATATCCTTGAAAATGGGATGCATAAAATTCTTGAAATAATAAGCACAAATAAGAATCTATCCTAGAAAAAGAAATACATAAAATTCTAGAAAAATATGTACAAATAAGAATCTGTCCAAGAAAATGAGACACATAAAATTCTAGAAATAATATGCCCCAATAAAAATCTCTCCTAGAATATTTGTGTTTAAAATTCTAGAAACAAAATGCACAATTAAAAATATGTCCTAGAAAATAAGATGCATTAAATTCTAGAAATGATATGCATAGATCAGAATCTGTTCTCGAAAATAAGACGCATTAAATTCTAGAAATAATTCGCACAACTTGGAATCTGTTCTAGAAAATAAGACGAATAAAATTCCAGAAATAATACGCGCCAATAAGAATCTGTCTTGGAAAATGAGACACATAAAACTCTAAAAATAATAAGCACAAATGAGAATCTCTCCTAGAAAATAAGACGCATAAAATTCTGGAAATAACATGTAAAATGAGAATCTGTCCTAGAAAATAAGATGTATAAAATTCCAGAAATAATATGTAACAATAAGAATCTGTCATAGAAAATGAAAAGCATTAAATTTCTAGAAAAATATGCGCAAAGAATCTATCCTAGAAAAATGGGATGCATAAAATTCTTGAAATAATATGCACAAAAAAGAATCTGAGATGCATAAAATTTTCTGAAACACTGAGATAGAAAAGGAGCATTTAGTATCGGTTTTAGAGCAGACCAGACCGAGTCTGAATTAACAAGAAAAAATGGTCATCAAGTGGATTTCCTCGTTCTAACAGACCACAGCGTAAAAATATAGACAAATATTTGGAACTTGCTAGAGAATTGAAAAAAGTTATGGAACATGCAAAGGTAATGATGATATTTATGATAGATACAGCGCTTGGAACAATTCCCAAGAGCCTGCAAAAGAGACCGGGGAAACTAGTGATTAGAGGAAAAATCGAGACCATCTAAACCACAGCTCGATTAAAAATTGCAAAGATAGAAAAGTCCAGGAAAGCTGAAGAGACTTGTTGTCACATAGACATTAATGAAAAATCTTGAAGAATTCAGCCAGTAGATGACATTTTGTGTTACGACTGTAATAACAAACAAATTCT
Organism: Sepioteuthis lessoniana; assembly: GCA_963585895.1. NCBI lineage: Eukaryota > Metazoa > Mollusca > Cephalopoda > Myopsida > Loliginidae > Sepioteuthis > Sepioteuthis lessoniana. The sequence goes on along the minus strand of OY757917.1, from coordinate 12,020,687 downwards.
GATAATCAGAAAGTCCTAAAAGAAACATAAATAAATAAATAGACGGAAGTTGTCAAAAATAGACGAAAAACAAAAGAATGACATCATTATTCAAAATGGCGTCTGATAGGTACGTCATCAGGCTTAATTTTTTCCCTAGATGATTATTTTTGTTTTAAAATATGTCGAAAACTCTTGTTAATTTCTTTGGTTTTACCGGATTTTTTTCGTTATTTTTGGCCAAAGGACAACTTAACTAATATACTCTTAGAGACTTGGTGCGAATCTAAGAGACATTACCTTTCTATTTAACTTATTGGATTGGGTCAAGGGTAACAGATTGTAATTGACGAAGACCAAAAAAAGGGCGGGGGACAAGTTCAAGCGCTTTTCAATAAATTCCTAGAAAAAGAAAAAAGCCATTTCAGAATACAGGAACCGTGATCATCACTTCAATATTTCGTTCACATCCCTGTTCACAATGCTTCTTGCAAACCTATCGAGTTAGAAATAAAACATACATGTGAATAAAATACTATATGAATAAATAATAACATACTTACCTATATATATATATATATATATATATATATATATATATATATATATATATATCTTGTCAATATATGTCAACCTGCCTACATAAAAATGACAATCTGTTGCTCATTAGGCAACGGCGTTGTTTTCTTAGTCTTTCTAGAGGCGTTTCCGCTGGTACACATGTGTCTATACTTAAACATATATATGCATTTATATTAGAGAAACAGTATATATATATATATATATATATATATATATACACACTCAAACACATTAATTTAATATGTATATTTTAAAATGTATATATATATATGTGTGTGCGCGCGCGCGTGTGTGTGTGGAGGAGATAGAAGTTATGTATTTGCATGGAGCTATATTATTCTAAAATATTTATTATGTATATATATAAATAAAAGATTATACATATATATGCATGCAGCTATACACGCATATATATTTTTTCAGACTCACACATCACACACATATACACAAACATATATATATATATATATATATATATATATATATATCATACATACACACACAAATATACAAACATATATATATATATATATACACAAACATATCTGTATACATATATATCATACATACACACATATATACAAGCATATATATATATCATACATACACACACATATACAAACACATATATATATTATACATACACACACTCACAAATACATACAAACATATATATATATATATCATACACACACACACACATATATATGTTTGTTTATATAAAAAATAAACACACACATATATACATCATACATACACACACACACACATATATGTATATATATATATATATCACGCACACATATATATATCACACACACACATGCATGTCTGTGGATGGACATTAAGTCTGTGTGTGTGTATGATATAGGTTTGTGTACGAGTGAATCTTTGTGTGTATAATATGTATGTGTGTTTATGTATACATGCATATATAAATGTTGGGTTTATATATATATATATATATATATATATATATATATATATATATATAATATTTAATTCATATGTATGCATTATAAAAATTTAAGAATAATATAGGTCCATACAAATATATAGGTTCACACTCTCTCATATATATCAGGAGGCAGAACATGCAGAGGATATATAGACCCACTGTCAATGGCTATATATCGATATGTATATACAGTAGCGTCCAAAACTAAGGGACAAAATTTTAAAACCTAATATTTGTTAGAAATAACAACTGTGAAAAGCTGAAATTTTGACAACTGGTAGTCGTTATCATCCATAATAACATACTAAAATTTGAATTATTTGCAAAGGATAGAAAGAGAATTATAACAATTATTCATTTATTTTCAAAATAGGATCGTCCAAAAGTAAGGGACAAAATTGAGAAAAACAATGTAAACAGTATGCTATATTCAAATTTTTTATTTCCTCTAAAGAATAAGTCTTACTTAGTCATTTGAAAACGTTGCATCAGCTGGCACCATGGCGAAACGCCAAAAACTTGATTACTCTGCGAGACAAGCTATTGTGAAGCTACACAAGGAAAAGCACACCATTAGAGAGATTTCAGAGAAAGTGAAACGTTCCAAGAGTGTTGTAGGCAGGGTTGTTAAATCCTACAATGATACTGGCAAAATAATTAGTGCTTTTAAAACCGCAGACCCCGCAAAACTTCGGCAAGAGAAGATCGAATAATGCAGCGTATGTCATTAAAGGACCGTTTTAAGTCTTGCACAGAAATTAAAAGGGTTATGAATAGTACCTCATGTGTTAATGTGTCAAGACAGACTGTTTCTAGACGACTGCAAGAAATAGGGCTGTTTAATCGAACCCCAAGGAAGAAACCACTTGTTAGTTCGAAGAATAAAAAGAAGAGATTAGAGTTTGCAAACAGGTATGTAATTTGGACATATGAAAATTGGGCAAAAGTATTTTTCAGTGATGAAAGCAAATTTAATTTATTTGGAAATGATGGAAAAAACAATGTAAAGAGACGTATTGGTGAAAGATTAAGTGCAAAGTGTACTAAGAAAACTGTCAAGTTTGGGGGCGGGAGCGTCATGGTATTTGGAATGTTTTCTAGCCAAGGTACAACGCCTCTTGTCCGGTTACAAACTCGTGTAAACGCGCAGATCTATAAAAACATTGTTAAAGATCATGTTGTGCCAATCATACAGAATTCAGGTTTTGATAGGGCTACCTTTATGCAATTTTCACAGTTGTTATTTCTAATAAATGTTAGGTTTTAAAATTTTGTCCCTTAGTTTTGGACGCTACTGTATATACATATAATTTATTCTCATATAAGTGTGCGTGAGTTGCTAAATCTGTTGGTACTGACAATCGATGTAACGAATTCATATTTTGGTTGGTGCTACTAGTAATATGATCGTTCAGTTCTTATTAGATGAAGGACTTTGTCCAGTTTCATTGCGCTGACCTGTCACAAAGTTAACACAGAAAAAACTACCCGTATGACCCAAATCCTTCACGCTTCTTCTATCGACTTTTTCCCAGATCAATCATGCATAGAAAGTGCTTGAGAGTTTGGTCAGTTTGTTTACATATTAGTCTGTATCCAGTCAAAATCTGTGATGATGTTTTTCTTAAAAGGAACTGTATGGATAGGAATGGATTTAGTTAAGCAGATCAAGGCCCTTGCCTTCTTGATATCAACCCCCTGAATTCAGTGGCAAGTTCGAAGTACACGGCAGCTAGTCGAATATCGATTGCAGTGAGCGGCTAAAGAAAGTTTCGGTGCAAGAGATGTCCTGTAATATATTAACGTGACCTGCAGGTGTGAATACACCGGATGTTGTTGACAGATTGATAAGATCGGAGTGGTTACTGGAATGTCACCATCCCCTCAGCTGTTGTGTATCAGCGGATGTTGTTGACAGCTTCATACGGCCGAAGATAATATCAACAAGGTGATTATTAGAATATCACCTTGACCTATGGACGTAGTTGAACTGGGCGAATGGTGGCAGATACGTCCGCCTATAGAAGTGAGCTTGGGCAAGTAGCCAATCGGAAACTAGCAACACATGGACGTGAATTGTAACCAATGGAAAACAAAGAATTGAGACGTGGGCGTAACCATAACCAATGAAAAAGAAGAATTGCTGCAGGTCACGTGGGAATTTTGGCTAAAGTTGTTCACTGGCTCTCCGTCTCCCGACAACCCTTTCGTGTGTGCGAACTCTCTGCGATTACTCTTCTACCCAACACACGTATCATTGTCAAGAATGAAAATATAATCTTATATTTTTATATATACGTGTTCCTCGTTGTTCATCAAGACACAGCTGTAATATACAACAAACCTTCATGTACAATAATGTTCATCCACTTTATGATACACCAGTTAAGTCTGAAGTGGAGAAAGTCAGTTTAATAGCTGATTACTCTATGCGGTACGTTTGGTTTCGTTTGGTTTTTTATATCAACCGTCGTGGTTATCTTTGTCGAAGAACATCAGTGGTACGTACTATTTAGCTCATAACTGGGCTGGGAGCATAAAGGAAATTCATACCTTTCTCAAGGGACTTCGAATTCATTTTTTTACGATGTTGCACTCTCTCATGTTAGCCAGTATATAAGGAGGAATTGCCCACTATGCGGTAGGTATCACAAAGTTACAAGAAACACAATTAGAACGACTTGTCCTAATGTTAGAATCAGCATTTCTCTGATGTCGTTTAATTGAAACATACGAAGATGATTGCTTAAGGAAAACAAGAAAATTCACAAGGTCCTTCATGATATCGGCTGGGATGTCATTTAAATGACTAGGGAAAATGAAAATCAATGCCTCAACGATCAATACACATTTGTATATTAAAATCCTTGATAATATTGTCATTTCCTAGAAAATTGCTTTGGTGATGTTGAAGTCATTTTTCAAGACAGTAATGCATTAGTCTCCGATCCAAGTTGATTAATACTTTCCTTCAGGTGTTGTATAAAGTAAAGTTGGCGACCGTAATCGAGAGCGACCAAAAGGCTCCCTTTTCAATAGCTACTACATCGAGGTGTAGGGGAGGGTGCTACTCTTTTCCCTAGATTGCTCCATTTTACCTTTGATACGTACCTTATATTGCTGAGTGTTAAGCAAGGAGGTATCACGTACCATTTTTAAAGTCTTTGGTATGACGCGACCTGGGATTGAACCCAGGTCTCCCGGACCAGAAGGACCTTGATGAAGGAATGATAAGACCATAACATATTCTCGCGGCCCTGTTTGACTTTTCAAGAAGAAATTAAGAAGGGACACTTAGATTTTTGTAAATCTAAGTGTCTCTTCTTACTTTATTCTCGAAAAATTAAAATGGACGGCAAGTTCGAGAGAGAGAGAGAGAAGGAGAGAGAGAAACAAAGGACGCTGACACAGGCTGACTGAAGAGTGTATATTGACCTTCTCTTTAACCACGTTGTGATTGCATATTCAGTGCCTTACGTCTTTGCTTCTTTAACGTAGGCGGTCCACCGGAGGCAACCTGGCCTCACCCCGCTCTGAGCACTTGCTAGCCGCTGCCCGAATCTCTTCTGCCTGACCGACTGTTCTATCTGTAGGTAACCGAGTATGTACAATTTCATAACGCCTGCGGTTCCTTCTGGTTTCTGAATCACATGATTTGCTTCCGGCTGTCAACCCACGTAAGCTGTCCTCATGTTTACACAGCTGGAATATCCTGTTTAGAGATCCCTACTTGAAGGGTCTGTGAAAAGTCAATATGCAATACAGGAAAGACATAAAAATCGACGATATGGCTAACGAACAGTCCAGATCTAAATCCAGTTGAAAATTTAAGGTGGAATTTATTTTTAAATGATTCACGAGAAGGTTCTATCTACCAAAGAAGATCTACTATCATTAGAGAAAGTTGGAAACAATTTGGTAAATATTATTGCTTTAAATTTGAAAGAATTAAGGCGGATATTAAAGCTCGAGAAGGGATAACTAGATATTAATTCTTATCTTGTCAATGAAATCCATATTTTTCCCCCGACATTGAGCCATTCCATGTTTTCCTCGGGATGACTGATAAAATTATACCATTAATTTAAATAATTAAATTTATTTTGTTTAAGGAATATTTTATGAAGCCAGAATGTTCAGCTATTAAAGAAAACAAAAATGTTTTACGTCTTCACGTTATTAATTTATTTTCTGATAAATAAAAAAAGAGGTGCCCGTGGTGTAATGGTTATCGTCGTAGGAAATGGACACGGCGAGACGAGTTCAAATCCTAGACGAGGTTGGTTGCATTTCACATAGCACTAATACCCTTGGTATGAATCCAATTATTCTCCCTCTAGCTATGAGTAATAGTAGGGCAGACTGATTTCTTCAGCCCTGGTTAGGCAATTAGTCAAGGAGAAGGAAAAGTCTGAATTCAAACCTGTTAAACTCCGCTTAAAAATTGACCTTGTGTCATATCCTGCTCGAGCGGGGGGGGGGTAAATATGGATAAATAAATAAAAATTGATCATTTACGTACGTTAATTAAATATTTTTACCGGGGGTTAATTAGATACTTTATCAGGAGTTAATTAGATATTTTTATCTGGGGTTAATTAAATACTTTACCAGGCGTTAATCAATTTTTTTTTACCAGGGATTAATTAAATATCTTACCAGGGGTTGATTAAATATTTTTTTACCAGGGATTAATTAAATATTTTACCAGTAGTATAAAAGCATACAAACAGATTTTAGACGTTTATTGAAAAAAAACTCAACACCTTTTTTCAATATAAATACATGTGCACACAAAATTTATTAGTTTTACATCAAAACATTTGGTCTGGTTTGGTTTGGTTTCTTTGTTTAATGGCATATCAACCTTTGTAGGTTATTTAATGCCAAAGCTATTCTCCTCAAAGAACAGTTGTGGTACTATTTAACCAATAGCCTGGAGGATAAGGGGGTTCATACCTTTCCCAAGGGTATGTGCCCAAAAGTGAACGTAATAGGTCGACTGGAGTACAAACTCGCGTTCTTCGATTCCGCAGTCCATCGCTTTACTCATTACACCACGAGGACACCCCTCAAAAGATTTGGAATGTCCTTCTCTCGTTTGTAATATTGATACGTGTTGTGGCCTGTTAGGGACCAGAAAGGAGTCACGAAAGAAGAGAATATTGGTGGAACAAGTGTATTGAATAAACAGACCATATATACAAAATAAGAATGTTAGTATAGCAAATAGAAGTGTCCGTCAGAACTGTTATGTTTGACTGCTGGGAGAAAGTCGGTATTTGTCGTTCGTCCAACAGACCAGACGAGTGCGCCACAAGGTCTTTTTTTAGGTAGGTCGAGACGCGACCCAGACACGCCCTGCGACTCCAAAAATGCCTCAGGCCCCGTCGGCATTCCCCTAAAAAGGGGCACCTCAGGCGCCAGGCGATGTATCTAGTCCCTCCAAGGAGCGTTGGAGCCTGAGGATGCCGGTTTTTGCGCGCCCGACAGTAATGTGGGCTTACCGGAATTCATGTCAGACGGCCTCGACCGACTGCCAGGAAACAGCCGACCAGATCCACCGACCGACCGACGTGTGTCCCAGCCCAGGGCTAAGTGAAACTCTCTGTGAGAGTAAAATAGGGTTTGTATTTATGAAGGACGAAGAGTTCATTATCATATAGGTAGGTCACCAAAATAATATGCAAAATATTTCTCGACATCTGGTTGTTTATTTCTGTGTCTTTGAAAAAAAAAAGATGGTTAATAAAAGATAAAAAAGGTTCATATCTTTGACTGAAATACTGGGCTCCCATTCCTTGAGATGAGTATGTATGTGTAAATATATACACCTATTTTTTTCTATCTCCTTTTCTCGGCCAAGATTAAAAGGTGTCTGCCCTACTATTTCCTGTTAACTAAACGTCGGAAGAAGATAATGGATTCATGCCTTTCCTGAGGGCATTGGCGTGAAGTCAATTTGCTTTGGTTTCTTTGTTTAATGGCATATCAACCTTTGTAGGTTATTTAATGCCAAAGCCATTCTCCGAGAAGAACAGTAGTGGTACTATTTAACCCATAGCTGGGAGGATAAGGGTGTTCATACCTTTCCCAAGAGTATTTGGCCGAAAGTGAACGTAATAGCGTGACTGGAATACGAACTCGCTTACTACGATTCCGCAGTCCATCGCTTTAACCATTACGCCGCGAGGACACCCCCAGCGTGAAGTCAAATAACAATAGCTTCGCCCTGGATTCGAACTTGATTCCTCGAGACCATTTCTAGCGAAAATCATTCGGCCACTAACGTCTATTATAAACAATTATGTCTGCTGAGTGATTAAGGAAAATATGATGGCGCAAATTTTCTCTATTAAGCGTACGACTGTATGAGGCAAATACTTAGTATAGACATGATTCGTAATTCATTGCCCTGATGATTGTGTAGTGGTTACCTTACTATTACTTACTCCCCTTTGTAGCCTTTAGCCACACTAAACAAACAATATGTAAGTTTACATTTTATTATACGACGAGACCACCCCCCCATATAAATATATGGGGGGAGTTCCTGTGGCTGGTCTGTGACATCGTAGCAAACGAGTTCGAACCCGAGTCTCCCAAATACGTTCACTTTCAGACTAATAACCTTGGGAAAGGTATAAAACCCTTTATCCTCCTGTTATAGGTTTAATTACACCACTACCGTCTTTTTACAAGGATGGCTTTGGCATTGGATAACCCACGAAGATTGATATGCCATTAAATAAAGAAATCAACCCAAACACACACACACACACACATATATATATATATATATAACTACAAGAGAGAGAGCGAGAGACAGACAGACTATGTTTGTGATAATATCTATTAATATTACTTTGTAATTCTACCGTTCATTTCTTCCCAAAACGTTTTATCTGAAGACTGAGTTTTCAATTTACAAGCAAATTATAAACAAGCAATGAATTAAACCTCAGTGCTTGAGATTAGAATTGTTTTTAGTTTGATATTAATCTGCTGATCGACATTCGATCATTTTTGTTTTCAAAAGATTGTATTTGTCTCATCTCTTACCTCTTTCTTTCTCTCTCTCTATATATATTCAAGCAAGTTTTGATAAAGATGATGGAACACTATTTATTATTTATAATTTCATTATATATATATATATATATATATATATATATATATATATATATATATATATTAGTTTATGTATATATATCATCATCATCATCATCATATCGTGCTGGCAGCACGGATATCCCTGACCTTCTCTCGCCACTCCTCCCTATCGTTCATCGCCCTAAGTAGGTCTTCAGGACAACATCATATATCCTCACATAGCTGCTGAATGTACGTTCGTGCTGGTCGTCCTGCTTTTGCGCGGCCATGTGTGGGGATCCATAAGAGTACATCTCTTATGAGTTCATCTCTGCTTCTCCAGCAATGTCCTGCATGTCTGGTTCGTCTAATTTGAATAGTTTTCGTGATAGGGGGCAGGTGGCCGTACAGTTGGTGTCTTGTGGGGTGTTGCTGCCAGGACTTGTTCAGGATTGCACGCAGCATTAAAAAATGTATATATATATTAGCTTATAAATATATATAAGTTTTTATTATATATACACATATATATATTAGTTTTTATTTTATATATATATATATATATATTAGTTTTAATTTTATATATATATATATATATATATATATATATATATATTTGTATTTATATACATTTAATTGCATGGATGTTTATCTGCGACCACTAGTCTCATCAAGTGATATAAGTAAAGTTGGCGACCTTAGTCGAGGGTGAGCTGAAGGCTCTCTTTTCAATAGCTACTACACCGAGGTGTTGGGGAGGGCGCTACTCCTTCCCCTGGATTACTCCACTTTACCCTTGATACGTACCTTATATTGCTGAGTGTTAAGCACGGAGGTATTAAGTACCATTTTTAAAGTCTTTGGTATGACGCGACCCGGGATTGAACCCTGGTTTCCCGGACCATTGGCGAACACTCTACCCAGTTGGCCATGTGATATAGTGGAAACCATACACAGTCATTATATATATATATATATATATATATACATATACATATATATATATATATATATATATGAGATTGACGTCGGTCAAACAAGAGAAAAGTAAATATTTCTAAATCCAAAAATCCGCAAGTAATTCTGTTTTCGGTATATAGAGCATTTTATTCCGTATACGCGTCACGGGTTTCTAACATTTAGATGATTCAATTGAATACTTTCATAATAGAGCTGGTAGGGGAGGGGTCACAGATTGCTCTGGTCGATTCTAGTTTATTCCCGGTCAAATGTCTGTGGCTATCCAACAGGAGTTGTCTGAGATGACTTTTGGCGGCTTTGTTAATAGTCTTCTATGTTTTCTTTCTTTTTTCTATCTTTCCTCTCATATTTAGAATATATATAAGTGTTGTTGTTTTTAATTACTGATCTGTAAGTGTGTATTATATATATATTCTGTGTGTGCGTTCTTTCATCGATAGAAAATGTACCTAGATGACTTAATTTAGAACAACTTACTCCCAAACTAAGATAAAATTCACCAAAGAACATAATTTTAAAGAACTAATATTTTTAGACATACTCATTGGTTTGGTTTGGTTTGATGGCACATCAATCATAGTAGGTAACTAATGCCAAATCCATTTTTATACATAAAACAGTTCTATTTCAATCAATTCAGTTTAGCATAAGCACACAGATTCACAATAAAAAACAATTCTATTTCAAACAATTCAGAATAAGTACACAGTTTAGTTCTATTTGACCCGTAGATAGGACCCTATCAGGTGCTCCCACTCCGGGCCAGAATGAACCTGGAAGCGATGGCAATGAAGGAGTATTCTCCAAAGCTCCAGCATTACTGAAACCTCACCATCAGATTGTTTAGTGTTATATCCAGGACACTCGTTGTGGGGTCTTACCCGTCTGCAGAGAATTAGTCGGTGTATTCTGCAGCCCCAGCTGACTGGGCAATAATACTCATTAAAAACCAAAGTGACCAAATTACCAGAGATATTTTTTACAACCTCACAAATACCCAACAAAATATCAGTTTCAACAGCCATCACACCATGTAACCTAATAAAAGCTGTCACATTTGACCTAATGGAGATATTGGCACCATATAACCTAATGCAAACTGTCATCTTTGACTTAATGACGAGATTAGCACCATTAGCTCCTCGGTACTCTGAGAAAGACACGAAAGACCAACATCGTACCCCAACGAGGTGTAATTTTTTTTTACGACGGTCAGAAATGTAAAGCATCCAGTGAGGATTAAATTCTCTATCAAAAGTTTGTTTGTTTGTTTGTTTGTTTGTTTGTTTTTATACAAAAATGCTTCAGCAAGTAACATCGATCTAACTATTCATTTGCAATTGATCTGAATCACTGGATCAAGAAAAGGTGTCACACGACGATAGAGTAAGTTTGTGGATAATTGTTTTAAATACATGTAAGGGTAAAATCGTTACAATGAAATAAGAAAAGCCAGTTCCTCATATGAAACAAAGGGTATTTTTGTACAAATATATAAATTTCTGAGGCCTGCTGTGCTAAATTCTAATTGTCAGAGTAGTCACTTTGGTATGTAACAGGAAGTAGAAATATATACACAACAAAAACAAAAATAAAAACAGAAGGAAATAATAAAGAGAAGGTAGAAAGGAAAAAATAGCAAGAGAGAGAGAGAGAGAGAGAGAGAGAGAGAGAATAGCTTACATGGTATTTAAAACTTATAAGAGCCATTTTAAATGTTTTCTTTGAGGATTTAATATTGCTTTCAAATAAAAATTAATATCATGACATTGCTAAATGTGTTTATAACAGAGTTTTAAAACTTCATTTTGAGAAGGTTTCCATAGTTTTAAAGAACGACAAAGAAAAAGGATAGCAATAATTGAAAAACAGAAATACACATGTATAGTCATTGTGAAAGATGTATGTATTTAAATAAATGCTGAGTAAATAGACTTATTAATTCCCATATATCAAATATTAAAATAATTTAAACCTTTCGTAGGCAGACCATTTTTTTTAATCCTTGTAGAGTGGGCGAATTATTTCCAGAAAAATTGCTAAGTAGAGGGTATGTATATAAGTCAAATAATATAATATTTCATATATATATATTATTAAATCATTTATATATATATATATATATATATATATATATATATATATATATATATATATATATAATTAAATCATTTATATTTATATATAAATATATATATATTATCAAATCATTTATATTTATATATAAATATATATATATTATCAAATCATTTATATATATATATATATATATATATATGCATTATTAAACCATTTATATATTTATATATATATATATATATATATATATATATATATATATATATATATATATATATATATATATATATATTATTAAATCATTTATATATATATATATATATATATATATATATATATATATATATATATATATTACTTTTCAGTCAAGAACAAAGACAAAAACCGAATGACGAATATGAAAACTTTGTCACCACCCACATGGAAACAGCAGCAGAATGAATACCAACTAAATCAACTGCTACATGAAAAGTTATACAGGAGTCCCTACTAGTTAGTAAAAAACGGAATAGCTTAAAAAAAAGAAACCTGCAAAAACGCCGAAGTTTAAAGTTCAGAAAGAACTAACAACACACCAAAAAGAGGAATTTGAATACACTCAAGGTCAAATCGATAAAATTAGAAATTCAGTTGAAAATAGACAGGCATGATTAGCATGACAGACAGTCAATGAAGAGCGTGGAAGGAAGAGCACGTCGAGAGCAAAAGTTAAAGCTGTTAGACAAGAAGAAAGACTTTTCAAGTGGAAAGAACATAGCAAGAATAAGCCAACAGCCAACTGAGGATCAAACATAGACAATTTGTGGAGGAAGAAAATTGGACTGCATTCTTCTCCGATTATGCAACGTTGTCTATAAACAAAACAATACAGAAATAGACGAAAGATTTCATCCTTCCCTTCCCCAAGAATGGTAATCTTGTAATAACTAAGAACTACAGAAGCATAATTCTAATTGCTAAGGTCTATAATACTCGTCTTTTCAAACCAGTCCAAAATCGAAAACATTAGAAAGGTTTTCGAAGAAATCACTCGAAAATATAACAGATTCTGACAATCCATCGAATCAGCTGCAGAGTTCGGGCTAAGAATCTCAGGACAACATTTCGCGTAGATTTCTCCAAGACATACGATTACATTCAGAAGAACCGTCGGGCAAATACTCGTAGCATATCGTTTCCCCGAAGAAACTTATCGAATAAATGATGCTATACAATAAAACGAAATCAATGTCTCACTCACCTAACTTCTTCGACATTGTCACTGGAGACTTGCAAGGAGATACATAAGCACTATATTTATTCATAATCTGCAGAGACGACGGACTTCGAACGTCAATAGAATTAATATAAGAAAATGCTTTCAAAAAAGGCAAGAAGCAGACGATATCTCGCTGAAACTATATCAGAAGAAGACAACGCAAACGAGTAAGTCCTTTTCGCAAATACATCAGCCAAAGAAGAATCTCTCCAGCATAGCCAAGAGCAAGCAGCGGAAGTCATTAGCCTCTAAGGAAAACAAAAAATACCAGAATACATGTGTTTTAAACAAAAAGAAAACATCAACATAGTAAGAGGTAAGTTTCTAAAATTTGTATAACAGCTAAAATGCAACAGGAGCAAAAATTCATCAATTGAAAGCCATGTTACGGCAAAAATTTATAATGCTCTGCTACAGGAGGTGCCCGTGGTGTAATGGTTATCGTCGTAGGAAAAGGACACGGCGACACGAGTTCAATTCCTGGACGAGACTGATTGTATTTCACATAGCACTAATACCCTTGGGAAGTATAATGGTTATCGTTACAGGATATGGACGAGTTCAATTCCTGGACAAGACTGATTGCATTTCACATAGCACTAATACCCTTGGGAAAGGTATGAATCAAATTATTCTCCCTCCAGCTATGGGTAAAATAGTACGACAGACTGGATTCTTCAGCCTTGGTGAGGCAACTAGTCTAGGAGAAGCAAAAGTCTGAATTCAAACCTGTTAAACTCCGCTTAAAAATTAACCTTGTGTCATATCCTGCCCAAGTGGAGGGGTTGGGTAAATATGATATGATAATGCTCTGCTACTCAACAGCATCGAGCCAGAAATTGAGAAAATTCTCAGAACGAATCAAAATGGTTTTTGGAGAAAACGATCCATAATATTACAGATTCTGACAATCCCTCGAATCTTCGAAGTTCGTGCACAAATCCTCGGAGCAACACTCTCTTTTGTAGATTTCTCCAAGGCATTTGACTCCAAACACAGAGGGGAGAGGGAGCAAATACTTCTGGCTTATAGTCTCCCCAAAGAAACTGTCGCAGCCATAATGATACTTTATAAAAACACGAAAGTCAAGGTTTGACCCCGGATGGAGACACAGACTTCTTTGACATTGCATCTGTTGTTCTATGAGGGGATACATCAACTCCATATCTGTTCATTATCTGCCTGGACTTTGAATGTCGACAGATCTAATGAAAGAAAATGACTTTACACTAAAAAAAAGCAAGAAGCAGACGATACCCAGCACAAACTATTACAGACTCAGACAACGCAGATGACATAGCGCTTCCGGCATATAGACCTACCCAAACCGAATCCCTGCTGCATAGTCTGCAGCAGGCAGTAGGAGGCATTGGCCTCCATGTGAAGGCTAAAAAAACAAAAAGGACACATCTGCATACTAAACAGTGGTTCTCTGAAACAAGTGGATAAATTCTCCTACCTCGGAGACAGCTTCTCATCTACTGAAAATGACTTCAGTATACAACTAGCGAAGGTATAGACTGCCATCGATAGGTTATAGATTATATGGAAGTCTATCCTATCCGATAAAATAAAACACAATTTCTTCCAAGCAACGGTTGCGTCAAATCTGCCACATTGATGCTGACTAAGCATATTGAGAAAAAGCTTGACGGAAACGGCACAAGAATACTACGAGCAATATTGAACAAATCCTGGAAGCAACATCCCATAAAAAGCAGCTCTACGGCCACTTACCTCCCATCTCTAAAATCATCCGTGCAAGTGTAAGTCGACCAACTAGAAAGTATCTACAACAGCTCTGTACGGACACAGGATGTAGTCTGGAAGACCAGTCGGAAGCGATGGATGATAGAGATGAATGGCGAGAGAGAAATTCCAGCTAGCAGCACGACATGATGCTGATGTTGATATGCATACATATACAAATCATTAATTGAGAACTACAAGAAGTTTGTTGCTGTAAAAGTAAATAATGGATATTCAATAAAATATTAAAAGAAAATAATGTATTCTTTTTGTATTGTACGAATATTTTCTTCACCCATTAAAATGGATGAATCGGATTTATTTCTATTAAATCATTTTTTCCGTTTCCTATATATATTTAGTTATTATCCATCTGTTTAAAGTTAATCATATCAAAAGTATGTTGATTCATTTGTTGGAAATACAAAAAAAAAATAATAATTTCTGTGTACGAATATTTATATTTCCTCACTATATATATATATATATATTCTGGGGAAAACATATATATATATATATATATACATATACACACACGTGCATATACACGTATATATATATATATATATATATATATACGTGCATATACGTATGTTTTAATCTGTGTAACAATTTTACAAGATGTTTATTAAAGGAAATAGCGATGGAGAAAAAATCTTGTCAACAATATTGTTTATTACTAAAAACCTTGACAATAATATTGTTTATAACTAAAAAAATCTTTATTTGTAAAAAATGGATAATACGATGAAGAATACCAATTGTAGATTAGGTGATTTCAGTGATTAAAGAGTTAATAAAAAAGGATGCAAATGCAGAAAATTGAGAAAGAAAGAATAAAATACTTGCCCTGACTGGGTGGGAAAATTAAACTACTGGGAATTTTGCAAGAGATTAAAATTTGGCCATGCTGATAAAATAAGGGAAATACCAGTTTCTCTCAGAAAATGAGATGCACAAAATTTTCTACAAAGGATCATCTAATCCCAGCCAGAATTTTGGTTGGGTTTTATGGCACAACAACCATTGTAAATTATTTAATACCAAATCCTTTATATATGTATATTAAATATGTATGATTTGGTTGGTTTGGATTTTATAGCACATCAACCATTGTAAGTTATTTAATGCCAAATCCTTTAAATATGTTTATTAGATATGTATGATTTGGTTGGGTTGGGTTTTATAGCACATCAACCATTGTAAGTTATTTAATGCCAAATCCTTTAAATATGTATATTAAATATATATGATTTGGTTGGGTTGGGTTTTATAGCACATCAACCATTGTAAGTTATTAATTGCCAAATCCTTTAAATATGTATATTAAATATATGATTTTGAAACACATTTTCTTGATAACATTTTTAAACAAGCCTGAGCTCAATTTTTATACAGTTAAATGGTTTCACTTATTTCTATCTAATACGAATAATTCTATTTACTATTAATCATTTGTTTGCACACAGTTAAATGCTTTTAAGTATTGTTATGTATGACTAACAATTCAATTAAACCTCAGTCACTTGTTTATACACAGTTAAATGATCAAACAGTTCTATTTCAAACATTTAATTTAGCGTGTCAACAAAGTTAAATGGTTCTCATTGTTGTGACGTAACACTAACAATTCAATTAAACAGCAGTCATTTGCTTACACACAGTTAAATGATCAAACAGTTCTATTTCAAACAATTGAGTTTAGCATAAGTATCTAGTTTAAATTTACAACAGTTCTATTTGACCCATAGATAGGACCCTATCAGGTTCTACCACTCCGGGACGGAGTGGACCTTGAAACGAGGGCAATGAAGGAGTAATCCACATTCCCCAATGAATAATAATAAAAAGAGAAATGCAAATAAGATAAGTTTGCATAAGAAAGTGCTTGATGCTATTATGACAGAGTATATATATATATATATATATACGAGGTGCATACGATAGGTTTCCAGGCTTTTCGTATGGGCACTTTTATTGATAGTACACACATGAAACTCTAGTCCCCTTCGAAGTAATCTCCTCCGGCTGCAATGCACTTTTTGTACCGTTCCAACAACTTCTCGAAGGCCCTATGGACGTCCTTTTGTGTGAGCGTGTCAATGATCTTTGTCACAGCTTCTTTCATTTCCTTATTTGTCTCAATGAGCTTAGGGAATAAGCAAAAGTCCCAGGGAGCAAGGTCTGGACTATAGGGAGGCTGAGGAACTGTCTTGATGCCCATCTTGGTCAAATAGTCAGTGACAAGGATGGAGTTGTGGACTGGTGCATTGTCCTGGTGGAAATGCAACTGACCCGATTTCTAGAGTGCTGGCCTCTTTCGACGGAATCTCTTCCTGAACTCCCTTAAAACCTCAGCATAGTAAACCTAACCCTAACCCTTTGGCCAATCAACTCTGGTGTTCTGACTTCCTTACTCCTCCCACACCTCTCATCATCCCTCACAGACTCCGTGCCTTCCTTGAATCTCTTATGCCTCTCAAAAACCGATGCTCGATTCATGCAAGATGCTTTAAAATTAGTCTAAAGCATTCCATATGTTTCTGTGTCATTTTTTCCAAGTTTAAAACAGAATTTTATTGCATATCGTTCTTCTAAAGTGTCGTCACGTCCAGATTGCAATTTTGAAATTCACTAGCTGTGACAATCAGGCTTTAGAAGGGTGTATTCCAATTCCTGCTGTAGTTGAGCCAGGAATCATAAATATTGTTCAGTCACCTCATTAGATGTATAGCAATAATATAGGGAATTTTCAAGAGTCTACGACAATTTTAAATGCCAGTACAAAAAAGTCTGGAAAATGATCGTATGCACCTCGTATATATATATATATATATATATATATATATATATATCAATTACTTGAAATTTCATTTGATGAACACAGTTATATTTTATTACTAAAAGCCTTGTCTGTAATATTGCTTATAACTCTTACCACTGTGCAGAGATGCAGTCGGTGTATTTTGAAGCCCCGGAATCCAGGAGAGAAACCAAACCTAGTATTGATTAACTCGAAGAAGAGAACTTGTCAACAGATGGATTTTGCCGTTCCAACAAACCATTGTAAATATAACATTAATAGAAAAGTACTTCGATCTTGCCCGAGAACTGTTAAAGCTATAAAACATGAATGTTACTATGATTCAAATTATAGTTGTAGACCTTGAAAATGTTCCATAGTTTTAGAGTTACCAGCTGAATTTGGATTCAGAATGTCAAATGGCCAATCTATTTTGAGTCATAGAGAAAAATAGGATTATTTCCTGGGTATGAAACGAATTGTATTTGATGGTGAGGCTCCAGTCCTGGAGCTTGGGTAATGTGGAGTAACCATTAATTTCCATTACCCTCATGTGCCCTTGAAACTAGAGTTGTAGTACCTGTTAGGGTCGAATCTATGAGTCAAATAGAACTGTTCAATCATTTACTAAAGATTATTATTATTATTATTTGAAGCCATCCTGCTGTGTGCAAATTCTTCGTATGGGATAGAAATACTTGATGAATAGAATTACTGACGTTAAATAGTAATACTCGAAACCATTCTTCTGTGGCGCAAACGAATAAACTAGAACTCGTTTAAAAATTGTTTCCAATAAACTATTCGTTTACAAATTATATATATATATATATAACATAATTTGGCATTAAATAACCAACAAGGGTTGATATACCCTATAACACCAAAAAGCAATCAAGCAAAGATTTGATTAAGTACATTGACTAGAAAGAATAAAGAAAGAACTCATTTAAATATTGTTCCCAAGAAACTATTCGTTTACAAATTATATATATATATATATATAACATAATTTGGCATTAAACAACCAATAAAGGTTGATATACCCTATAACACCAAAAAGCAATCAAGCAAAGATTTGATTAAGTACATTGACTAGAAAGAATAAAGAAAGAACTCATTTAAATATTGTTCCCAAGAAACTATTCGTTTACAAATTATACATATATATATATAACATAATTTGGCATTAAACAACCAACAAAGGTTGATATACCCTATAACACCAACAAGCAATCAAGCAAACATTGGATTAAGTGCATTGACTAGAAAGAATAAAGAAAGAACTCGTTTAAAAATTGTTTCCAAGAAACTATTCGTTTACAAATTATATATATATATGTATATATAATTTGGCATTAAATAACCAACAAGGGTTGATATACCCTATAACACCAACAAGCAATCAAGCAAACATTGGATTAAGTGCATTGACTAGAAAGAATAAAGAAAGAACTCGTTTAAAAATTGTTTCCAAGAAACTATTCGTTTACAAATTATATATATATATATATATATATATATATATATAATTTGGCATTAAATAACCAACAAGGGTTGATATACAAGCAAACATTGGATTAAGTGCATTGACTAGAAAGAATAAAGAAAGAACTCGTTTAAAAATTGTTCCCAAGAAACTATTCGTTTACTAATTATATATATTATAGGATTTGGCATTAAATAACCAACAAGGGTTGATATTCCATATAACACCATCACAGAAACATTGGATTCAGTGCATTGGCAAGAAAGAATATATTAAAATGAGATAAAGCCCTGTACTACCGTCTGTATTTGTCTCAAGCAAAAAGATTGGAAAGATAATTTCAAAATTATCACAATGTTTATACACAAAGAAACTAATCTGATAAAAGTTCGACATGTATCGTGCATTTTCAACAATAAATTTAATAAATAAATAAATACGAAGAAATCAATAAATACATCCATAATTAAATCGATTATTAAACAAATCGAGTAACAGATTGCTTTTATGATTATTCCATTTTCAGCTTTACTTTCAGTTTCTTACAATCCTTCACAAGGTTTTTACCCAAGACCTAGCTTGAGGGAAGGCAGTAATTATTATATATATATTTATTTATTGTTTTGTTTGGTTGCCTTTAATGACATATCAACCACTGTAGGTTATTTAATGCCAAATCCTTTTTATGCATATTTTTACATATATATAATTTGGTTTGCTTTGGTTTTATGGCATATCAACCATTGTAGGTTATTTAATGCCAAATAATCTTTATACATATATATTAGATATATATAATTTGGTTTGGTTGGGTTTTATGGCATATCAACCATTGTAGGTTATTTAATGCCAAATCCTCTTTATACATATATATTAGATATATATGATTTGGTTTGGTTGGGTTTTATGGCATATCAACCATTGTAGGTCATTTGATGCCAAATCCTCTTTATACATATATATTAGATATATATGATTTGGTTTGGTTGGGTTTTATGGCATATCAACTATTGTAGGTTATTTAATGCCAAATCCTCTTTATACATATATATTAGATATATATGATTCACTTTAGTTGAGTTTTATGGCATATCAACCATTGTAGGTTATTTAAAGCCAAATCCTCTTTAGACATTTATATTAAAATGTATGATTTCAGAACATATTTTGAAGATACCATTTTTATAAGAGCCTGGGCTCGTTTTTTTATTTAGTTATCTTTGTTATTATTTAATTTTTTTTTTTATTTTTTTGCACACACTTAAATGTTTTCGCTTAATTTCAAAATTCAATTTAGCATAAGTACAGTCTTTTGTTTACACAGATTTAAATGATCACACAGTTCTATTTCAAACAATTCAGTTTAGCATAAGTACAGTTTGTTTTTTTGTTTTTTGCTTACACACAGTTAAATGAAAAAACAGTTGATGACAAACAATTCAGTTTAGCGTGATTATACAGTTTAGTTCTATTTAACTCATACATAGGACCATATTAAATGTTTCTACTGAGGGCCACTGTGGACTTGGGAGCGATGGCAATAAAAGAGCACTCCGCCTTCCCCAAAGCACCAGCATTACTGAGGCTTCACCATCAGATCTTTTAGTGTCATATCCAGGACACTCGTGCGGGTGGGGAGTCTTACCACTCTATAAAGATGCAGTTAGTGTATTCTGCAGCCCTTGCAGGCTGGACCAGTTTTTTTGTTGTTGTTTTTTTTTTTTTTTTGCTACCTCTTTTGGGTAACCATATTTACCAACCCTTCCGCTCGGGCAGGATATGACACAAGGTCAATTTTTAAACGGAGTTTAACAGGTTTGAATTCAGACTTTTCCTTCTCCTAGACTAGTTGCCTGACCAAGGCTGAAGAACCTAGTCTGCCGTACTATTTACCCATAGCTGGAAGGAAAATTATTGGATTCATACCTTTCCCAAGAGTATTAGTGCTATGTGAAATGCAATCAGCCTCGTCCAGGATTTGAACTCGTGTCGCCGTGTCCATTTCCTACGACGATAACCATTATACCACGGGTACCTCATTTGGGTAACAGTTTTCCAATCATTACAATCACTCCTTGCAAGTTTTTCTTTTTAAAACTAGCATCAACTCGCGGTCGTTCAGTGGAGTCTTAGTGACAGCAAGTTTCTATAGATCTCCAGGACTCTTCTCAGTAGTCTCTTCTCAGTGGTCTCGATTCTACCACTGATTTCCAATTCTTCTAGTCGCCTTTCCAAACCTTTACAGATCCTTCCAAGAACACGAATTGCAATTAGGACCACCGTCACCTTCATTTTCGACCCCTTTCTTTCTTTGTTATTTATGAGCTGCAGAAAAATTTTTCGTTTTTTATTTTTTTATTTAGACTTATTTGATTTTAAAAATATAATTCCACTATTGCTCACTGCCAGTTATTCACGACATTGGGTTTTTAAAAAAGAAAAGAGGAAGAAGGAAGAAGGAAGAAGGGAAATAAATAAAAGAAAATAAAAGACGACTGCATGGTGGAAAGTGGGGTGGTAAGGGCTAGTAAGTAAATGGCATATCAAACTTCATGGGTTATTTAATGCCAAAGCCATTCTTATAGAGGAACAACAGGTATATTTTCAACGCATTGTTTGGTTTGGTTTGTTGGGGTTTATGGCATATCACCCTTTGTAGTTTATTTAACGTCAAATCCATTTTTATGTAATTAATCAGTTCAATTTCAAACAATTCAGTTTAGAATGAGTACACAGTTTAATTGTCAAAAACATTTCTATTTCAAACTATTCAAGCAGTAATATATAACAATTCAGTTTAGTGTAAGTACAGTTTCAATTTAAAAAACAATTCAATTTCAAATAATTCAGTTTATCATAAGCACACAGTTTAAATGTAAATACAGTTTAATTGTAAAAAAATATTTCTATTTCGAGCTATTCAGTTTAAGCAAGCAGTTCTAATTCAGCTAATTCAGTTTAGTATAAGTACAGATTTTGTTTACACACAGTTACATGTCAAAACAGTTCTATGTTAAACAATTCAGTTTAGTGTAAATACAGTTCAATGTCAAAAAACAATTCTATTTCAGATAATTCAGTTTCGCATAAGCACGCAGTTTAAATGTTAAATGTAAGTACAGTTTGACAAAAACATTTCTATTTTAAGCTATTCAGTTTAGTCAAACAATTCAGTTTAGCATAAGTATACCGTTAGTTCTATTTAACCCATAGATAGGGCCCTATCAGGTGCTACCACGCCGGGCCAGAATGGACTTGAGAGTGATGGCAATAAAGGGGCACTCCGCATTCACCAAAGCTCCAGCATCACTGGAACGTCACCATCAGGTTAATTAGTGCCATATCCAGGACACTCGTTCCTTATCCCTAAACTATGGGTTTGCCCAGTCGACTGATATGCCATTAAACAAAGAAACCAAACCAAACCAAACTACAATAAGTATTTCTCTTAAATAATCGTTTCTTTGTGTGCAATCGGCAGATTTTAAATCTGCTTCCCATCCTATAAACTAACAATTCTTATTTAATAATGGTTTGGTTTTGTTTCTTTGTTTAATTACATATCAACCTTTGTAGGTTATTTAATGCCAAATTTTATTCTCCTAGAAGAATAGTAGTGGTACTATTTAACCCATAGCTGGGAGGATAAGGGGGTTCATGCCTTTCTCAAGTGAACATAGTAGCGCGACTGGAGTTCGAACTCGCATACTATGATTTCGCAGTCCATCGCTGTAACCATTACACCACGAGGACACCCTCTTATTTAGTAATGATTTACACAGACTTATTTTGTTTCAGTTAAGTAAATTAAACTGATAGTGATATGTAGCAATGCTTGGAACTATTTAGATTTGTTGACTTATGTTTGCAAATCATATATATCCAGTATATACGTATAAACCAGATTTGGCATTAAATAACCAACAATATGATATTATAATATTATTGCTATACTCTCCGTCTCGTCAGATGACTCTTTACATGCTTTCCTCCTGTCGCAAAGTAGCGAATGTGGAGTTTCAGTTCTTATTCAGAAAATAAAATATGATATGTCCTAAAATTAAACCAAACCGTGCGGCAACAGGCCGTAAACATAACCCTGCCGAAGCGGGTGAAAGCCTGTGATAATCACCCCACCTGGGGCCAAGGTAGTTGTCAGTCAGAGCCACAAGAAACGAATGCTAGCCCTCCCTAGTATGCATGTCAGGCGGGCTTGACCGACTGTTGAAGACCATGGACCTGTCCTTGTACAAAGAAACACGGCTGGGGATCCGTATGAGTTGTCCCACTGCTCGAAATTGCAGTAAATTCGAAGTCATGAACCTGTTTAAGTACTCCCAAAAGCGGTACGACGGGCTAGTCCACAACATTTACGACTCATAGAGGATTTGGCATTAAATAACCAGTAAGAGTTGATATGCCATGAAACGTAACCAAACCAAACCAAACTATTTCATTTTGAAATGGTGTCCACCTTCACCTAACCTGTCACCTTGCGATTTTTCTCTCGTGGCGGGGGCTGTTTAAAGAGACTGGTCTTTTTCCCCACACTCTATTATTCCAATTTTGAAAAATACATCTTATTTGGCACCTTGTTAATTCTATTTTCATTAAATTTTCCCGGACAATGTAATTACTCACATCTCAAATGATTCCGATCATTTCAATGTGAAATTGCAATTTTTCTGAAAAATACCCTTTACTTCTCTCTGTTGAATGTTAACGATTTTTATATGAATAATTCTTGAGCCGAAAGTCGGACAAAGGAGTGATGGTTTACAATCAAGTCAACGGTTTTCACCCTATCCCCCAAGTTAAGTCTCGATTACCCAGTTCGTTATTTTGATGGGGGACCACTTAGATGAACAACGCAAAGACTGTGTGCCAGTCTTAGAAAAATCTCAGTAAATAACCACTAATCACATATCATACACTCCCAAATACCTCATTCAACATTTAGCTAACTTGTATAGAAAGTGTTATCGTAACAGGAGACTGACATCGGATTGGTTATTGGGGCGGCGGGGAAGGGAGAGAGAGAGAAAGATTTAATTAACAACAGATGGAATTTTAACATAGAATTACTACTTTTCAATTGGTTGATACAATTCTTTTATTATTCTACTTCATTTGTTTTATTTTATATACATATGTAAATATGCCAACTCTCTTTCTCTCTCTCTCTCTATATATATATATATATATATATACAAAAACACACATACTGGATATATTTGTGTATATATATATAGTACAATTTAATGGAGACTCAAACTCGGTTAAGTCGTCATAATAAATTTATTTCGGCGGAGAATATTAGTGCTATACTCTCTGTCGCGTCAGATGACTCTTTACATGCTTTCCTCCTGTCGCAAAGTGGCGAAGATAAAATAAGGTAATTAAAAATGAAATAAAAAATAAGAATCAGAAAATAAAAATCAGAAAATAAAAATATATATATAAAAAAATATATATGTATATACACAGACACACAAAGATATACACTCTATATACATATAAATAAAAGCACAATGCATATACATGAACACAAACTATATATATATATATATTGTCATCAACAGACAGACTGTTTCGTTGAATCACAACTCTTCAGTGTGGTTAGACACGTAGGGCGCTTGAAGCTGGGATCGAAACCCGCCCAACTTTACGTTACACTTCGCATCATACCGCTCAGCCAACAAGCGTACCACGTCACCTAGGGAATTATAAGGTATTAAGTAGTAGCGTTCGTTTGTTTACATTTTATACTTTACCGGATACCAGAGTGCTCAATTCGTTCGAAGAGCTTTGCATTATGCGAGCAGCAGCCGTCAATTCCTTCGCCAGAATGCTCAACCCCAATGGGGGAGCGTACACACACAATGTGTCATATATATGTGTGTGTGTGTGTAATATAATTTGGGACACTGATTGTTTTATTAGTAATGTTTCCTTGCTAGATTTAGAGGTCGACTACAGGACAGTGGAAAAGCAGGGACATATATGAAAAAGAGTTTCGAAGCATTCACAGAGATAGAGAGGGGAAGGCTATGAGGGAAAGCAAATGGGAAGCAAATGGGAAGGGTAACGGGAGTCCCAAAACTGACAAACTAAACGTCAACCTTCAGGCGGCTGTCCCCTCAGGTGCTAACCCTCTCCGCAGTGGCCAGGTTTAATGCCTGAGGCGCCCCTTTAGTGTCGTATCCGGTACACCCGTTGGTGCCGGAGTTTTACTCATCTGTAGAGATGCAGCCGGTGTATTCTACAGCCCAAGCTGACTGGGTTATATTTTTTAAAGATTTATTTCTCTATTCATTTGTCCAATAGTTTGTTTGCACACAACTATATGATATAAAGTAAACCCAATACAAATAATTTGAACACAGTGTTATGTCTTTAAGTATTCCAGTCTAATACTAATAATTGATATACGATATATCGTTTTCAAGTAACAAGTTCTTCCAAATAATCGTTTGTTTGCACACGGTTATAATAGTTGTAGAAGAAGATCATCTCCATTATTAGTTAACAATTATAGTTTCAAGTAATTTGTTAATATGAATGATTTACGCACATATTTATTGTATCAAGTATTTTGATCCAATTCTAACAATTTTCAAAACAGATCTATTTAGCCTATAGATGAGATGATAACAGAAACTACTACTTTGAATCTGAGTGGGTCTGGGAGTAATGGAAATGAAGAGGTAAACATATTCCCTTGAACTCCAAAACTGTAACCTCACCACTAAATGTAGTTTAGCGTCATACCCTGGATTTCTTCTTCTTTTTTTTCGGGGGTGGATTGGGCTTCGCATCTAATAAGAATAATTTGACCGGCTCATTGGCCTAGTGGGTAAAGTGTTGCCAATTGTCCGGTAGACTTGTGTTCAATCCCAGGTTGCGTCATACCAAAGACTTTAAAAATGGTACTTGATATCTCTTTGCTTAACACTCAGCAATATAAGTTACGTATGAAGGGTAAAGTGGAACAATCCAGGGAAAGGAGTAGCGCCCTCCCCAACACCTTGATGTAGTAGCTATTGAAAAGGGAGCCTTCTGGTTGCCCTCGACTACGGTCGCCAACTTTACTTCACTATATGATGGAAAATAATATTTTTAACAATGAGTTATTTACACAGTTTTATAGTTTTAAGTATTCCTATCAAACACCAATAATTTGCAAACAATTACATGGTTTCACGTAAGTACGACAACTACTAATTCTTAAAAAAAACAATTATAGCTACAAGTAACTATTCTTGATATAAATAATTTTTATGCATTTATATGGTTTCAAGTATTCCTATCTAACGTTAATAATAATCATTTATCGCATGACAATTATATGATATAACGTATTCCAATCAAATATCAAAAATTCAAACAGTTTAATTTGACCTATCGAGGGAACCCTTAACAGGTACCACTAGTTCGGGTCAGAGTGCACCTGGGAGTAATGGCAATAAAATGATTCTCACCCCAAATTACTCTTTAGTATCATTCTCAGGTCACCCCTTTTGGGGATGAGACGCCTTCGCAGGGCGTTTTTTCTTTTGTTTATAAGCAAGAGAATGAAGTTGGAAATGTCTTTTCCCTCATTAAAAAAAATTAATTTTCTCGTCCTTTCTCTACCAGCTACGTGTTCCTACGGATAGACGTACAGGCACTTAGTGAGGGTCTATATCACCACATATTTGTAATGGTCAGTCAGCTCAGCAGTTACAGTTGTGAATGCCTCTCAGCGTAGCAGGTACACTGACTGTAGGTTAAGGTGATGACGTTATGGCTGACTGCTTGGTGATTGCAAATAAAATAATTTTCTTTTTTTTAGAAATTTAAGGTGTATGTGTAGAGAACTGAGTGATTGGTAAATGTCAGTGAACGAATGTAGCAGAAGAGATTCACCGTCAGTCTAGTCTAGTCTAACTAACAGACCTTAGCCCACGTTGTTTGTTTAAAAAAAGATTAAGTCGGCCGAAGGTTTTTGTCAGAGAAACAAAACAAATCCAAGGATACAATCATATTGTCGTCTTTTTGTAGATTTCTTTTCGAAAAGATCCTGGCTGATGCGACTTGAGTAACACTTAACTTTTTGGTCGAAGTCAAGCTAAACTCAACAACAACGATATGAACAGCGGACGAAACGTGAAAACTGATCAGGAATCTACCTCACTCAATATTGCTGCGATTTTCTTTGTATCCAGCAAATAAAAAAGAATAGAAAAAGAAAGAAAGAAAGAAAGAATGAAGAAAAAGAAGTAAAAAGAAAAGGTTAATAAAGAGAGGAAGTGAGAATATAAAAAGAAAGAAGGGTGAATAAAAAGAGAAGGAAAGGAGGAAGAAAGATTAAACAGAGAAAAATTGGTGAATGAGAAAGAATGAACGACGTATAGAAAAGAAAAAAAACAGGGGGAAATAAAAGAAAGAGAAAGCGAATCAAGAGGATAGAATAGCGAATAAGAAGAAAGAATATGAAAGGAAGAAAAAGAAGGAAAAACAATGATGAGCATATGGAAAAGAAAGAAAGAGCGAATGAAAAGAAAAATAGAAGCGCGATTTAATAGAGAAAAAAGAAAGGGCAAATAAAAAGATAAAGAAGAGGAAATAAAAAGGAGAAGGAATAAGGGTGAATAAAGAGAGAAAAAAGGGAAGGTGAATAAAAAAACGAAAAAACGATGGGTGAATAAAAATATTGAATAAAAAGAAAACGAAAAAGGGTGAAAAAGAAAACAAATTGAAGGGTGAATAAAAAGAAAAATAAAGTGGGTGAATAACAAGAAAAACTAGGACGGGTGAATAAATAGAAAGGGAATAAAAGAGAAAAAAGGTCAAATAAGAAGGGAAAAAAAGGGCAAATAAAAAAGAAAGGAAATAGAAAGAGAAGAAGAGATTAAATAAAAAGAAAGATAAGGAAGGGTGAATGAAAGAGAGAGATAAAGAGAAAGAAGAAAAGGGTGAATAAAAAGAAGGATAAGGAGGGGTGAATGAAAGAGAGGGATAAAGAGAAAGAAGAAAAGGGTGAATAAAAAGAAGGATAAGGAGGGGTGAATGAAAGAGAGGGATAAAGAGAAAGAAGAAAAGGGTGAATAAAAAGAAGGATAAGGAGGGGTGAATGAAAGAGAGGGATAAAGAGAAAGAAGAAAAGGGTGAATAAAAAGAAGGATAAGGAGGGGTGAATGAAAGAGAGGGATAAAGAGAAAGAAGAAAAGGGTGAATAAAAAGAAGGTAAAGGAGGGGTGAATGAAAGAGAGGGATAAAGAGAAAGAAGAAAAGGGGGAATAAAAAGAAGGATAAGGAGGGGTGAATGAAAAAGAGAGATAAAGAGAAAGAGGTTAAGCAATGGTGAGCCTGTTCGATATTTAGATGAGTGCCCATTAAGTAACAGTGGGTACTGTAAGTAGCTCGAGGTCTGTGTGCCAGACTAAACAAAAATTCGTAAATGATTAAAGATTGAAAAGGCCAAATTGAAAGCGCCAGTTCCTATCGTATCACCGAAGTTAAACGATGAACTTTCTTAGTTCTGAGGCGCCCCTGCAGGGAAATGTCAATGGAATCTAAACAATTTTGCACCGACCCCTGAGCAGTTTCGATTCCTTTACAGTATCTCACATTAAACTGGCCTAAATTCACGTACCTAGGAAGCAGCGTCGAATCAACCGAAAAGGACATCGAAACGAGGTTAACGAAAGCATGGACAGCTATCAATAGGCTATCGACTATATGGAAGTCGGACCTGACCGATAAAATGAAACGCAGTTTCTTCCAGGCAGCGGTCACATCGATACTGCTATATGGATGCACTACATGGACGCTAACAAGACGGCTCGAGAAGAAACTAGATGGCAATTACACAAGAATGCTGCGTGCAATCCTCAACAAGTCCTGGCAGCGGCACCCCACAAGACACCAACTGTACGGCCACCTGCCCCCTATCACGAAATCTATTCAAGTTAGGCGAACCAGACATGCAGGACATTGCTGGAGAAGCAGAGATGAACTCATAAGAGATGTACTCTTATGGATCCCCACACACGGCCGCGCAAAAGCAGGACGACCAGCACGAACGTACATTCAGCAGCTGTGTGAGGATACAGGATGTTGTCCTGAAGACCTGCCTAGGGCGATGAACGATAGGGAGGAGTGGCGAGAGAGGGTCAGGGATATCCGTGCTGCCAGCACGATATGATGATGATGATGAGTGGTGGGAAAGGGAGGCAAGTAAATACACCGATGTGTCACAGACTCAGCACAACTTTGTAAGTAAAAGTTTTCGACTCTCCAAATACAAAATTCTTCGCTTTTTTGGTATTTTAGGAGATGGGGATGAAGGTGGGTTTTTTTTTCTTAGTGTTTGCGTGCGTGTGCGTAATCCAATTATTTATAACCTGCAAGAACGGGGGGGGGGAATTCTACGGGGCGAAAAAAAAAATAATGAGCAGTTATTTAAGCAAGAAAAGATGATCTACAATTGTACTACATATAAATCCTATTGTTGCCTATGCAATGTAAGTAAAGTTGGCGACCGTAGTCGAGGGCTACCCGAAAGATCCCATTACGATAACGAGACTTGTGAATGCCCCCCCTGACATGTACTGATTGTTCGTTCATTGTATCTTATGTAGTAGAACCTATTTTCTCGTTAAACCTTTTGATGTGCTTTTCTTTTTGTCTTTATTGGGAATCCTTTTTTGACAATTACAAATTCGGTATGGACCCGACTATGGAAGACCAGATAAAGAGAACAATCATTTGGATTTATAAGACCAAAAAATCCATCCTTGATCGCCCTTCGGGGCCCGCAGTGGATAGAGGCGTTGAGTCTCTACGGTTCCAGGGGAGCATTGTCAGGAGATAGCGGTTTCAATTCCTACCCAAGCCGGCCAGAGGTTTACTTGGTCAAAACGTTGTGCGATAGACAACAACTATGGAAGGCAGTAATTACTGGGGATACGGTTACAAAACTCAGCATTCCTAGGTCGCGGTTAATCACCTGAAGACGGCCAGAGGTGAAACTTGGCCGAAACGTAGTGAGAAAAAAAATACCTAGATCAGGACAAAAGTCCGCAATAAAATTAATACTCAGTTTATCTTCTTTTTTTTTTTTTTTTTTTGTTACCTCGAATATCCAAGCTACAACAGTTAGCAGCTTTAACTTTTGATCTAAAGGCGCTTTTCTTTCCTCTTTCTTCATTCATAATAAGCATGATCAACAGCTATACCTTCAAGCAACTATTATTGATACTGGTAATTTGCATACACTGAAATAGTTTCAAGCATTCCTATCTCATATTTAATGATTCTGTTTAATAATAATCACTTATTTGTACAGTTATATGATACAGTGTATTACAATCTAAGACTAATAATTTTTAATAAATCTATTTGATCTAAACAGGTACTTCCACCTCAGGTCAGAGTGGACCTGGTAGTAATGGCAATGAAAAATTTAAAATTTGTTAGTTTGGGATTGAAATATCTGATGCAAATAATTTGCTTGCAGTTATATTGTTTCAATTATTACTGTCTGATCTTAATAATTTGTTTGCACACAGTTATATGGTTTCAACTAACTGATAATAATCTGTCGCAAAAAATTATTATTCCAAACAACTATTCTCAATACAAATAATTTACAAAAGCTCCGATCCAATACGAATAATTTTTCAACAGAGCCATTTGAACCCAAGACATACCACAACTCCAGATCTGAGTGGACCTGTGTGTAAAGGCAATGATGTAGCTCTCTACACTCCTAAGCTCTCCAGAAATGGAGCCTCACCATCAAGTTCTGTTTTATACCATACCCCCTCTGCGGAGTATACAGTTAGCGTTTTCTAAGTCGCACCGATAGGGTCACGTTAAACGAGTAAATAATTCATACTTAGTTGCTATCTCAATACTTTAAGAGCCAATGTATGTATTTACCCCCACCCCGCAGGAGCAAGATGTGGCACAAGGTCAGTTTTTATATCGAGTTTAACTGGTTTTTCTTCTCCTACATCGGTTGTCATAACAAAGTTAAAGAGAACAGTCTGCCCAACTATTTACCACACATCTGGAGAGAGAATACTTGGATTCTTACATTTCCCAAAGGTATTAGCACTATGTGAAATATGAACAACCTCGTCCAGGATTTGAACTCTAGTCCCCGTGTTCATTTCCTACGACAATAACCATAATACCACAAACGTATTTCCAAGTTTTGTTTCGTTTAATGATGCAAAACCAAGAAAGATGCTCTGTTATTGTAATCCCAATCAACGATCAAGTTTCCAAATAGGATAATATACTAAGATGTAGCAAGGATATCTTTAAGCTCATGTATGTATTTACCCAACCCCTCTGCACGAACGGGATGTGGCACAAGTCATTTTTATAGAGAGATAAACAGTTTGGAATTCAGCTTTCCTTCTCCTAGACTGGTTGCTATACCAAGGTTAAAGAAGCCAGTCTACCCTTCTACTTACATCTATCTGTAGAGTTAAGACTTGGTTTCATACCTTTCCCTTTGATATGTGAAATACAAACAGCCTTGTTCAGGTTTTGAACTTGGATCACTGTGTGAATTTCCAACGACGATATGCGTTACACCACGAACCAATGTATAAAAAAAGTTCATAATCATTTTAAACATCTTGAACAGAGATTAATTCTATTCATAAATAAACCATTAACATATACTTCCAGTCCGAATAAGATTGGTCCTGAGAATAATTGCAATGAATTTGTTTCCCAGGGGTTCCAAAACGTGAGCCTCATCACCGAATTCAGTTTAGTGTCATATACAGTGCAGGCAAGAATCCTCAGTCTGCAAGTCTTGCTGGCAATCCATTTAATCTATAAAGAGTTGCCCTCAACATGTTCCATGTCCTGTCGTTTAAAATTCTTTATTTTAGACAAGGCTAATGTGTAACATATGCACAGGTTATAATTAAATTCTTTTTTCCCTTTGCTCGTTGAATCTTCTCATTGTGTTAACACTTCAAACATTTAATACCTACTTAAAAACTAACGTTCTGCCTAACCATGCGCATCAGCTCTTATTAAACAAAATGTCCGACTCCTACGAATTCTCTATTATCCAAAGATGGTTGCCTGGTATTTACTACATGACTCAACCCTGTTGATAAGGAAAAGAAAAAAACAATACAAAACAGAGTTCCTAGGATACTTTCCAAGTTTTGTTTCGTCGGATGACGCAAAACCAAAAATGGCGTACAGTTATTGTAATCCCAATCAACGAACAAATTTCCAAATATGATAATGTACTAAGATGTAGGAAATTTTTTTTTGTTTTAAACCCTCTGCATTTATTTAATTGTTTTCAAAGCCTATGCGTTACTCTGCATGTGGTATCTTTTTGATGATCCTAGCTCTTCTGAAAGTTTTCAATTATCAGCATTCAAATTCTCTTCCATCATGCATTTTAAAACATCTTAATCTTTGGTTTGGCTAGTGTTTCCGAGATATAATTAGCCCTGTTGACTGCATTTAGAATACACTAATTGTATTCCCCTGTGTATATGGATAAGGCCCCCCCGACACACACTCAAAGAAAGATGTCTTGATTTAAACTAGAAGTTTGGCTCAGTAGTGAGATTCCAGCTCTGAAGCTCTGGGAAGTGTGCAGTACTTCTTCATTGTCTTTAGTCTCCGGTCCACTTGGACGAATTTTGGTAGAACCCGTTAGATCTTCTTACATAGAGCAAATATATCTTTGAAATAACGATTAAAATATATTTGAACTACGGTAACACACTGACTCAGTCTTGAAAGAAAACTGAATTCAAACCCGCTCGATTCCGCTAAAGAATTGACCTTGTGTCACATCCAGTTCGTGGCGCAGGGGTTCGGTTAATATATACCTACCTACCTACCTACCTATTCTAGATCGAGTTCGTGTACGCGCCTTTATATCAATTCACATCCATTTTATCTATCTTATTAGTTTGGCCGCTGTTGATTTTTTGTTTTTTTCTATAATTAGAAATAGCTGTGAGGGCGTGAACACAACGTAAAAGCCATCAAAGGACGTAGTTTTTGGTCTCGAGATTAAAAGAAAAAGCAGTAGTGTAAAAGAGACAGAGAAAAAATGAAGATGAAAATTAATAAAAATCAACAAAAAACGATATCCCTCCCGCAATAGCAAAGTCATTCAAACTGGTTTACCAATCGACTTATCACAAGCGCCATCTTACGAAAAAAACCAATGACGGAAAATTATCTCCCTTTATTTCAGTTCATCTTTCGTCACCATCTACGCTGCTTAGTGACTTGCTCTTCCCGTTCCCAAACTGATATTCCTTTCATTCATTGTATCACTTTAATTCGTCTCGTATCTTTTCATTTCGTTAAAATGGTTCTCCTCCAATCAAATAGTACTGAGACTTTAATACGAGGGTGAGTCAAAAGTTTTGCAATATTTTGGTAACATATGGCACAAAGCTACTGTTCCAGATCCTTTGGCAGAGGTCATGAAAGTGACTAACCACACTGGACAATGAGATCGCCTGATACTCTCCGAGTACTACTCAGCAGGTTTACCGATATGGCTTGGAGCACAGATTCGCTATTCACGGTTTTAGAACTGCATCACCTTACCTAAAAGTCGAAGTTCTTATAATCCGAGCGAAATTTCTTGAACTTTCTGGATACTGTTCTGTGGTCGACTGCGCCTTGACCTTTTGCCCAACATTTTTTAATTGTTGTTTCGCGGAGTTATAGCCTAGTTCGAACTCAAAAAGCATGGGATTCGCATTTGTGCAGCCAGCTTTCAAATCACACATCGAGTGAAGCAATGCACAATGTGTCAGTGCACCAACTACCACTGGTACTACCAAAAGCAGTGGTTACCCAGTGAGCCTATGTCCAGTAGAGTTTAGTAGAATACAAGTTTCAGCTCGTGTCCGAAATTAGCCTCCTCTAAATCCCCATAATAAAAAAGACCTAGTGTCTTATCCTGTTTGGTGGGAGGCAGAGATAAATATTAGCAGTGGTTACCTATTATAGCTTGAGCGGCTTCAGTCACATGATATACGCAACACAAACTAGCAAATACCAAAATATTACACAGCTTTTCTCATCCGAGTAATTCAAAGCCTCAATTCTTTATGAAAGCTTCGGTTGGGTATCGGTTATTGTCAGTAAAAATGCGAACCGAATTAAAACCCAGAATGAGGTTGTTTGCTTTTAACAGCACGCTAATGCTATTAGGAAAAACATGAATCCATCCCTTATCTCCCACGTCACTAATGAGTAAATAGTTGGGCAGATGGGGCTCTCTTGTCTTGGTAGGCCAATCACTCTTGGAGAACGAAAACCGTATTCAAAACTACTTGTATTAGTTCGGTGATTGATCGCTCTCTGTTCCTGGTACGATGTAACACAAAAAATCTTTCAGATGTTACTGGAAAGGATATGGTCACCACTAAGTAAGCTTTTGCTTTGAAAGATGCCATGGATGGGAGACTACTCGACATGGTATTAAAGTATCGTCTGTTTCGAACGCTGGCTGTTGACTGCCCGGACACACGTGTTGTATTTGATGATGATAGCCCAACGTCTCTCTCTGAATACTGCATGATCGTTCTCCGTGAAGAAGATATTTTTTTCCGGTCAGGAAGGTAAAAAATAGTATACTTTTTGTTCGCGTTTGTTTAGAACTTGACGACTCCCGTTAGTGGTGGCCACCAGGCAAGATAGAACATTCGACTGCCCAAGTCGATCTCTAATCACTAGCTAATTAAACGTTCGAATTATTTTTACTCCTTCTCGGAAGCGACCCGTCACTCAAATCTAACGATTTTTCAGTACTTTTTCAAACCGCGTGATATTCTAACCGTTAAGATTTTTTTCAACTCACCTACACACAAGGCCAACAATAGATTTCATCAGTTACTTATGTCGAATGGTAGTGGAGATGATGAAAGGGGCCTATGGGGTCGCATTCAGACTGACTAGATTTTTCCTTTTTAAATAACCTGACCCGCGCACCGGAAAACAAATTGAAGACGTGGGCCTTTAAAAATAGGGTGGAAGAAACTTAAGTTTTAAATACTCAAAGTTGGGTGTATTTGTCTAACGGTATATCAACTCCTTATGGGTTATTGTTATATATTGACCCTCGATCGAGCCGTCAATCAAGAGATGTACCTGTGTAAATAGCGGAAGTAGGGGAACGTGAGAAAATTATACAACCAACATCAACCCTTTCGATAATAAAGTGTGAGAGATATATTTTTATAAAGAAGTGTGTTCGTTCGTTCATTGAGGTTCGTCATTATGTTTGATTATGTTTCTGCATATATTTATATTATGTATAAGTGCAGTTATATGTATGTGGCTATACAACATTATTTAACGTTGTAATTTGATTCATTTATAAATGTTTGAACTCGTACCTATTTTTAATTTTCAATTTCTTTAAAAATTGTGCTTTTTTTTGTCTATAATTATTTGTTTACATACTGTATTTCTATCGTATACTATTAAATTATTCACAATCATACGGTTTCAAGTAACAAGTTTCAAGTAGCTTATGAATCATTTGTAAATTTAAGTAACTTTTAATACCAGGAATTCGCAAACAGTTATATGGTACCAAATATCCCAATCAAATACAAAGAATTTTCAAGCTGATTTATTTGACCTGGAGTGGACCTGGAAGAAAATTCAATGAAGCGATACTCCATATTTCCCAGAGTTTCAGAATTAAATCCTTTCCTCTCAATGTAGTTTTGTGTCGTTCCTAGGATACTTAACTGTCCAAGAAAAAAGAAAGAAAATCTAAAAGAAATATCAAAACAAGCGCTTGTGTGAATATATATATAAGCTCGGTAAAAAAAAAATACACCCACACACACAACCATACAAAATGTACTAAAATTAAACCCATTTTAAAGAAAAGTCATATTATCAATGAAGTTAGTTGCCAATAATATTTTGGTTGTGGAGGGATATCTTTATTGTTGACTTTTCTTCTAAAAATTTTGATAGTATTCCTACAAATCCACCTTTTTTTTGCGAAAATATCATCTGTTTTTTAATGCATTGTTCCTTATTCTTCGGAAAAGCCCGCCAATTTAGGTGACAAAAAAATCGAACTAAAAATTGTTCGAAAAAAAAAAAGTTCTTAAACTAATTTTACATCAGTGAAAAAAGAAATTACCCAATTATTATAAATACTGTTTAAAAAAATCAACTTAGAATGCATATAAAGGAAATTAAGGAGAATGATTACCTGTTAATTGACTGGCACATTGGCGTAGTGGTAGAATGTTCGCCAACTGCCAGGGAGAAACTGGGGTTCAAACTCAGGTCGAGTCATACCAAAGACTCAAGAAATGGTACTTGATATCTCCTTGCTTAACACTCAGCATTATAAGGTACGGATCAAGGGTAAAGTGGAGCAATCCAAGGAATAGAGTAGCGCCCTCCCCGACATCTTGGTGTAGTAGCTATTAAAAAGGGAGCTTTCGGGTAGCCTTGACTACGGTCGCCAATTTTACTTTATTACCAATTAATACTACGATTAAATAATCTTTTAAAATAATGTGTAGTTTACGCCTATATTATATATATATATATATATATATATATATATACACACGCCGTATATATCAGATCACACATGGAACAACAAGCGACCCGCCTACAGGAGCTCTTCAAATTGGCTGCGATGAAAATAAAGTCTTAAAAATGCTGCTGTTAATCAATAATTAAAGGAATCAGCAGTACTCCGTTAATGAGAACGTGTAATATATTAACGTGACCTGCGGGAGTGAATACAGCAGATGTTGTTGACAGATAGATTGATAAGACCGGTGCGATCACCGAAATGTCATCATGTCCACAGGTGCTGTGTATCAGAGGATGTTGAGACAGCTGCATCCGCTCAAGGATAATATCAACAAGGTCATTGCCGAAATGTCACCATGCCCATAGGTGCTGTGAATACGGTGGATGTTGAAAACAGGTGCATCCGGTCGAAGATATCGGAATATCACCTCAACTGTGGGCGTGGTTGAATTCGGTGATAGTGGCAGATGCGTACGCCCACAGAACCGGCCTTGGGCAAGTAGCCAATGGGAAGCAGACAACATAACCAATGGAAAGCAAAGAAGTGAGACGTGGGCATAACCATAGTTAACGAAAAAGAGGAATTGCTGCAGGTCACGTGAGAGTTGTAGATTATGTAAGTTCCCGAATTTCAGCTAAAGTCAGTTGTTCACTGGCTCTTCCGTCTCCCGACAGCTCCTTCGTGTGCGCGAACTCTCTGCGATTGCTTTTCTGCTCCACACAAGTATCATCGTCAAAAATAAAGATATAATCTTATATTTTTATATACATACGTGTTCCTTGTTGTTAATAACGACAAAGAATACAACAAACGAAATTCCCACAATCCGCGAAAAAATCGTTAAGAGTCTCGGTCGCTACTACTCCCTACGACTTACTGATTGACCTCATTGACAGGACCTAAGCAAACTGCAGAAAGATGGATTACGCTTCATTGATAAATGTTACTTCCTTAATAAAGATAAAGTTTGATGTATTTATTTCTACATAATTATTTCCTAAATTATTATTATTATTTATTATTATTATTTCCTAAATTATCATGGCCAATGCAAGTATCATCATCATCATCATGTCGTGTCGCTAGCACAGATATCCCTGACCCTCTCACGCCACTTTTCCCTATCATTCATCGTCTCTGACAGGTCTTCAGGGCTACACCCCGTATCCTCACATCGCTGCGGTATGCATGTTCCAGCTGGTCGTCCTGTTTTTGCTTGGTCATTTGCGGGGGTCCATTGGAGTACATCACTTATGAACTCGTCCTTGCTTCTCCAGCAGTGTCCTGCATGTCTGGTTCGTCTAGCTTGGATAGTTTTCGTGATGGGAGGAAGGTAGCAATGCAAGTATATGAAATATCAATTACAAAAGTTGAAACAATGGAACGGTCAATCAGTAAATATACAAAAAGATGTTGGGAGTACCTAACTCCCAAACAAATGTGGCACAATACAGTTTATCAACGAAGCTAAAACTTTAGACGTTGTCACTTGTTGAGGAATTTAAATGAAGTTAAGCGATTTTTCCAAATACTGCAGGACTCTCGCAACCCACTAGTGAAGAACGCCCAGCCTTCTGTAATTGCCGGTCGGAAATGGAAGGCGAAAATACATCTAGAGAATGCAGAATCGGCCCTTAAGATGAAAAAAATAATTGGCACTGTGGCAAATAGCAGGCGTAGGTCTTTATCCACAGTGTTGGTGGTCCAAGGAATCCACAATAAACTAAAGAAAAATAGTTTCGGAAGAAATTCACCATTTTGAGGAAGTCACGCAAATAGCACATGAAACCCCAAAAATTGAGTTTCCTTATCACGACAGTCCACGATATTTTACCAACACCAGTCAACCTTCATGATTGCGAGTTAACAACATCTGACCGATGCAGAGCATATGGGGTAACTGCCAGCCTCAAAAATATTCTCACTGGATACGAGTATGCTCTAAGAAGATAGACGTGGAGACATAACGAAGTCCTTTAAATTTTTGCCGAGGCTGGGAAGATATGTTGTAAGACTGCAATACAGTTCTAAATAATATCGCCAATAGATTCATTTCGTTAAAGAAGGAAATAATTCGAAACTTTCGCGTAAAAATAGGCTCAGATCATCATTGGTCGAGGGTTGGACGGACTGGCACGTCTCAACTGATTTAGAACATCATTTCGTATTTTCAACAGAAATAGAGTTAACGACCCAGAATCCAAATATTGTCAGTTGGTCCGTTAAACAAAAAAAAAAAAAAAAAGGTTTCGTTGTTGAGTTAACGGTCCCTTTTGAAGAAAATTTCTACTAGGCACATCAGTGTAAGTTGGAAACACTGGTGTGTCCATGTGTAGAAGTCCATCGAAGAAAGTCGCTCATGAGTTCTTCCTTACTTCACCAACAGTCCACAGCATGTCTTGTTCGTCTAACTTGGATGGTTTGTCAGATGGGAGGTAAGTAACAGTACAGCAGCTGTTTTATAGAGTGCTCCTTCCAAGATTTGTTAAAAACAGAACGAGGAATACTTGTATAACTCCGATCAAGTTTTTTTGTTTTTTTTGCAAGCGTTTCATTTAAGTCAATGAGGTGCATCTATGTCGTAGTGTACCTTACCCATGATACGGATATGTGAAACGTACATAGAATGTTCATAACATGTATACATAGAACATAGGAATCCCGAAACACGAAAAACACTAACGACTTCTTAGTTCAGGTACGAAACATTTTATTACCTTTGAGTTAAAAGGTTTTTCGACATAAGGAGAGAGATACCATCTTTCTATACCGACTTTTCCATCTGCCCCAAACCACGTGTGGCACCCGCCACAAGGTACTATTTACCAACCCCTCCGCTCGGATAGGATATGACACAAGGTCAATTTTTAAGCGGAGTTTAACAGGTTTGAATTCAGAGTTTTCCTTCTCCTTGACTAGTTGCCTTACCAAGGCTGAAGAACTTAGTCTGTCCTACTATTTACCCATAGCTGGAGGGAGAATAATTGGATTCATACCTTTCCCAAGGGTATTAGTGCTATGTGAAATGCAATCAGTCTCGTCCAGGATTTGAACTCGTGTCGCCGTGTCCATTTCGTACGACGATAACGACTACACCACGGGCACCCAAAAGTCACCCTTCTTCTTCGGACGGAAAGACTTAACTAACTGACTTTTCTGAAATCTCCCAAAATCCTCCGCGCACGCGGTACATGACGTCATTCACATCCCCCGGTCACAATTTCCTATCTGGGATTTTTATTCTGACATATCTGAATGACACATCCTACCCACGCGCACGTTAACATCTGCGCTCAAGTTTGCACCGAACTAACCCATGCGCTAAGCGAAAGGTTCTCAGCCTAACGAAACCTAAAAGCAAGATATATAAAACGAAATCCCTCAGCCATTATATTACAGTAGTACCGATACAGCCACTGCACGGAATAATTGTTTTATTTGACTCGAGCGATTAGATTTCCATATGATCGAC
Organism: Sepioteuthis lessoniana; assembly: GCA_963585895.1. Classification (NCBI taxonomy): domain Eukaryota; kingdom Metazoa; phylum Mollusca; class Cephalopoda; order Myopsida; family Loliginidae; genus Sepioteuthis; species Sepioteuthis lessoniana. The sequence goes on along the minus strand of OY757917.1, from coordinate 11,980,664 downwards.
AAACTGTCAATAGCAGTCCACGTCTTCCCAATGCTTACGTTGGCATCGCATTTAGATGAGATATTGCTAGCGCCATATTAATTTCAGAGGCATGCCCCTTAAAGCGGATATATAATTAACCTATAAGATTCTGACTGTGTGGGGAAAAAAACAGAATATGAAATTTGCAAATAAGGATTACACAAACTGATATGTAGAAAAAAATTAATAAAAAAAGAAAAGGCGAACGGGAGACGTATCAATTACTGCTGCGATGCTAAAAGAAAGAAAAAAAAACACCGGTCAGAATCAACTAAGCTAAACGTAAGAAGGGTCTACGATACACTAAATTTTTTTCCCGATGATCCCGTAGGTAACACCTAAGTAAATTGTTCTGACTCAGTAGGCTTTCCTAGTTTATGTATACTTACTATTACCAGGCAGTCATTTTGGTTTTCCAGATAGAACAATTTGTACTCTAAATATTTAAATACAAACACAGTAAATGCAACTATCAGTTCACGTTTTCAAGATATCTAAGTTAGCATAGATTCCGTTTTATATGATGAGTTTATTTGCAAATGAATTGACACATCAGTTTATCATTGGGTTTGAGTTTGTGACGTCAGTCGTGATGACTAAGAGAACGCAAAAGCATTAGAATTAATTTGTATTTCTAAATCACTCAAGCAAAAACCAAAATGAAGAAAAAAAAAATGAATTCGATAAAAAGAGAAATTTAAAATTTAGATAATGAGGGGGCACATCCTAATCAAGACGTATACGCGACTGTCACAAAAATGCTTGATCCCATACACCTCCGTCTATTGAGGCGCCTCAGGCACCAACCAAATAATTTAGCCCCGCTAAGAAGGTAGTGCCTGGGAAAAGGCTCTCAGGACCCAAGCGATCAACTTACAATTACTCAAGCAGCACGAACTCCAAGGGAGACCTGGAGTTAATCAGATGAGTATGATCTATACATAACTATATACAATCGAGGAGACCAGATTGATATCGATTCAGAAAATTTAAAAAAAAAAAGATAACGAAGAGACTGAATTAGATAGACATGGTTATTATATATTGAGAGAGAGAGAAAGAGAGAAAGAGAGAGAATGAATAAAGAGACCAAGATAAAGAAGAGACTGAACTAGGGAGACAAATAGACAACTAAGATAGGTAATGAAGAGACTGAACTATCTAGTTTGACAAGAAGAAAGAGAGACTGAGATTTTAAAAAAAAAGACACTGAAAAAGCTTGCCAGGCAAATTGAAAGACAACAAAAAAGATATTGAAGACACTGAACTATATAGACATGGTTAAGTTGATATATACCCAGAGAGAGAGAGAGAGAGAGAGAGAGAGAGAGAGAGAGAGAGTGTGTGTGTGTGTGTGTGTATTATATAGTTTGACAAGTAGAAAGAGAGACTGAGATAAAAAAAAAAGACAATGAAAAATCTCGCAAGGCAAATAGAAAGAGAACAAGAAAGATATTGAAGACACTGAAGTAGATAGAAACTATTAGGATATGAAAGAGAGTGGGGGGTCATAAAAAGACTAAGACTCATAGATATGGCTATGTTGATTAGAGAGATATAATGAAAAGAGTGAGCTCGCTAGTCATCTTGCTAATTTGATTGTAGATTGATTAGATCAAATTGAGATACGTGGTGCATTCAATAAGTTTCCAGACGTTTTTTGTACTTGAATTTAAAATTGTTGTAGACTTGAAAATTCGATAGGTTATTGCTATACATCTTATGAGATGACTGACTAATTTTTATGATTTCAGCTTCAAATGAACAACTACAGCAGCAATTGGAATACACCCTACTAAAACCTGATTGTCATAGCTAGTGAATTTCAAAAATGCAATCTGATCCTTAAGAAGAACGATATGCAATAAAATTCTGTTTTAAACTTGAAAAAAAAAGCCACAAAAACGTATGGAATGCTTCAGACTGCTTTTCGACCATCTTGCATGAGTCGAGCATCAGTTTTTGAGTGGCATAAGAGATTCAAGGAAGGCACGGAGTCTGTGAGGGATGGTGAGAGGTGAGGGAGGAGTAAGGAAGTCAATACACCAGAGTTGATTGACCAAAGGGTTAGAGTTAGGGTTACTATGTTGAGGTTTTAAGGGAGTTCAGGAAGAGATTCCGTCGGAAGAGGCCAGCACTCTTCTAATTGGATCAGTGGCATTTCCACCAAGACAATGCACCAGTCCACAACTCCATCCTTGTCACAGACTATTTGACCAAGATTGGCATCAAAACAGTTCCTCACCCTCCCTATAGTCCAGATCTTGCTCCCAGTGACTTTTGGCTCTTCCCTAAGCTCAGAGGCTGTCGTCGTTATGAGAGAATTGAGGAGATGAAAGAGGCTGTGACGAAGATCATTGACATGCTCACACAAGAGGACTTCCATGGAACCTTGCAGAAGTTGTTGGAACGGTACAAGTGCATTGCAACCGGAAGAGATTACTTCGAAGGGGACTAGAGTTTCATGTATGTACTATCAATAAAAGTGTCCATACTAAAAAAGTGTGGAAACTTATTTAATGATCCTCGTAAGATGAGAGTGATAATAGAGAGAGAGGGAGAGGGAGAGAGAGAGAGAGAGAGAGAGAGAGAGAGATGGTGTCTATCATAAATTAATGTTAAAAAAATTTCATCTAACTAAATATTTACAAACCTCTCAAACTTTGATCATTACTGAGTGTCCCCTTGCTGTCTACTAGTGCTAAATAATCTAAGTAAATGCCTAGAAAATCTTAATGACTTTAATTTATTCTTAGTCCTCTAAGTGGAACATTGAGTGACTCAAAATGTCTACACATTTGAAATGTTTTTACTAAGTTTCAATTCTTTTAAAGAAAGATTGATTGATTGAAGAATGATCGATTGATAAATAACAATATCATTCGTTTTTATTTGGAATAAAAAATTCTTTTGGGGGATATTTTTCGATTAATACTGTTGTTGCTGGAATACCATATATATATATATATATTTAAATCCGTCCCATAATTCTTCCCCGAAGCCCTCAAACTCTTGAAATTATTTCCGCAAGTGTCGACCAGACTTGGCAAAAAATGACAGAAGGCTAAAAACAAATCCTAAATCCACATCATTTTCTTTTTGCCTTGTTTTGCCTTTCATCTTTGTTTTCCTTTGTTTTTTGTATGTCTGCTGAGCGAGACCACATTTGAATGAGCTATTTTTTCGCGGGCTACGAGACGACCAAGATGCTTGATTCTTTAATGGACTCTTTTTTTTTTAAGGAACGAACGCAAAGAAAAAAGAAGAAAAAAAAAACGAAAGTAAAAGATGGCAATAGAAGTGAGAATAACTTCTGGATTCTATTAATATCATGAATGGCTTGTGGCCCTGTTGGTACTAAAGAAGAAAAAAATAAAAGAACGTTTTTGTTCTCACCAGACTTTTGTCAGTCTGTCATCTTCACCACACCCTTGTACATTCAAATCCGTCCAACTTAAATCATCTCATTTTTACATATTGCAATATTATTAAAATATTTTTGTTCCTTTCCTGAACAAGAAGTAATCTTATTAGATTAGTTTGGTACAAGGTCAAAAGCATGAGGTATCTACTGTGAACCGAATTGTAAATGGGCTGCTGGATTGGTTTTAATGGCATATCAACCTGTCCAGAGTTATTTTATACCTTGAGGCCCACTGTAAATTTATATTCACATGTTTTGCGGAGTTTAACAGATTTTTGCTCAGTTTTATAATGCCAAGTATTCCTATCTAATAAAAATAATTTGCATAGTGTTGTATTGTTTCAAGTGATCCTATCAGATACAAATAGTTTGCACACAGTTATGTGGTTTCAAGTATTCCTATCTAATAATAATCATTAGATGATAATTATTTCAATTCAGTTATTATCATTTGTTTGCACACAGTTATTTTGTTTCAAATAACTGATATAAATCTTTAGTAAACAATCATAGTTTCAAATACTTATCATTTAATACAAATAATATACAAATATATGGCATAAAAATTTTCTAATATTTAATATGTATAATTTTTAAACAAATTTATTTGATACAAAGATGAGACCCTAACGGTTACTACCAATCCAGGTCAGAGTCGACCTGGGAGTAATGGCAATGAAGAGATGCAGTACCCTCTTTAGAACTGGTGCCTCATAATTAGATTTGGTTTAGTTTCATCACTAGGTTTGGTTTGGTTTGATTTTAGGGCATATCAACCATTGTTGGTTATTCAATGCCAAATCTTGTTTTCACATATATATTAGATATGATTTGTAAACACATTTTTAGATACACACAGATAAAAAATAAAGCAGTTCTATTTCTAACAATTCAATTGAGCATCAGTCATTTGTTTGCACTCAGTTAAATTATCAAATACTTCTATTTGACCCATAGACAGAACCCTATCTGGTACTGCCCCTTGGGCCAGAGTGGACCATGGAGCAATGGCAATGAAAGGGTACTTCGTATATCCCAAAGCTCCAGCCTTTCAGCAGCCTCACCATCATATTGTTTGATGTCGTATCCAGGGCACTCGTTTAGGTGGGGTCTTACTCCTCTGAAGAGGTGCAGTCGGTGTATTCTACAGCCCTAGCCGTCTAGGCTGTCATAACTAGGGGATGGGGGTCTTAACTTTCTTTTGGTGGGGTGTTGTATAGCCATGATACAACTATACGTATACATATACATGCGGAAACATAATCAACAATAATGATGAACGAACACACTTCTTTAGAAAAATATACCTCTCACACTTCATTCTCAAAAGGGTTGCGAAAGGGTTGATGTTGGTAATGTGTGAGAGGTGAGTTGGAGAAGGAGAGAGACTGCAACATATTGACCCCAAGTTCCTCTGACTATAGCAGCACTTCTTCCTCATCCTGCTGGGCTGCTCAACTGGGGTCCTGAGGGCCCAAGCCCTCTGTCTGGAGCTGGTTCTCACTGCCTCGAACTGCAACTCGAACTCCAACTAACTCAAGCTGTCTGTGACACCTGGTTATATAATTGTTTGACATCCACCTGCTTCCTGTGGGCGTCCACAGATCAAGGTGATATTCCGATATCTTTGACCGGAGGCACCTGTTTCTTGGTTGACGCCTGGGTCGAGGGTCAATATGTTACAGGGGTACAGTCAGTGTATTCCAATTCTCGCTGACAGAGCAAATGGTCTGCAAGCCAAGATAGTTAACAGAAATATCTCAAGAGTCTTATCAGTTTCGAGCAAGTAACTCCAACATATGAGAAATGTTATAAAAATTGTGGTATACTCCGTGATAATCGAATCGACACGCTTACTCAGACTATTTTGTTTGCCGAGATATTTGCTAAGTTTTATTCAGTAACTTATATTGTTCTGGAAATCCTATTATTCACAGCTTATCCCTTAAGCACAATCAAAACGAATTTAGCTTTTGATACATGGTTGCAAAGAGGACATATAAAAGGCGAAACTAAATAAAATAGAAGCAAATTAAATAATTATAGAATTACCAAGATTGATAAAACTCAGAAAAAATAATCAGTCATTTTTTTCAGCTTTTAAACCATCGTGTTGAGGAATATCTTAGATTGTAGATGAATGACACTAGATTACCCAGTTAGAATATGTGAATTTACACAGCGCCTTCCCACACGCGCAGGATGTGGCACAATGTCAATTTTGAATTCAAAGTTCCTTTACATAAACCGATTTTTATACCAAGGCTAAAGAGCTCAGTCTACCCCACTATTTATCAATAGATGAAGAGAGAATAGTTGGATGCAAACCTTTCCTAATGGTATTAGTTTGGCTGGGTAAGGTTAGGTTTTATGGCATATCAACCACTGTTGGTCAATTTATGCCAAATCCTGTTTATACATATATATTAAATATATGATTTTTAAGTATATTTGGTTGATGACATTTTATTTCTTCACAGTTAAATAGTTTTAAGTTCTGTCAGACATGCACATATAAACCTTCGTGCCGCTCTCTCTCTCTTCTCCATCTATTTATTTATCTATCTATCTGTAAAAGGGATTTTAAGGTTTTGTATATATATGCACATAGAAGCATACATAGATGGAAAATCAATTGATTTTTTTTGTAAACCAAAGTGTCTATTTTTGAACAAAATAGCCTTACAATTTAAATCTATATTTTTATATTTTTAACCAATCAGCACCTTTGAATAGAATTTTCAATTCCTCTTTATTTTGCTGACAACAAAATTTATGTTGCCTTGTATAATTTGCAGGCAAAAAAATCCTAAATAATTTAAGAACCTTTTCTTTCCTAAATCATAAAAATGAAATATGAAAATTAGATTGTATAACCAATTAAAATCCTAGATAAATTAATCTATTTTTGAGCTTATCTAATTGTTATAGATAAGTGAGAAAATTAGTCAGTCGTTAGATTTTCAGTAAAAATTACTTAAGGTATGTTTTTCTTGATAACTCATCTTTTGTTCATATTTCTTTGTACGCATAATTTATCGGTAATTTCATTTTTAGTTGAGTTAGAAATAATATGTTAGAACACTCTTATTTATATGGTGCTAACCTGTAATAATTTAATAGTTAATGTGCATTAAGCAAAATATGGTGCAAATCTGTAATAATCTAATGGCTTATATGTAAAAGTAAGTAAAGTGGGCTACCTTAGTCGAGAGTGACTTGAAGACCCCCTTTTCAATAACTATTACACCGAGGTGTAGGGGAGGTCGCTACACCATTCGCGGGATCACTCCACTTTACCCTTGATCCTTACCTTATAATGCTGAGTGTTAAGCTAGGCAGCATTGTCCCATTTTTTGAGTCTTTAGTTTGACTCGACCTGAGATTAAACCTCAGTCTCTCTGACCCTTGGCGAACACTCAACTCATTAGGCCAATTGGCCGGTATGGTGCGAATCTGTAATAATTAAATTCATTTGTTAGCTCGCCGTTATTCTTTGTTGACGTGGACGTGATAGTCAATAAAAATTCTTAGACGATGCAAAATTGAAGAAACCTTTAATGCTGCAAGGAATGTTATTTATAGAAGTTTGTTTTATTAAACAATTGTTTTATATGAATTGAATAGAGAAAAATATCCAAATAATTTTTTGACTACACACCAGGTATTCTTTCCTACATTTTGTAAGTAGATAATGTCTGAGATTGTATATTTCAAGTACTTTAAAGTGAATTTGCAGACCAGCCAAAAGTATGATCCTAGCGAGCCTGTTACGAAGCTGCATGCAGAGTACGTCCAAAGCCACCCAACAGGATTCCCTAAACTAAATCCCTGGATAAACCATCAGAATTTGTATCCAAAAGTAGGTATGAAACCAAATATATCCTTTTCAAATTTATCGCTTGACTAGTGTACATCAGGCGATAAATATTTTAAATAATTTAAATCTGAAAAAGTACAACGTATCTTTTCTACGTTACAAGTTTAATCACGTGTAATTTTTAAAAATGTGACAAACGTTTTTAACAAAATGTGTACCGCACGACAAACAGGAAAATAATTAGTTTGGTTTCTTTTGTTTCATGGCATATCAACCTTCGCGGGTTATTTAACATCAAAATCATCATTGTAGAAGAACAAGAGTGGTACTATTTAACCCTTAACTTGGGGATAAGGGAGTTCATACTTTTCCCACGGGTATTAGCCCGAAAGTGAGCGTGATAGCGCGACTGGAGTTCGAACTCGTTTACTACAATATCGCAATCCAGTACGTTAACCACTACACCACAGAGACTCCTCTTTGAGACCTAACTGAGGATTGACATTCATGAAACTAACAATAAGTCAACTTTGAGTTTTAATGTCATATTTTACGACTTCAAAGTATTGAACACATTTTAAAGATATTTGTGATTCTATTAATTTAAAACAGTTATATTGTATTTTGTTATATAAAATCTAATGTTTATAGCATAGTCCCCGAAGGCTTTTTTCTCCGGGCATCACATGAATTTATTTAAAAAGGAGTAGGGCTGAGTTTATTGTTCGACACCCGAGGCGCTCCTGAAGAGGACTAAGCATTTTTTGAAAATAATCATGCGTATGTTTCCATTTGCGCCTGCCACCCTCTATCCACGATAATTATTTCACATCAAAGCTGACTTGGTGGAAAATCCATAATGTGTTGATCGAACTTTATTGATTTTTATATATCGATGAGTAAAAAATTTGGAAGAGGGGAATTCAAACATCATGGGAATAACTAAAAACCTGACGTGCTTAAAATTAATTCTATGGATTGAAAAGTATGGAAGAAATTATGAATCGACCTATTAATAAGTACCCATTATTTGCGGATAGACCATAAGCAGGCTCACACAGATAGACAATAAGCCGGCTAATATAAACAGATAAGCAAGCTTACATAGATAATGAACAGACTGATATAGATAGATAATAAGCTGACTAATGTTGATAATAAGCAGATTAACAGATAGTTAACTGGCTTGAATAGATAATAAACATAGATAATATCAAGTCTAACATAGGTAGCAGGCTTCATAGATAAACGATAAAAAGATTAACAACGATAATAAACATTGATAGATGATATGAAAGCTAACGTAGACTTAAAGAGATGATAAGCAGCCTTATATAGATAGATAAATAGACTATCATAAATAATGAACAGGAGGTGCCCGTGGTGTTATCGTCGCAGGAATTGGACACGGCGACATGAGTTCAAATCCTGGACTGATTACATTTCACATAGCACTAATACCCTTGGGAAAGGTATGAATCCAATTATTCTCCCTCCAGCTATGGGTTAATAGTAGGGCAGACTAGGTTCTTCAGCCTTGGTGAGGCAACTAGTCTAGGAGAAGGAAAACTCTGAATTCAAACCTATTAAACCCCGCTTAAAAAAATTGACCTTGTGTCATATCCTGCCCGAGCGGAGGGGTTGGGTAAATATGATAAATAATGAACAGGCTAAGATAGATAATGATGAGTATTGAACTAGGTAAATTGAATTGTGAACTGACGAAGATAGATAATGAACTAAGATAGAAGATGAACTAAAAGTACGTCTCATAATATATATATATATATATATATTATGAGATGTATATCGGCGGCCGTTGAACGGATGTATGTAAACAATAGTAATTGTGATTCATAACCGTTTAAAATGTACTTCGTAGCTAATATCTCCTCGTAGCTAAATGGTTAGAAGCTTTGGCTTGGCGTTTGAGTCAACTGGGTTTGATCCCAGCTACGGGGAGATACTGTCTAGCCACACTGATGATTTATGATAGAACGAAACAGATCTCTCTGCGGATGACTATATAGCACATTTTATATTTAACTTAATTTTTTAAATTGTTTATTATGTAATGGTCGACATTTGTGGAGAAAAAGAAAAAAAAAAGAAAGGAGCAACATTTGAATCTAAAGGGAGTAATGGATGTTCACGCTTGAATACTTCTCAACCAGACAACAATCTTCTAAATAATTACAGAGGAGATAAAGACACCTCTTAGTCGACTTTGAAACCTAAGTGGAAGATTGAAAGCAGCGGGTCCACTATTAAGCGCTCGTAAGGTTAAGAATGGTACTTACCAAAGAAAAAAGAAAAAACAAGACTGACCTACACAGCAGTGAAGGGCGGATGAATGTAATAAAATATTAAAAAAGAATAGACGGAGGCGTTGTTGAAAGTAAACTTACCGTAGAAAACGCTTGCTAACGAACCCAAGAAAACTAATAGTCTGACATGATAATGCTTTACCCGCCACGTTGCACAGTTGGGTTTTAAATTGGTTTCCCGTTATGTGAATCGGAATTCCAGACTTGTCTTCAGTCTCTCTCTCAATTCAAAAACATTAAAAAAATGTTTGATGGGAAATTTAAAAAATGCTTCCAGTGAAAAATTGAAAGAAAAGTAGACGACTCGAGACGTTTTAATTTCAGCAATATAATTTTTTTTTTGTTTAACGGCATATCAACATTCACGGGTTATTTAATGCCAAAGCTATCCTCATAGACCAGTAGTGGTATTATTTAACCCATAGCTTAGGGGTATAACGGGGTTCATGCCTTTCCGAGGGTATTAGTGAGAAAGTGAACGCAATAGCGTGACTGGAGTTCGAACTCAGTTACTACGATGTTGCAGTCCAACACGTTAACCTCTACGCCACGGAATCTTCCTCCACAAACACAATAATATCTGAGTACGTAGATTAATTATATGAAAGTCTTGAAGGATTACAGTACCATTTCAACCAAAATATTAAACTGATATATATAAATGGCACGGCGAACCGTCTAGTGTTATCTTATACCGAAAGGTTAGGGAATGACGTTCATATTTAGATGTTTCGTGTAGTTGTTATTTTTTTTGCACACGGTCTTATCGAATACGAATAAGTTTTAAACAAATCTATTTGACCCACAAAGGGAACCCGAACAAATACTACCACTCCGGGTCAAAGTAGAACTGGGAGAAATGGCTATGAAGGAGTACTACACACTCCCCAGATCTCCAGAAATGGAGCCTAACCATAAGGTTTAGTTTAGTGTCATAGGCTACCAATAGGCTAGATAGATAGATAGATAGATAGATAGATAGATAGATACAAGGATCATTAAATAAGTTTCCAGACTTTTTTCGTATGGGCATTTTTATTGATAGTACACACATGAAACTCTAGTCCCCTACAAAGTAATCTCCCCCGGCTGCAATGCACTTGTTGTACCATTCCAACAACTTCTGGAAGGCTCCATACAAGTCCTCTTGTGTGAGCGTGTCAATGACCTTTGTCACAGCCTCAATTGTCTCATAACGACAGCCTCTGAGCTTAGGGAATAACCAAAAGTCACAGGGAGCAAGGTCTGAAAAAATAGGGAGGCTGAGGAACTGTCTAGATGCCCATCTTAGTCAAATAGGCTGTGACAAGGATGGAGTTGTGGACTAGTGTATTGTCCAGCAGGAAATGCCACTGAGCCGATTTGAAGAGTGCTGGCCTCTTCCGACGGAATCTCTTCCTGAACTCCCTTAAAACCCCAACATAGTAGCCCTAACCCTAACCCTTTGGTGTATTGACTTCCTTACTCCTCCCACACCTCTCATCATCCCTCACAGACTCCGTGCCTTCCATGAATCTCTTGTGCCATTCAAAAAATGATGCTTGATTCATGCAAGATGGTCGAAAAGTAGTCTGAAGCATTCCATACGTTTCTGTAGCATTTTTCCAAGTTTAAAAATAGAATTTTATTGCATATCGTTCTTCTAAAGTGTCCTCACGTCCAGATTGCATTTTTGAAATTCACCAGCAGTGACAATCAGGCTCTAGTAGGGTATATTCCAATTGCTGCTGTAGCTGTTCATTTGAAGCTGAAACCATAAAAGTTGGTCAGTCATCTCATAAGATGTATAGCAATAACCTACTGAATTTTCAAGAGTCTACGACAATTTTAAATGACTGTACAAAAAGTCTGCAAACTTATTGAAGGCACCACATACTTATATATAGAATATAAGATTTGTAAACACATTTTGTAGATACACACAGTTAAATGATCAAACAGTTCTCTTACTTACAATTCAGTTTAGCATTAGTCAACACAGGTAAATGGTCCCAAATAATACTATATATCACTAACAGCTCATTTGAATATCAATCATTTGCTTACATTAGATGATCAAACAGTTCTATTTCTAAAAATTCAATTTAGGAAAAGTCATTTGTTTCCATTCAGTTTAAATGTCAAACAGTTCTATTTGACCCTATCAGGTACTAACCCCCCGCCCCGGCCAGAGTGGACCTGGGCGCGATGACAATAAAGGAGTACAGCGCATTCCTAGAGCCTTACCATCAGAGTGTTTAGTGTCTTAAGCAGGACACTAGTTGGGAGGGGGTCTTACCCCTCTGCAGAGATGCAGTCGGTGTATTCTACGGCCCCAGCCAACTAGACCAGAGGTCTCCTGGTTGGGATAATAGTCTATCTGATGGTGAAGCTACAGTTCCAAGATCTGAGATGTGTGAAATGTTCCTTCTATGCCATTACTCCCAGGTCAACTGGTACGAAGTGGTAGTAAATGTTTGGATCCCTTCTATGTTTGAAAATTATTCGCATTTGATAGGACCATGTGCAAAATCCACACAAAATGTCAATACAATAAACAAGATTCTCTAACCACTAGGCATAAAATACTCCTAGACAGTTTGATATTCCATTTGAATCGTTTTTTGTTTGTTTGTTTTAATATAAAATGTCATTTTCTTTTTTTCAGTCATTTATCTTAAGACATTTCCTTTTGTAAATAAAATTTCCATGACCCTCCATTCCACAATGTACATAGAAGACTTTTTCAGAATTTCATTGGGTAATTGGTGTATTTTCGTGACTGCAGTTTTTCAGAGTAAGTGCTACGATATGCTGAAAGGAATTTATGATTGATAGAAAATTAACGGCATATCAACCTGTCTAGGATTATTTCATTCCAAAATATTTGGGAATTGTGTTCATTGTACGTTCGAATTTATATTTTTGGGTAGTTGCGCTGGTCCTATAGAATATGAATCCCTTTTACAGCGATCTAGAGTGAGTCCTCGTGGGGTAGTGTGTAACGTGTTGGGCTGTGAGATTAAAAGTAGGCGAGTTCGAACTCCAGTTACGCAATTACGCTCACTTTCGCATTAATACCCTTGAGAAAGGCATGAACCCCCTTACCTCACCCAGCTAGGGGTTAAATATTATCACTACTGTCCTCCTATAAGGATGGTTTTAACATAAACCATGGAGGTTGATGTGCCATTAGACAAAGTAATCAAGACATCAAACCTGAATATATATTTGACTGAGCCATAAAGAGAACTAAGAGGTACTGTGACTTCGGATCAGAGTGGACCTGAGAGTAATGCCATTGAAACAGTACTTTACACTCTCTAGATCTTCAGAATTGGAACCTTACCGTTACATGCAGTTTAGTGTCATACCATAGACTTTGGAATAATGTTTGGATCAGTGAATGGAATTCCACTGCCAATTTTAAACATCGTGTCACATATATGATTTTATATTTTTCATCTAATTTTCAGCAGAAGTTAAAAATTTAATTGTCTTTTGTTACACTTTACCAAGAGATTAAAGAAAAAAATTCATTTTTGCTGTCACAACTTTTACTTCAAGTTGTATAAAATTCAAATGAAAAAAAAATTCACTTATGAAGAACAAACACTAAAAAATTTCCAGTGAACATTAATTTTCTATATATACAGGTTTCTGTCTTTAGAGCCTTACTGATTCCACGCTGGTACCAAATATTGCAAAACTTTCTAAACATCATAAGTCAAATTGAATAAAACAATTCTAAAATATATTTATTAAATATGACTGATTATTTATGACTTATTTTACTTGGGAACATTAATTTTTCACAGAATTCAGTTGTTAAAGTTTATTCAGACTTCTACAATATGAAAAATATTTTTATATTTTTTTTCTACAATATGCAAAATATTTTTATATTTTTTAATAATTATTCAGACTTCTACAATATGAAAAATATTTTTATATTTTTTTATAATTATTCAGACTTCTACAATATGAAAAATATTTTTAAAGTTTTTTCTTACAATTCCCAATAATATTTAATTGTAAAAATAGAATAGGATTTTTTAAACATTGAATGGCAATGGGGATCCATAGGTACAAAACGTTAAGAATTACTAGTGTAAAGGGATTTAAGAGAAATTTTTACCATTAAGAGAAATCACAAAATTTTGACATTGACTGATTAAAATATTCTATTCCTTGCAAATTTTTTTTTTTTCAAATCTGTTCGGTAATCTCTCACTGAAGACTAAGTGACAGCAAGTTTCCTCAGCTTTCAACGACTTTTCTGGTTGGTTTCCTTGGGTTTTATGTCGTATCAACTATTGTAGGTAATTCAATGCTAAATTCTCTTCATAAATACATATTAAATATATAGGATTTCCCAACACATTTTATTGATACCATTCTTAAATGATCTGAAGCTCATTTTTTTGCACACAGATAAATAGTTTCTAGTATTTCTATCTAACTTGAGTTATACTATTTCCTATCTATCATTATTTTAATAAGTTAAATGGTTCCAAGTATTTCTATGCAACAGTAGCAATTTAACTTGGCTGCAGACAGCCAAGTAGTTACAATTATTGCTATTTTGCCCTAATTCAACACGATTCATCTATTTGCGCACAGTTGTAAGTATTGCTATGTATCACAATAAATTCAATTAAATATCAGTCATTAGTTTAAACACAGTTAAATAGTCAAACAGTTCTATTTCTAAAGATTCAATTAAACGTAAGACATTTGTTTGTACACTGTGAAATGTCCTACAGTTCTATTTTACCGATAGATCAGGCCCTATCAGGTGCTCCCACTTCGGGCCAGGGTGGATCAGGGAGTAATGGCAATGAAATAGCGCTTCATATTCCCCCAAATCTTTAGGATTTGAGCCTCACCATAAGATAGTTTAATGTCATATCCAGGACACTCGTTGGGGTGGGTTCTTACCTATTTGCAGATATGCAGTCGGTGTATTCTACAGCTGCAGACGACTGGGCAGGAACTTTTCTGAGAATTCGGAATAATTTCAGCAGTGTTTGTTTAACAACATATCCACTCCTTATAGGCTAAATCTGAAATTTGATTAATTTGTAAATGTTTGATTGTCATCATATTTTAGAGTTATGTCCGGACCTTATGCTTAATGTGTAGATTGTTCGCCAATGGTGCGAGGGACCAGGGTTCAATCCCAAGGAGAGTCCATACCAAAGACTCAAAAAATGGTACTGGATGTCGCCTTGCTTGACACGCAGCATTATAAGGCAAGGATCAAGGGTAAAATGGAGCAATCTAGGGAATGGATTAGTGCCCCCCTACACTTCGGTGTCGTAACTATTGAAAAGGGAGCCTTCGGGTCACCCTCGACTAAGATCGCCAACTTTGCGTGACTACTTTTAGAGTTATGTGGTTTCAAGGGTTCCCATTTAATACAAATAATCTCCATACTGTTACAATTATGCTAACAATTTTCAAATAGATTTTTTCACGTGGAGATGAGTTCTTAAAAAAGTAGTCAGGGTCAACGTAAACTTTGGAGTAATGTCAACGAATGAGTGGCTGCCCACTGTCCAGAGTTCCTGAACTGCTGCCTCGCCATCGGATTCATTTTACTGTCATACCCAGGACATAAGGAACAACTACAATGTCGCAGTCCAACGCGTTACTCACTACGCCATAGAGACTCCCGCCAAGATAAAAGAAAATGTCATTTATATAAATAACGAGCAAAAGCCAAGACAACTTTTTGGTATGTCAAAACTTTTTGTTTTTTTAATTTTGATTCATTTGTAAATCTTTTATTATCATGAATATCGATATTTTCAATGTTCCATTACAATGAAATTTTTGCTCACGTGATTTGTCAGTAGTAGTAGTTGTCATCATCATCATCATCAAGTCGCGCTGCTAGGACAGATTTCTCTGATTCTCTCCATCAGTCCCTATCATAAAACCCTCCCGGCAGATTCCCCAGAGTACATCCAGCATCCGTACAGAGCTGCTGTCGGTAGGCTTTTGCTGGTCGGCCAACACTGGCACGTCCTATGAAGGAGTTCAAAGGAGAATGTCACTTATGAGTTCGTCCTTGCTTCTCCAGCAGAGTCTCTCAATTCCTGTTCGTCTTATTTTGATACTTTTGAAGATCAGCTGTAAGTAGCCGTAAATAAACGACTGCAGAAAATTAGCACTAAAAGAATTCAAGACAAGGAACGAGTAAATGGAAAAAATTGATCCACAAGGAATCGTGCAAGAGATTAAAATCAGACCAGATTTTTAAACCAGAATCTGTCGTAGAAAATGCGACGCCTAAAACTTCTGGTATTTTGAGATTCTAATGGATCCCCCAATCTCGGAAAGACCAAACCTAGATTTAATTAACAAGAAAAAAACATGCCATATCGTGATATTTGCAGTTCTAGATGACCATAGAGACACAATAAAAGAAAGCATAAAGATTGACAATCTTGGGAATCTTGCCAGAGAGCTGAAAAAGCTGAAGGTGACAGTGATACCAAGTCGCGTTAGACTGCTTGGAATGGTCCTCAAGGAGAGAAAAAGATTGAAGATCAGAAGACCATCCCGACCACATCACTGTTGAGATAGGTTAGAATACTGAGAAGAGTCCTAGAGATCTGAGGACACCTGCTGTCTGTCAAACCAGCGAAATGCCACTAATTAAAACTGGTGTAAAAAACCTACAAGGAGTAAAATAAATATTTCTTTGAACACAGTGATATGGTATCAAACATTGCTATGTAATACAAATAATATGCACATAAGCTGGTATTAAAGTATTCCTATCTAATACTAATGATTATTATTTAATTCTAATGCTTCTTATGAAACAAATCTCTGGGTTCCTAATATGTATTACTTCTTCTGGTCAGAATAGACCTTTAAGTAATTGCAACGAAAGAGTGACTCCACGTTCCTCAGAAGTCCAGAACTGAAACCTCGTTACCGGATACAGTTTAGAGTCATACAACTGCCCTGTGTAAGTAACAGGAACAACAAACGAAATCCAAGACAACTGTTGATACGATAAAACTTTATTTTATGTTTAAATCGTTCAGCAGTTTTGCTCAGACAACACCGTCTGTTTAAAAATAATAATACGAAACATAGAAGATCAGGTTTTACAATCAAAACAATTTTAGAAGACAAGACATTTTTTTGTGTATTTTGTTTCTTTTTTTTTTTTCTTGTTTTTTTTTGGGGGGGTCGGGGGAAGGATTTTTTCTCTCTCTCACCAGAAAACGCATAAGCGGACGCCTGTTTTCTATTTTAACAACGTTTTCTGGCTTTTTATATTTTATTTTAAACGTGTTATTTCCACGAAACGTTCTCTTTTTACGTTACAAATTAGAACTAGAGCCCAATGTAATACAGAAGTTTTCCTGTTGTGTAATGGCTAACGTACAGGACTGCGACATCGTAGCAAGCGTGTTCGAACTTCAGTCGGACAATTAAATTCATTTTTCTGAATAAATATCATCGGGAATTTGATACTGTTCAAGACACATTTAAGAGATGTACTTTAAATGTACTTTAAATGATGAATATGAAAACGTTGTTAATGACCAGACAGAAACAGCAACAGCTGAGCGCATACGAACAAAACCAAAATTTAGACGCAGAAACAATTTTTGATTAAAAATTAATTGATTTTGTTCACAAAATGTTTATGTTTCTTTGCTTTAAAATTGTCGTTCATGGAATTAAAGTTTTCAAAAAGTCGGCCCGTTACTGGACTAAAAATCTATTGTTAATAGTATTTGTCTTTACAAATTAAACAGAGAAAGGACAAAAGATTCTGCTATTAAAAGCATAAACAATTTTCTGAGGTTGATGAACGTGTTCGCGTCGTGTATGAATAACAATAGAAAGAAAACATTCGGTGACACATTAGTGACACCAGTTCCATTTCGGCTGGTATTGTCGCTCTCCTCATAGCAACTCTTTTAGGTGGATTCGGTCACTCTTTGTCTCTGTCTCTGTCTCTCTCTGTCCCTCTCTCTCTCTCTCAAGAGACCCGCGGAAAAAAGAAAAGAAAACGACTCTGATAAAAAATAAAATTCCCGTGGTTAAAAAATGGATTCCTGATTTCACTACCTTCTTCACCGTGCACATCTATTTTATTAAAAAAAATATTTTACATTTTATGAAGAGGGGTGTTCGCTTTCATATTTTAATTTAATGTACAATGATAACCCATTTACGGAACAGTGTTGGAATAGATAAATTACCGGGCTGGTTGAATAATTTTTTTTCCCAATAACTTCCGATGGAAAAATAGCTTTTTATAAAATTTCATTTATTTTTTTTTTTAATATTCATTCCGAAAATGGGTGATCGTTCTACAGTAAATTTAAATGGAAAAAGAACCCCTTCCCAACAAAATATAAATTCTTTTTTTTTTTTTTTTTTTCCTAAAAATAAAATTGCTCCGAGTTTGAAGGTCAAATCACTAAAAAAAAAAAAAATTCAAGAAACAAACTGACAATGAACCTGGTAAAAAAATCAAGAAAAATTTTAAAAGTCTCCTAAAATTTGTGAGCTTTTATATGCTAAAGTTCCTTTTTAAATATAAATTACAAATGGAATATTTTTGGAGAACGTTGACTTGAAAATCAAAAGATGATGGCCCCGCTATATTTACCCAAATTCTCCCCATCCCGAGCAGAAGGTGACACAAGGTCAATTTTAAACGGAGCACCGCTTGTTTGAATTCAAGTTTCTTTCTTCTATTTTGTCCTACTATAAACCAGAGCGAGTGGGAGAATAGATGTTTTCATGCCTTTCCTGGGGGCATTAGAAGGCAGTGAAAGGCAACCAGTCTTGTCCAGAATTTGAACTCGTATCGCCCATTCTATTTCCGCCCATGATAGCTAAGCATATTCGATGGACAACATGATAATTATTTAAAAAATGATAGTCCCACTGTACAAAGAAGAAATTATGGTCCAGTGCAGAATTAAAATTATGAAAAGTGTACTCTATCCATTTTGTTACCGACTTGTCTTTTGTTCAGTTGGTCGGTTGGTTATTTTGTTTTACGGCGAATCAACCCTTTCCGGGTCATTTAACGCCGTCAATAAATTTCAAACAATTCAGGCTGGTTGAATAATTTTTTTTCCCAATAACTTCCGATGGAAAAATAGCTTTTTATAAAATTTCATTTTTGTCTACGAACAGTTAAGTGTCAAAACAGTTCAGTTAAATATCAAAACCGTTCTATTTCAAACAATTTAGTTTAGCATAATTACACAGTTTTAGTTCTATTTAAAAACAGACCTATTTTAAGCAGATCAGTTTAGCATAAGTACACACTTTCAATGTCAAAAACAGTTCTATTTCAAACAATACAGTTTAGCATAAGTATACAGTTTAGTTTTATTTGATCCATAGATAGGACCCTGTAAGGTGCTATCATTCCGGGCCAGAGTGGACCTAGGAGTGTTGGTGTAAAATACAGCTTGGCTCACAATATGAGACAAGGTAAAAATTCTCACTGTGCCGTAAAAAAAGTGATGCGCCGGAAGAGATTGACCTATGAACTGCATGATAGTTATTTCCGCTCGATGATGATCACACCTGCAATTCCGAAGACAGCGGATGTGACACATCCCAATGGCCAATAATCGAAAGAAAGCGCGCAGGTGTGCTCGGCTGATAATATGGGACAAGGTGAAGGTCCCACTTCAATGATGCACCGGAAGAGAGTGACCTGTGAACTGCATGACAGTTATTTCCACTCGACGTCGATCACACAGGCCATTCCAAATGAGCGGAAGTAACACATCCCAATCGCCTGAGATCGGGAAGATTGCAGAGGCGTAGAGGCGTGTCTTTATCTCTGCGTGGGAATTTGAAGGTAATATAAGGCCGACGAATTGAACAGAAAAAGATAGAGAAAAAAGGATCCCGCTGTTCACGAAACCTCTCTTGTCGTCACGCAGTGTGCGTTGTCTCGGCCTTCGTCTCCTGACATCGAAAAGTTCAAGCCTCATCGACGAACGATCTTAATTCCTCTCCTGACTGCTCCTACTTCACACAAGCGTCCGTCGAGAAAATAAATATATATTGTTATATACAAATTCCGTGTTGTCGTTTGTTTGACCAGAGGGCGGAACGTAACATTGGCAATGAAGGGATACTCCGCATTCCCAAAAGCTCCAGCATTACTGGAACCTCATCATCAGATTGTTTAGTGTCATATATCAGGACACTCGTTGGGGGAGTCTTACTCCTCTACAGATAAGCTGTCGGTGGGCAATCTTTTGTTCACATAATATTACAACGATTAAAAAAAAATGATAACAAAAAAACACCGACAATTTTACTGAGACGCTGATGTGTAAGCGGTAATATAAGACTTAATTTGTACTCGTTTTGCCATATTTATTTGCGTTAATTTGTTAAATTTGTTCATGAAATCCAAGTTTAAGTTTGAAGTATTTGTAGCAATCTCTACTGGAGTTTAAATAATCGGTATATATCGATTACACTGGTTTACAAAAATAAATTTTTGGTCTGAGGCAAGAATGGGGAGTGGTGTTTTATGTTAATTTGGATGTGCTGAATTCAAATTTATAAATAGTTTTGCTCTATCACCTCTAGTTTTCTGGCTTTTAAATAGTCTCATTTTAGTATAAACAGAGAATATATGTGCATATTTCAAGAGTTGCGGCAGCTTATAACAGATAAAACAGGATAGATAAAGGACACTGATTGAATCAATATATTTGTATGACACAATTACACAATTCATAGTACCACAGACAGTCAAAAGTGTGTTTTCTTAGATCTGGTGTATTTTGCCTCCGAGATGTCACACAAGAGCATCCAGCAGAAGTCTCCCATCATGCCGGGCTTCCATTTGCCTTGATAGTTGCTCTCCATCTTCGTAATGTCTTGGTGAAATCTTTCTCCATGCTCATCACTCACTGCTCCAAGGTTTGGCGGGAAGAAGTTGAGGTGGGAATGGAGAAAATGAATCTTGAGTGACATTCGGCACCCCATATCCTCGTAAGACTTTAGCAACTTCTCAATACAGGCTTGGTAATCTGGTACGCGTGTGTTACCAAGGAAGCCACTACAGACTGACTTGAATGCTTCCCATGCTCTCAGTTCCTTTAAGAAGCTCCTCAAAATCAGTATCCTTCAGCACTTCTCGGATCTGAGGCCCGACAAAGATGCCCTCTTTGAGCTTAGCAGCACTAAGACCTGGGAACACAGTTGACAAGTGTTGGAAGGCAGCACCATTTTTGTGCAACGCCTTCACGAAATTCTTCATCAAACCAAGCTTGATGTGAAGAGGAGGAAGAAGCACCTTATTCATGTCTCCTTGAGGCTGTGTTCGCCAGGAACAAAAGTGCTTCTAGACCCCCAGTCTTTCTGCTTGTAATGCTGGGATACAGTTCGACTATCCCAGAGACAGAGAAAACAACAGTACTTTGTGAAGCCCACTTGTATACCCATAAGAAGACCAATGACCTTGAGGTCCCCACACAGACTCCATTGGTACTCGCTGTACTTAATAGCTTCTAAAAGAAGCTCCATATTGTCATAGGACTCCATTAGATGGACAGAGTGTGCAATGGGAATGCTGGGATATTTATTCCCGTTGTGTAGAAGAACACCCTTGAGACTTCGCTTGGAAGAGTCTATGAAAAGACGCCAGTTTGAAGGATTATGTGGCAAACCAAGGGACGTAAACAAGCCAGGTATGTTTGTGCAGTAGTACAACTTGTTTTCCATGTCGAAAAAGGAAGCAAGGTCTTTGTTCCGATTCCTGAAACTGGTGATCCTGACATCTTCCTGGACTAGGTTCCACTGTTTAAGCTGAGAAACCAAGAGCTCTGATTGCTGTTTTGACAGATACAAATCACGAGCAAGATCATTCAGGTCTTCTTGCGTGATCCAGTGTGGCTCATTGCCACTTGTTCCTGTATATGTAGACTCAATATCTTCCAAAGATATTGTCTCGGCAGAATCCTCCCTTGAAGGCATTTCTTCATCTGATGAGGAAAGAAGATCCTTATTTACTGGAGGTGTGGGTACAGGAAGATCATTTGAATGGGGAACGGGTCTCATAGCAGATCGAAGGTTGGGATATTTGATCTTTTTCCAAGAAGATGCATTGAAACCAGTTATATTAGTGAAACAAAAATAACAATCATCTGCGTGGTTTCGCGGCTCTCTCCAAACCATCGGGACTCCAAAGTTGAAAGCAAAGTTGAAAACTAAATGTGCATTTGAAAATGTAATACTAATATTTAGTAACCCAAAATATGTGTAACACCATAGTTGAGGGACACCAACCGCCTGCGCCGCCTGCAAGACAACCTCTTCCAATGACTGCCAGAGTGTGGATTGAGACCTGCTGCCTTAACTGTCAAAATCCGTCTTGATATATAACTATATATATATATATATATAATGTAATGCTATCACTTACATTTAGTGCATAATGACTAAAAAATAAGCCATAAGTCTCACGATATTAGAATTAACCCTGAATTCATATACGCCTTTATGTACCGTATATGCACAAAATGCACACAATGCATATCTAAAAAAACTAAAGGTGATGAGTAAAAACGGATTTCAAATTTGAATTCAGCACCCTCAAATTAGATAAAAACGGGTATTTTGTGCTTGCCTCAATTTCTCTGTAAACCAGTGTTATTAAAGAGTTCTATTTCACTGGTTGACCACTCAATGGTAAAAGTTTGGCTTTTAACTCCGCCGTATAAGTTGACCCCTAGTTTTGTTGGGATTTTTTGCAAACTTAAATGGTCAACTTGTACGCAGTGATTAAAAGTAGATACCTGGATATGTAAGGGAGCCACGTAGCGTACACTGTTCTTTTGTCTCCTCTCAAACTTGATGACTAAAAGTCAATCAGGTGAAAAGCGCATGTTCTTATCTGACCAATGAAGTTAAACAGTAATGAACTTGTTCAGTTCTTAGATGGGTTACCATATCGAAACAGTTGGTACAGGCTTGGGTTGTTGATTTTTATAATCGCATATCAACTTTCTTGGTTTATGTAATGCCATTCTTCTAGAAGAACAGTAGTGGTACTATTTAAACCATAACTGGGGCATAAAGGGGTTTCATACTTTTCACAAGGGTATTAGTCCGAAAGTGAACGTAATAGCGCAACTGTAATTCCTTTACTACGATGACACAGTCTCTCACGTTAGCCACTATGTCACGAGAACCCTCCCCAATAAGTAACGTGTGCTAGACAAAGTAAAACAACACAAATAATAACTATTTCTATTACAATCCACAACCACGTCTCTGTGACTGAAAACTTTCTCGGTTAAGTTTCGTAAGCTTAAAGATTGTGAGGGCAAATCTTTGGATGATATAATCTTAAAAACAAAGTTGTCATTAGCTGAATTTTGATCTGAAATTTTCCTGTACAATTCAGGGTTAATTTCAGATCAAAATTCACGTAATGGCTACTTGGTTCAATCTACCTGATTTATATTCACCGCTCAATTAAGTGCGGTAGAAAGAAAGAAGATTATGATGAAAAATAAATACATCATTATACCGCAGACTTT
The DNA here is from genome assembly GCA_963585895.1 of Sepioteuthis lessoniana. Classification (NCBI taxonomy): domain Eukaryota; kingdom Metazoa; phylum Mollusca; class Cephalopoda; order Myopsida; family Loliginidae; genus Sepioteuthis; species Sepioteuthis lessoniana. The sequence continues at coordinate 11,957,522 of OY757917.1, read as the reverse complement.
TTGATGTAATAGGTATATTCATTAAAGAAAGCATAACTTTTAATGGCACCTAACTTAGAGCTATCGATAACAACCTCGTAAGACTTTCATGAGTGCATCCTTTGAATTAGTCATTGCGTGCTCTTTGTAGCCTGGTGTACATTAGTTTGTTCTGTTTAAATTCTCTGAACTCTTAGATATCATGTACACAATTAAATATATATATATATATATATATATATATATATATATATATATATATATATATATACATATGTGTGTGTGTGTGTGTATGTATATAAATGTTTGTTGTAGGTCCAAAGAAAGAATAAAAATATATCTTAAAATAGGGCGGTCCACGAAGAAATTTGTATTTTATATATATATATATATATATATAAGGTAATGCGAATTTATACAAAGCTAAAACTTGTTCCAGTCGACTGCAGAATCCACCGACTGCATCTTTGCAGAGGGTAAGACTCCTCCAAACGAATGACCTGGATATGACACTAAGCAATCTGATGGTGTGACTTCAATATTGCTGGAGCTTTGGAGAATGTGGAATACCCCTTCATTATTCATTTTAAAGGGTAGCATCAAGTAAAAAAATAAAAACGGTCAACCAAAGATTACCATGACTACTCTAAACCGTACATCCAAAACGCATCGCCCTTAACCTGGGTAAACAACTGGTGCGTTCTTCTGAGGTTAAAGGTTTGGTTGGTTTTCATGGCATTTCAGCCATTGTTGGTTATTTAATGCCAAATCCTGTTTTTAAACGAGCCTGAACTCATTATTTCCTACACAGTTAAATGGTTTCCAGGATTTATTTCTTACACAAATCTTTCTATTTACTGTTTATAATTTGTTTACAAGTGATTCCAAATATTGCCATGCATCACTAACAATTCGATTAAACAGTCATTTACTTATATACAGTTAAATGATCAAACAGTTCTATTTCTAACAATTCATTTCAACATAAATCATTGGATTGCACTTTGTTTAAATGTCAAACAGTTCTATTTGACCCAAATATAGGATCCTATCAGGTACTACCATTCTGGATCAGATTGAGCCTGGGAACAATGGCAATATTCCCTAGAGCTCCACTGACTGGAGGCTTGCCATCAGATGGTTTAACATCATATCCTGGTCACAAGTTGGCGGTGAGTCTTACCCCAGTGCAGATATGCAGTCGGTGTATTCTACAGCACCCACCGCCCAGCTGACTGGGCTGTATGTTCTGATGAGGTTGGAGTTCTGGTCCCAGTCTTCGAAAACTTACTTAGTTGCAAAAATATTCACATGGCAACACTTAATGTTAGGACTTTAAATACAATAAACCAGCCACTCGAACTTACAGTATCTGCATCTGAACACAATTGTGACGGGGGTATTCTACCGAGAGAGGGGAAAGGGAGATCAATTCCCCTACCCTTCTGTGTTTGAATCAACAGTCACTAAGACTGGCCGCTAAAACGGTAGGAGAATGAAGGTCAATTCCTCGCACTCCATGATCTTCAGCCTGTTGAACAAAGTAACGAATCCAGGTCAGAATGAAAGTCGAAGCTACCCGCACTCCATGGCCTGTAATCTGTTGGACAAAGAAAAAAATCCAGGTCACTCTAGTAGCATGACCGGAGGAAATAGTGAGAGAAGGAAAAAGTCAAATGATTGGCTATAGACCCTTTAGCACCAAAATGACACCTTTTAGAGGAAATTTGGAAAAGAATCTTTAGTTTGAGGATAGAAGTCGGCGTGGAAAGATATGCTGACTTATAGCCAAACTCCGGGAGGTCCCCTCGCCCGCAAGAAGAATCTTTAGTTTGAGGACAGAAGTCAGCGTTAGAAAGGCACATTGGACAAGATTCTGGGGATGTCACTCGCCCGTAAAAGAAAGGAACCTGAAAATTAAGCCGTGTCAAAGATAAGTACAACTTAAACTATTTTTCCTTCTACCCTTCCTAAATATTGGGGAATTGTATGTATTCAAAAAAGAGAGAAACTGAAAGGATTCTGTTTCCTCAACAGTAAATTAGTGAATGAACTTTATTACATGCCTCAGCCCGGCAACTTAGGTATTTTCTCAAGTAAAAGAAAACGGAAAAAAGAAAAAAGGAGGAAGAAGAAAAGGACTGTTGAGAGACATTTATGTTTGATGCTGCCTGATGGCTTAATATAACTGAAAAAAAAGAAAAGAGAAAAGAAAAAGGAACTGTTTCTTAAATCTTGTCATTATTTGTTTGGTCGTCGCCTGTTAAAACTTGGTTATATTTTAAATGCAACCTTATGTTGAAATCTATTAGTTGTGTTATTTATCTAGAGTCGCCTTCTTTTGCACATATCTTTTTCTCCTTCGTATCGCTTTCATTAATTCTCGCTAAATGTCTTATTCGTCTTAAAAACATCACAAGGAAATTTTGGAAATTTGACTACAGTTAATATTTTGTTTTAACCACTAGGTTAAAACAAGATATAAACTGAAGTCAAATTTCCATGTTTTCCGTTATCCGGGGGGTATGAAAACGAAGGACTTGGTGGGGTATGTGAAAGTGAACTGGAAACCCCCTCGCCAGCGTCGGAGATCAGTCTAGCCCTAAATTAAACCCCAAATTCTTTGCCAGCTTACCATATGCCCGAAATGGGAGTCTTGACTAGGACTTATTTTGCGGAGGGTCAAGTGCCAGACTGCCCTCGACGTCATATGCGCATAAAATGAACTCTCATCCTGGGATAATTATTTATGCAGCGTCACACAATTCAGACATTATATGCGTGCAATAATATAGATATTACCATGATTGAGTAGACTTAAAATGCCGTGATACAAATAGCAGGAAATTTGTCACTGTGTCTGTGTAGAAAAGCATGGTTAATACCGCCATTGAAGGTCTAAGAATTCTTCTCAATCCTCCTTAATAGCATTGAGAAAACCTAACCAAAAATATGTTTAACGTTTAATGGTAACCCCTGCACAATGATCATCTCTTACTACTGTCCCAATAATGTTAATGATCAAACGGATATCACCATCTACGACGAGCTATCTTCCCTTGCTCGACACATTCCCAAACACAATGTAACACTCATCGGTGGAGACATGTTTGATTAAATTGGCAAAGATGAAAATTATAAAATTTGCTTACACAACCTGCCAAATAGAAATGTTGAATATCTAACCGGACCCGTGGATAATCTTTGATGCTTAAACAATAAATTTTAAAAAGAAAAGGTGGGGGAACTATAGACCTAGACTTACCTATATAACACTAACACACAGCTAGATTATATACTCATAAAAAAAAACTGGATAAGTCGTGCTTGGAACTATAAGGCATCTTCCTCTTTTGAAGAAGTATCTTTCGGTCACAGAATCATTACAACAAAAATACGCCTCAGTCTACGCAGAAATAAGAGACAGTGAAAACCACACGTTACGATTAGTCCACACTTAATAAAGATAAGAAACGAATATTTAAAAACTGTTAGGAACAAAATCGATTATCTTCAGGAGAGAGCTGAAAGATGTACGCCGAATGACTAATATGAAAATTTCGTTACTGTTCACAAGGAAGCGCCAGTAGAATGCATACTTTAAAAAGTCAAACGAAGAGTTCTATGGGACTGCCTAGTAGTTAGGAAAAAGCAAAATAACTTAAAAGCAGCCTTACTTTAAAAAAAAAAGAAGAAACCGAAAAACATGTCTGATCTATCCAATAAAACACGGGATTTTTTCCAAGCTATGGCTGTGTCTATATACGGATGCATCACATGAACACTTGAAAAAAAAAACGCATCGAGAAAAAAGCGAGATGCGAACTACACAAAAATGCTGCGCACTGGATTGAACAAATCTTGGAAGCAACCACCGACAGAACAGCTGTTGTACGGCCACTTGCCTCGCATCTCACAATCCACTAAAATATGATGAAAAAGACATGCAGTACACTGCTGGAAAAGGTGTGAAGTGACGTTCTCTTCTGGACACCACCTGCATATGGACGTGTCAGTGTTGACCAACCAACAAAGATGTACAAGCATCAACTGTATGCAACCAGAAGACGTAGTCTAGAAGATCTGCCTGGGGCGATGTGTGACTTGATGATATTTATATATATGCGCGTGTATTGGTGTGTCCCATGGTTGACGTGCTGGACTGCGACATTGTAGTTAGTTCGAACTCCAGTCGCGCTATTAAGTTCACTCTCGAATTGTTGTATGGATTCCCTTATCACCCAAGCTATGGGTTAAATAAGTGTCACTGGTGTTCTTCAACAAGTATTAAATCATCCAGGAAGTTGATACAATATTAAACAAAGAAAAAAAAAGAACAGATTCAACACAGCATTATTATGTTATTATTAACACACGATATTTGTCTAACACGAGTCAGAATGTTCAGTTATCAGCTGACTGAAATGGAATTTCAAACAGAAAAAAAATCTGACAGGAAAATGAGGTTAAAGTGACCGAAAGAGATACAATTAAGGTGTGTGGGCAATTGGAGGAAAGTGATATTCAGTACACGTATATGGACAAGATTTAATATCGAAATAGCTACATATATACTAATAGACAAAATATGGGATTACATATTTGTTAGACATGCGTTATATATGTCGTGTGTTTATCAATAAATTGGAGAGGTTTCAGTCACCGAGTTATGGGACTGTGGAGTACTCGTTTATTCCGTTATTCACAGATGCACTCTGACCCGGAATGGTAGTACCTGTTAGGGTCCCATCAACAGATCAAATCGAACTGTTCAGTTACTAAGGATTATTATTATTAGTTCTTTGAAACCATTCAGCTTGGTGGAAATTGTTCATATTAAATAGGAATACTTGATAAATAGAATTATTAATGTTAGCAATATTTGAAACCATTTCACTGTAATTGTCTTTATTGGGAATCCCTTTTGAGATGAGGCTACTTAATCTGAGTATTAATTTTTATGGCAAACTTTTGTCCTCATCTTGGTAGTTTTTGTTGTTGTTTTTCTCACTACGTTCACCTGAAGACGGCCGGAGGTGAAATTTGGCCGAAACGTAGTGAGAAAAACAAAAAAAAAAAAAAACTACCAAGATGAGGACAAAAGTCCGCCATAAAAATAAATACCCATTTCACTGTGTTCAAACAAATGAGTTCTATCTCGTTAAAAAATAAAAGTTACCGACAAACTATTCACTTACAAATCGAAATATTTATATTAACCGGAGTTGGCATTAAATAGCCCACAAAGGCTGATATGCCACTGAAACACCAACAAACCCTTATACAGTGTAACCCGGATATAAGAGACCCGGATATAAGATAAACTTGGATATAAGATAGATTTTCTCTGGTCCCAAAATTAGAGCCTGTGTTACCTAAACAAAATAGACTAAACCCGAATATAAGATACTTCTTCTCCGGTCCCGACAACTCTCTTATATCCGGGTTAGACTGTATATAATATCAAGTTTCAAGACTTCAGTTGTATTTGCCAAAGCAAAAATGAACAATGAATGAAACATTAATTTTCTTCAATTTTTCATCAGACGAAGCAGAAAAATATTTTAAAATAATAATAAAAGAAAGATGCACGGAAATATGTTAGATTAATATCAAGTGTATTGCATTTGCACAATTCAGTGTTTCACCAAACAATTTATTCAAAGAGCGTTTTTGACAAAATTCATGTTTGCTATATGGATGCACTACAAAACGGCTCGAGAAGAAGCTAGACGGCAATTGCACAAGAATGCTGCGAGCAATCTTGAACAAGTCCTGGCGGCAACACCCCACAAGACACCAGCTGTACGGCCACCTGCCCCCTATCACGAAAACTATTCAAGTTAGACGAACCAGACATGCAGGACACTGCTATCGAAGCAGGGACGAACTCATAAGTGATGTACTCTTATGGACCCCCACACATGGCCGAGCAAAAGCAAGACGACCAGCACGAACATACATTCAGCAACTATGTGAGGATACGGGATGTAGTCCAGAAGACCTGCCAGAGGCGATGAACGATAGGGAAAAGTGGCGAGAGAGGGTCAGGGATATCCGTGCTACCAGCACGACATGATGATGATGATGATGGGTATGTGAGTTTCTTGAATTGACGCTGACTCAGACGTCTAAAGAGCCGTCGCATAATTTTCCCAGTTCTGCGTACATCTTTATTTAAATTTTAAAATTAAAACTAGTTAAAACTTTCTGTCTCGATAAATTAACGTTTTTCTGAAAAGATTTTTTTGGCAAGAATCAGACGCACTAACAATGTTCTGCTGGTTTTTCTCTCTCTCTTTCTCCCTCTCCTCCTCCCCCTTCTCTCTCCCTCCCCCTCTCTCTCTCATGGAACGAAGCCCCCAAATAAGTTTCGTATGTTATTTAGATGTAAATGGAACTCATAAATAATCCATTGAAAATGCCATACTGATCTTTAAACTTTGGTGGCTAATTAAACCGTGGAATTTCCACAATGTAACGTATTATTAATTATCTATTTGTTGTGCCCGTGTTTAGCGTAATGGTTATCGACGTAAGAAATGGAATCTGTTACTCGAGTTCAAAACCTGAAAGAGACTACTTGCGTTTCCTTTAGTGCTAATGCCCCTAGGAAAGATCTAAAACCATCTATTCCACCAGTCTTCTGGCTAGAGGTTTGGTTTGGTTTAATGGCATATCAACCATTGTGGGTTATTTAATGTCAAATCTATTTTTATACATATAAACAGTTCTGTTTTAAACAATTCAGTTTAGCATAAGAATACAGTTTAGTTCTATTTGACCCATAGATAGGACCCTTATCAGGTGCAACCACTCTGGGCCACAGTGGACCTGAGAGCGATGGCAATAAAGGGGTACTGCACATTCATTAAACCTCCAGCTTAGGGTCATAAACAGGGCACTCGTTGGGGAGGGTCTTGCCCCACTTTAGAAAAGCAGTCGGTGTATTCTACATCTTCAGCCGTCTGAGCCATCCAACAAGAGGAAAACAAAACAAACTGAATTTCTCTTGTCTTGCAAGGATTTGTGCCACTGCTCACCATGCCCGTGGTGTAGTCGTTATCGTCGTAGGAAATGGACACGGCGAAACGAGTTCAAATCCTGGACGAGACTGATTACATTTCACATAGCACTAATACCCTTGGGGAAGGTATGAATCCAATTATTCTCCCTCCAGCTATGGGGAAAATAGTAGGACAGACTAGGTTCTTCAGCCTTGGTTAGGCAACTAGTCTAGGAGAAGGAAAACTCTAAATTCAAACCTGTGAAACTCCGCTTAAAAACTGACCTTGTGTCATATCCTGCCCGAGCGGAGGGGGTGGTAAATAGTACCATGTCAAATTTGAAGAGAGATAATTTTATAGTCGAGACCACGGATAAATCAAGATATGCGGAGCTGACACAAAAATACTTCAGCATTCCCCTTCAGGGGTATCGCAGACGCCAAGCACTAAACTTAACCTAATTAAGCTGGTAGCACCTCGAGGAAAGATCCCCTGGGATCAGGCAATACTTAATGCTACCCACCATACGCAAACGCCAAGCAAGTCCTACCGAAGATAGGTTATCAATCTAGAAGGAACAATGAATTCAAATCGTTTTTTTTTAATTGATCTTGTGTCCCATTTTGCTAGGGAAGGATAGGTTAGGTAAATACATACTTGCATTATCTGCAGAAATTCTAACTTTCAAATGTTTTATTTTTATTCTAATATTTAATTTACAAAGAAAACTTTTTAAAATGTCGACCTTTAAAATAAATATGATTTTGTCACCTTTTGTGTACATCGTTTTATCGATTATAATTACTCATTAATTATTACTCTTACTCGCTTTCGTGGAAATAAATTAATATGATAAATAATATTAATTGAATATATAATCATTCTTATTGAACACTCGCAAGAATTGCGGTGATTTTCACCGAAGGCAGAGTGGCCGCAAGTCTACTCAACTCTTCTGAACTCTAAGAATTCTAACCTATCACAACAGTGCTTTGATCTGAACAATCTCAATTCTTTCTCGGATTTTCAATTCCTTGAAATCAAGTTCCCGTGGTGTAGTAGCTAGCTCGCTAGACTGTGACATCGCTTAGTAAAGAAAGTTTGAACTCAAGTCCCGCAATAACGTGCACTTTCTAACTAATACCCTAAGGAAAGGTATGAACACTCCCCCCAGTTATAGGTTGGTTGGTCGTTTGGGTTTTATGGCATATCAACCCTTGTAGGTTATTTAACGCCAAATCCATTTTTATGAAAATACTTCTATTTCAAACAATTAAGCTTAGCACAAGTACGCAGTTTAAATATAAGAACAGATTAATTGTGAAAAACATTCCTATCTCTAGCTATTCAGTTTAGTCAAACAGTTCTAATTCAGCTAATTCAGTTTAGTATAAGTTCAGATTTTGTTTACACACAGTTACATGTCAAAACAGTTCTATGTTAAACAATGCAGTTTAGTGTAAATACAGTTTCAATGTCAAAAAACAGTTCTATTTTAAATAAATCAGTTTAGCATAAGCACACAGTTTAAATATAAGTACGGTTTAATTGTCAAAAACATTTCTATTTCAAGCTATTCAGTTCAATCAAACAATTCAGTTTAGCATAAATATGCCGTTAGTTCTATTTAACCCATAGATAGGGTCCTATCATGTGCTACCTCTTTGGGCCAGAGTTGGCCTGGGAGTGATGTCAATGAAGGGGTACTCCGCATTCTCCATAGCTCCAGTATTACTGGAACCTCACCATTAGATTATTTAGTGTCATATCCAGGGAACTCGTTGTGGGGGCCTTACCACTCTGCTGAGGTGCAGTCGCTGTATTCTACAGCCGACTGTGCAACCCAGTTATAGGTTAAATAGTATCACTGATGTGGTTCTACAAGGATGTCTTTGGCATTAAATAACACACGAAGGTTGATATGCCATTTAATCAAGAAATCAGTTCTTCCGGTCTCTTTTACTAATTCTTTGTGATGGACCGAAAGTTTCTGTTTATTGTTATTATCAATACTTGTAATAGATTTCACGTTTTACAAGATTTCTTTTGCTTTACAAAGAAAAGTTTTAATTCTTAAACAAATACTCTTGAAATTACTATTGAATCATAATTTTTGCCTAAAATATTATATAAATTATAATTAATCCTTACTCACTTATTCACACATTTTTTTAAAATAATAAATAAAACATTTTTGAAATATTCAAATAAATCTTATGGATATTTAATTAATATTTTAAAATATCAAAATAACATTTTTAACATAATTGAAATATTTAATTAACATTATCATTTTTGATTATTACTCACTTATTTGCAAATAAATATTTCTAAATTAGATAGGTTCTGATTTCATCTGATAATAAACATGCCGAAAAATATATAAAAATTGAATAATTTGGGGATTTTAGAAAAAAAATTATTAATTGAATGTCACATTTTTAGTTTGATGGTGAAATTTCAAAATAAACATTCATTTTTTTTTTCTATCGCTTCAGTTTTTTTCTCTTTCTGTCTTTCTTTCCATCCTTCAGACGATAAGCGTCTGATGTATCGCTCTACTGTTTCTCTTACTTTCATTTATTTCTTTTTTAATATTTACTTTTTTTCTCATTTTTATCTCTTATTTCTTTCTCTTTACGCTTCCCATCATTTTTTCTCCTCTCCAATTCAAGACGACGATAATCGTCTGATGTAAAACATTATCACTTACAGTTTCTAATTTCAATTCCTTATTTGCTCTCTTTTTCTCTGAAATCTAGCGTTCTTTTCCTTTCCTCACAATCAAGACGGAAGAGTTCATTACTCCTCTGAGGAGGTGACAGGTTTTAACATTCGCACACAAACGTTCATATTTACTAACATTATTGATTACTTCAAACCCAACTTGTATATCAATGCCTACTGATTATATGTAGGTTAAATATATGTACACATGTACATATATAAATATGTATTAATGGGTGTGTACTGTCATTTGTGTGCATGTGTGTATGTAATTTTCTATGAGATTTTTAATACAACGTAAAACGTGAAAATGGAAAAAAAATCTATGTGTTTTATACCCACGATTTACGCAACTCAATGGACTCACGAAACACTTCTTTATAAATATACATCTCTCATTTTATTCTCGAAAGGGGGCCCACAGTTTGTTGTTAGTTGAGAGATGGATGGAGAGACATATACTCGGAGAGAGGACTTCTTCTTCCCATATCTTCTCCCGGGATCCAGGGGGTATCAATGCTTGCACCCCCTTGCAAGCTCGTCAGAGACGACCTCTGATCGGCTGCGTGTCCCTCGCTCGACTATGATTCTCTGCACTCTGACTAAATCTGACCCCGTGGTTCTCATCACGTGGTCTCCTTCCGGTTACACGCCTGTTGTACCCGACTACCCTGATGTGCTGTCATATCCCTGTTTACTCATCACAGCGATACAGCTTGTCAAAGCACACGGGGTCCGTTGGAACGAACCGAAAATCCATGTCATATGTTATATAACATATGCAAATATCTTATTAGGTAGGTCAAATGATGCATGCAAATAACTTCTTCGTGGGTCAAATGATGCATGTTATTTTCTCCGACGATAGTCCCGAAAATTCAACAGCGAGTAGAGACAGGGGTGGAATTACGGGTGGGCCGACTTCGGAAGACTAAAGAGGCGAAAACGAATGCCTGGGAATGACAAAACTAAAGAAAAACAAGACTCAGCATTCCTATCCGAGGTCGCGGTAAATCACCTGAAGAAGGCCAGAGGGAATTTGGCCGAAACGTAGTGAAAGAAGAAACAACACAAAAACTACCAAGATGAGGGGGAAAAGTCCGCAATAAATAAATAAATAAAAATTAATTCTCGGATTAAAGAAAAACATTTTGTCTTTCTTCATTTGGTTGGCGGAAAGTGTCACAGATGCTGTAATTCATTAAACCTGCTTCGTCTGACGCAAGGCGAATAGTACAGGGCACCCAATGAAAATCTAATACATTAAGGATTTAGTAGCCGAACAGACTAATTACATCACATGAAGCACCTTTCAGTTTTTAAAAAGAAATTGGGGGTAGAGTTACGAGTAGCCAAAAGAAATTATGAAATGTTATGTGTGTGTGTGTGTGTGTGTGTGTTAAATAAAGCCATGAACGAGTTTTATGCTCATCGAACTACATATACGTAGAAGATAGGTGATACAAGAAAATTTATACGACCACCTGCCTCCCATCTCGCAAACCATCTAAGTAAAACTGTTATGTAATTGCGGAAGGATTTTTTTTTTTATATTATCATTTTTCGTTTTGTATATCTTACCTTTCAGTTTAGTTAGGCTGAGAACCTTTCGGCTCAGTGCATGGGTTAGTTAGGTGCACACATTGAGTGTAGGTGTTCACGCGCGTGCGGGACGGATGTGACAATCACAGATGTCACAATAAAAACCCCGGATAGGAAATAAGACCGGGGACGTGAATGACGTCATGCCCGGAAGCGATGGGCTGAGGATTTTGGAATTTGAAAAAAAAACAACAGTTAGTTGAGATTCGACGCTAGGGGAAGGAAGTTGATTTTTCCGGAGCTCGCCGAGGCCAGACCAGTTGTTTGCGGCGGGGTGCCACACGTGGTGGGGTCAGATGGAAAAGTCAGCATAGAAAGAAATTGTGTCTCTCTCTCTCCTCATGTCGAAAAATTTTTAACTCAAAAAAGGTAAATAAAAGTTTCGTACCTGAACCAAAGAGAGTCGTCAAGTGTTTCGAGTGTTTTCGGATTCCCTATGTATATTTCACATAAGCATATCTTGGCTATGTTAGAAAATGAACAAGATGCGAGTCATAGTTCGAGAAGGACAGAGGTCCCCCGCGGACTTTCTCGAAACCTATGTATGGCACTAGACCTTGGTGTCTAGTTCAAGCCATAACCCGGCATACGTGATCCGGACCCACATTTGTGTTCCTGAAACTGCTTGGCTCATCAGGCTCACATTGCACTAAGTGAGCCGATGAGCAGCATAGACCAGTAGAGTTCGAGTCTCGGCACGTTCCAGACCTTCCCCTCCCCTTTATCCCCACTTTAATCGGTCTTCGGGTTTTTGACCATGTGTCAAGTCGTGTCTGGTAGGAGGCAGCGACAAATAAACATAGTTCGAGAAGGACGAACCCATGTGACGTTCTCTTATGGACTCCCACACATGGAAATACCAGTGTTAGTCGATCAGTAAAAACTTAGATCAGCTCAAAACGGATACTGGATACAGTTTAAAATGATCTAGCAGGAAATATGGATGATCGAGACGGATGTTGAAAGAGAGAGAGAGAGTCAAGGAGCTGCATGCTACCTGCATGACTTGTAAGAAAGTCATCAATCGTCAAATGGCAACTAATAAAAAGAAGATCACACGATGATTGTGAAACTTGTCATGGTAGCCCAGTCGGCTGTGGGCCATTAAATACGCCGACTGCAAATCAACAGAGACGAAAACCCTCTCCCAACGAAAGTCCTGGCTAAACTTTATTGTATTGTGATGCTCCAGTCTTGTTGGTTGTGGAACGTGGAGTACCCCTTCATTACCATGATTCTCAGACCTATTCTGACCCGGAGTGGTAGTACCTGTTAGTGTCCAATGGGTCTAATAGAAATATGTAATCTTTGATATACTTGAAACAATTTTACTATGTGCAAACAAATGACTGGTGTTAAATTGACTAATTTGTATAACATAGCATTACTTGGACACTATTAATTGTGAACAAATAAATTAATGATGTTGAATAGTATTATTAGAGTTTAATAGGAATACTTGAAACCATTTGACTGTGTGCAAATAAATCATTAATAATGAATAGAATGATTAGAGTTTGATAGCAATACTTGAGACCATTTGACTGTGCACACAAATGTGCTCTGGTTCCTTTAAAAAATTTACCGACAAACTGTTTAAAAATGTGTGTGTATGTGTGTGTATGTAAAATATCAGCCATTAAATAACATTCAAGGGTTAATATGCCATAAAACACAACCTATCAACCATCATTTTCATGGACAGTATTTGATAAATACTCTTGTCAAATCTGAATTGATACAACGTAATCAATCGTCAAATCAATCTACACGTATTTCTTGCGCGGCAGTTCTCATCCAAAGAGCAATTTTCGGTGTCACTGCAGTTGCATATTTTGATTGTTATTATCATCATCATCGTCATCATATCGCGCTGGTAGCACGGATATCCCTGACCCTCTCTCGCCACTCCTCCCTATCGTTCATCGCCCTAGGTAGGTCTTCAGGACAACATCCCGTATCCTCACATAGCTGCTGAATGTACGTTCGTGCTGGTCGTCCTGCTTTTGCGCGGCCATGTGTGGGAATCCATAAGAGTACATCTCTTATGAGTTCATCTCTGCTTCTCCAGCAGTGTCCTGCATGTCTGGTTCGTCTAACTTGAATAGTTTTCGTGATAGGGGGCAGGTGGCAGGTGGCACGCAGCATTCTTGTGTAATTGCTATCTAGCTTCTTCTCCAGCCGTTTTGTTAGCGTCCATGTAGTGCAGCCATATAGCAGTATCGATGTGACCGCTGCCTGGAAGAAACTGCGTTTCTTTTTATCGGTTAGGTCTGATTTCCATATAATCGATAGCCTATTGATAGCTGTCCATGCTTTCGTTAACCTCGTTTCGATGTCCTTTTCGGTTGATTCGACGCTGCTTCCTAGGTACGTGAATTTGTCTACTAGTTTAAGAGGGGTTCTTTCTAGAGTGGAGATGTCCCCCGTTTGGTTATAGCACATATATTCCGTTTTGTGTGCATTAACATAGAGACCTATGCTTGCTGCTGCTCGTTCCAAACTATGCAGAAGTGTTTCGGCTTGGTCAGGTGTATTTGCCAGTATCGCTATGTCATCGGCGTAGTCGGCGTCAGTAATTGTTGTTGCGGGGTATCTTCTGCTTCTTTTCTTCGTCAGTTCGAAGCCATTCTCTTTGATTTTGTCAATCGATGTTCTAAGTACGTAGTCTAGACAAATGATAAAGAGGTACGGGGCCAGCGTGTCCCCTTGTAGTACTCCTGCTACAATGTCAAAGTATTCTGTGTCTCCATCCGGTGATCGTACTTTTACTTTAGTGTTTCTATAGAGAATCGTTATTGCCGCTACGGTTTCTTTAGGTATGTCGTACGCTAGTAGGATTTGTTCCATCTTTCCTCTGTGAATGGAATCGAAAGCCTTGGTAAAGTCGACAAATATTAATGTCGCTTGTAGGTTCTTTGCCCGTACACCTTCAAGGATTCTGCGGATGGTTAATATTTGTGAGGTCGTGGATCTATTTCTTCGGAAGCCATTTTGGTTTTTTCTAAGTATGTTGTCGATTTTGGGTTCTATTCGGTTAGCATAATGCTTATACACCATTTTCTGCACCGACAAAAGAAATTGAATGTTGTCCACTGGAGAAGAATTATACATTTCAGAATAAGAAGATGCAGTAAATTGTTTTATAGAAAGACAATGATAAATATCAAAATGTCGTCATTTAAAGAAATTCCTACGGTCGTATTTGCCCAAAAATTAATCTGCATAATTTACAAAAATCAAAAAAAGTAAAGCATGGTATTTAAAGAATTTTTTTTTTAAATTAAGAGAGAAAATAGTTAAGAGGAAGTAGAAAGAGGCATAGAGTGAGGATATAATTATTATCCCATCTTTTTAACCCTCCTCTTTATTCACGCAAACATTCCCATTATGTTAAAAATGAATAACAAAGAACACTACAAGATAATGATTTCCATCTGAAGAAGAAAAACGTACAATCCAATTCATGAAACTCGGAGTCATGGACAGTTGTTAATTTTGTGAAGTTTTAACATTTTAGATTGTAAATCGGATCTACTTACAGGCATTGAGCAATTAAAACAAATTCTCACTTTTTAAATAACCCTTGCCCCCAAACGATTACGTAAATCATACATGTGTGTGTGTGTGCGTGAGAGAGAGGAACATAAAAGCAAAAGAAAGACGAAAAGCTTTTCACTCTTTCAGCTCTAGTTCTCTAGTTCTCTCACTCTCTCTCTCTCTCTCTCTCTCTCTCTCTCTGTTTTTTCACTGGTTTTTATTCTTTCACGTGGTCTCCAATTACGTTTTTTACCGATTTTTCTTCTTTCTTTCACTTAATCTTGTCTTATTCCTTTTTCATTGATTTTTTTCTTCTTTCTTTCACGTAGTTTTTTCATTACTTTTTCACCGATTTCTCTTTCTTTCAATTAGTGTCCAATTACTTTTTCACTGATTTTTTTCTTCTTTCACATCCTCTCGTTTTATTACTTTTTCACTGATTTTTCTTTTTCTTTTCACTTAGTCTCCAATTACTTTTTTCATCGATTATTTCTTCTTTCTTTCTTTTAGTCTCGTTTTAATACTTTTTCACAGATTTTTCATCTCTTTCTTTGTGTAATTTTTTTGTATTCGATCTTTTCACGTTTTTTCTTTTTCTTGTGTTTTGAGCCGTTCGTTTTAACCTTATAAATCCTTACGATTACACCATGTTTCTCATTATTCTTCATGGAGACCCGATTGTCTGACACGCTGTCTACACGTCTAGACAACATTATTATTATTGTTGATATCATTATAACTTCGTCAACTAGACACATATCTTCATTTAAATTCATAATTGAATATTTTGGAGATCCAGTCTCGATAATTCTTCTTTTTTAATCAAAACACAAACGCACACTACATAATGCAAAACACGCCCAGTCAATTGAGACTGTAGAATACAACGACTGCATTCCTGCAAAAGGGAAAGACCCCTCCCTTAGAGAGCATTATTATGACACTCAACTGCATTCGACGGTGAGGCTGTACACTTTGAGCTTTGAGGGACGTGAACTACACCTTCATTGCCATTACTCCCTGGTTCACTCTCACGCAAAATGGTTGTACCTTTTTGGGTCCCATCGATGAATAATATAGAACTATTCAATCATTTACTAAATATTTTTTGCGAGATTCGTTCAAAATGTTTCAAGGACCATCCATAAAGAAGAGCTGTTTTTTTTTTTTTTTTTTTGTGGTTACACAACTACTTCTCATAAAGCCTCAACTAATTTACATTTCTGTCACAATTTCAGGGCTGGTGAGGTCCATACAAATGTTAGAGGTGTGTGATAAATGTAAAAATGAAGAAAACAGATGTCAGCGCAACGATAAAGTTTCTTCAAAAGAAAAGAATGACACAGAAAAAAATCGATGAGACGTGATATGAATATTTTTATGAAGACTCCTCTTCCGATACAACTGTAAAGAAACGGACTGTATAATTCAAACGACGCAAAAGTAGCACAGAAGATGACCCTCGGTCATTCCCAGTTTTGTATAACTGATGTCTTACTGTCCTGCAGATGGTTAAATCCATTGGTCTCTTTTCAGCTACATTCTACACTATTTTAACAGTAATCATGGGAATGAGCTGAATGAATTGAAAAAGGGTTGACATTTCCCGGATATTTTTTATTCAATTCCGAGCTAATCTTAAGAATTTCTGCTAATTCAAGATGAAACCTGGGTTTCCCACTTTGAATCAAAATCAAATATTTAAGACAAACAGAAGAAACATTCTTGCTATCCACCCTCGAAAAAGCTCAAGCTAGCAGCGTCCGTTGGCAAGGTGATGTGGTCGCAGAAATCTTCTGATTGTGAACACCGGATAATACAGGCTATGTGACTTGACGCAGAGTCAAGCTATATAACCTGTATTATCCACCCTATCAATTCCCAGCAATACTTCCTCAAAGCCCATTTTCGTGTTGAGTAGGAGTTTTTGTTTGTTTGGTTGGTTGGTTGGTTTTATGGCATATCCATCATTGTAGGACATTCAATGCCAAATCGTTTGTACACATATATATTAGATATATAATTTCAAACACATTTTGTAGATAACATTTTTAAACGATATTAATTATTGCAATATCGAATTGTAATTTTATTTTTATATTGTTAATCGTGATATAAACAAATTTTTCTCAAAGGAGGAGTTTTGTTCGACAACTTGCAAATTTTTTCTTGTCGATGTACAGGGTCAGGCAAAAGGATCTGATCTCACTTTAATAAAAGACAAATAAAGTAAAGAAACAAAAAAGTGTTTTTATTTTCGAAAAGTACATATAATGCCATTCTGTTTCATTTGGTTTTGAAAATTAAATCAGTCATATGAGATCCGTTATTGTCTACACACTGTCGAAGGTGTTCACGAAAGTTGTCTATAACTCAGCGGGTCATTTCATGTGGAATGACAGTAAATTCTTGACAAATTGCATCTTTAAGTTGTTCAATAGATTGAAGGCGATTACTGTATACCTTTGACTTGAGGTATCCCCAGAGGAAAAAATGGCATGGATTTAAATCAGGTGAACGGGCAGGCTAACCGATGTCACCATGCAATGAGATCAAATGACCAGGGAACATCCCCATAGCACATCGAGAAGTGCATTATATGAAAAAAAAAATGGCATTATATGTACTTTTCGAAAATAAAAACACTTTTTTGTCTCTTTTCTTTATCAGAATCAGCTTGGGTAAAAAGTGGATTAGATAATTTTGACGTTCCAATGGGGGGGGGTATGATTCCTCCCAAATAGCAGACCTTGTAGGTTTATATATATTAAATATGCTTACTAGAATCATTAGTCCTCAGCAATTAGGATTGTAACACGATGATGGTTTATTATATATCCCAAATAGTAATGGCCCTCTTTGCTCAAGCATACAAAAGAGGATTATAAGGGCTTTTAAGTTTTGGGGATTTAAGATAGAAATCTCATCTAATATTAAAATAGTCAATTTCCTGGATATGACTCTAGATCTATCAAATAATTCTTATAAGACTAATCAGAACCCATCGTACATTGATATTAATTCAAATCACACTAAAAACATTATTAAACAAGTCCCAAAAGCAGTAAATTTAAGAATATGTAAGCTATCTGCAAATGAAAAAATGTTCCAAGAGAGTAGTAAGAGGTATATAGATGCCCTTAAAAATAGTGGTTTTAAGGAGGATTTTAGGTATTTAAACGATGATATGACAAATGAGATTAATAAAGAAAATAATAATTACGATCAAAAAAAATAAAAATAGAAAAAGGAAAATTATATGGTTTAACCCCATTTTTTGTAAACTAGCAAATATAGATGTAGGTAAATATTTTTTGAGACTGATAGATAAGCATTTTAAACAAGATAATATATTACATAAAATATTTAATAGAAAAACCTTGAAAATAAGTTATTCTTGCACTAAAAATATTTCTCAAATAATAAATAGTCATAATAATGAAATAATTAATGAATTTCATAACCGAGTAAATAATAATAATATTAATAGTAAAAAAAATAGAATGTAATTGTAAATCTCGAAGTCATTGTCCAATGAATGGTTTGTGTAATTTAGATAATGTAGTATATCAAGCTATTATTTATCCAAAAGAGGACATAAATAAGAAATCTTATATTGGCATTTCGGCCACTAATTGGAAAATTAGGTATGGAAATCATAAATTTTCCTTCTCCCATGAGCATCAAAAAAATCAAATTGCTCTATCTAAACATTGTTGGGGATTGAAAAGTAAAGGGTTGACCCCTGACATTCAATGGTCCATATTGAAAAGATCTAATACCCCAAAGTCTTTCGATAGTAAGTGCAACCTGTGTCTTGAAGAAAAAATCCACATTTTGCTTTTTTCAGAGCCAAAAAAGAGAAGTGAATTAATAGCTAGGTGTAGACATAGGGCTAAATTTAAACTAGAGATAATTAACAAATTTTTTTTTTAAAAGCATAGAGTTAAATTGAGAATTAATGTAAATGAATAAATAAAATAAAATGTTAGATAGAAAATTGTGAAAAAGCATATAATACATACGTACTACTCATAAAAAGTGGAACTGATTAATGGTTTCTAAATAGTTTTGAAACTTTAAAATATTTTAAATAAATGAAATATTTGTTTTAGTTTAATATATCTATTACTGTATCATTACGTAAGGTTATTAATTAAAGTTTAAATCTAATTCAATAAAAAATTTGTAATTTAGGTCAAAATGTAATTAAAAAATTAAGAATTTAAAAAAATTTTTTAAACAAATTTACTACATTTCTAACCGAAATTAAAATTTAAAACGGAAGTGGGCTTAATGAGGAGATAACTCTTCACCCCTCTTCTATCCCCTCTCACTTTTCTGTGACTATTCTAGTTTTTTTTATCTAAAAGATCTGAAGAAGTCCTGTTAATTTTTTTTTCGTGTTTTTGGAAATTTCAAAAATGCGTAACATAAATTTATAATCCTATGTAATCGGTTTTGTTGTTTTTCTTAAAGAATTTATTGCTCTGTATTATTGTTACATTGAGCTCTTTACCAGGAAAACTTAAATATTCACTCATGAATAATTTCTTGTCCTGATGGAATTACTCCCAACTCCGGTTTAACTGGACCAAAGAATACTATATATATATATATAATTAGTGTACATAAAAATTTAAAAGAATTTTAACAAAGCAGGTTTTGATAAATGTCCTGCGGTATTCATTTGCAATAATTTCTATATCTTTATTTATTTATGAATTATCTTGGATTATTTTTATAAGAATACGTTTCAAAAATTAGAAATGAACTTTTACAACGATAAATCAATAACACAAATACAATAAAAACACCGACATGTAAATATATAGCAATGATCTTTATTTTCCTATCACATCATTCTGGTTCTATTGAATGAAACCGGTGTATTTGGTTACAAACGTTTTAAACAAATCAATCGGCTTCCATTTTTATTTGCACGATTGTAAATTAAAACCATTTTGGAAAAATAAACTCGTAGCGATTTTAGAAAGCAGTTTTTAATTAACTGACTTGCGTTATTCTTTTTGTAATTTTATTCTCACCTCTCAAAGCAATAGTTTTTTTATAACCTAACAAAGGTTAGTGAATAAGAAATAACCAAAACGGAGGTTGTAAATGACATGGAAATGTTTATAACTTTAACAAAATGCAATACTCGCCAACGGCGTGAAGAAGGTAAACCACTATTTTTCACACTCCCCACTAAACAGGCGTGTATGGCACAAGGCCTTTTTAAGGGGGATGTAGGTGCAGGCCCGTAGCCTAGATACGCCGCATGGTTCCAAAAATGCCTCGGGCTCCGTCGGTAATCTTCTTAAAAGGGGCGCCTCAGGCGATAAACCTAGCCCCTCCAAGAAGGGTTAAAGCCTGGGGGACGGCCCACTGACGCCCGTGGAGGGTTTCCCGTATGACGTGAATGCAGGGTTTCACCGCTACTCACGTCAAGCAGCCTCGACCGAATAACCGCAGCCATTAGAGACAGTCAGCAAATTAAGCTATATGTCACGCACCCCAGAAAAACAGGTGAGTATGGCATAAGGCTTTTTTAAGGTGGGTCCGGGCGCAGGCCCGTAGCCCAAACACGCCCATCGGCAGCAAAAATAGCTCGGGCTCCGTCGGCACTCCCCTAAAAAAGGCGCTTCAGGCGCCAGGCGATAAACCTCGCCCCTCCTTGGAGGGGTAGAACCTGGGAGAACGGTCCCCTGGGGCTCGAGGAGGGTCGGCTGCGTGACGTGAATGCTGGGTTTCCCCAGCACCCATGTCAGGCAGCCTCGAACGAGTAACCGCCGCCGTCAGAAACAGTCAGCAAATTACCCGATATTTGTCTCTGCTTCCACCAGACAGGACTTGACATAAGGTCAATGACCCGAGAAACAATTAAAGTGGGGATTTAGGGGGTGGGAAGGTCGGCAACGAGCCAGGGCTCGAGCCCTGCTTGACTTTGCTGTTCATCGGCCCACTTAGGGCCTGATGAGCTAAACATTGTCCGGGTGCGAATGCCTAATTATAGCTTAAACTGGACAGCGAGGTCCAGTACTATACAAAGTGGCCCAGCCGGA
Organism: Sepioteuthis lessoniana; assembly: GCA_963585895.1. NCBI lineage: Eukaryota > Metazoa > Mollusca > Cephalopoda > Myopsida > Loliginidae > Sepioteuthis > Sepioteuthis lessoniana. The sequence goes on along the minus strand of OY757917.1, from coordinate 11,936,602 downwards.
GCCGGGGGTCTTTTGGCCTCAAGTCTGCCAGGCATGGACTGCTTGTCAATGTTGCAGCTCACCCACCAGAAGGTAGCCCAGCCGAAGCCAGGGGTTTTCGACCTCAAGTCTGCTAAAGCATGACCGCTCAAAGTTAGGGGAGAGGAAAGTCGAGGAAGGTCGGACCCAAGCTGGAACTCGAGCTCTGCTGGTCTTTGCCGGATATCGGCCCACTTAGTGCAATGTGGGCCAGATAAACGTCGCTGTCCTTGGACCCAAATCTGGGTCAAGGCATGTATGCCCGATTATAGCTTAAACTGGACAGCAAAGTCCAGTGCTATACAAGAGTGACAAAGGTGTCAATGTTGCAGCTCGTCCACCCGAAGGTGGCCCTGCCGAATCCGCGGGCCTTTCGGCCTCAAGTCTGCCATAGAGCATTAACCATCCGGCACGAATGCCAGGAAGTCTGCTGAACAGTCAGCACATCATCCCACTTCACTATAGTTTCAAACGTATTTAAGAGAAATGGGACGTACCCATTACTATTCACCACAATGATATATAACAGTTTTCAATCGAATTTTCTAAAGGTCTCTATAAAAAATTAAACTTCTAAAGTGTGAAATTTACGATGGATTGTTTTGTGACGAATCTAAAGTAAACATAGACAAATACATGGTAACGGTATTCATTTTCATATATCATCAGTCAATTTCTATTGGTGAGACGGGGTATTTGTATACAAAAACCTCAAACACAAGTTAATCTGGCTCATATTTTGCGAGCAGAGGAAGGGTTTACTTGATTATAGATAGAATCATAGAAATGTTTCAGCGTTTTTCAATACAGCTTTTTTATAAACATCTGTGTTATTCACTTGTAATTTCATTTTTTCACACACACACACACACTATATTATATACATACATACACGATTTTTTGTATTCCATAAGAAAACCATTTTTAAAAATTTACAAAAAACAAAAACTTCTAAAATAAAAAATTAAGAAAAATTGTTTTATTATTACAATGTAAACAAAATACCACCCACACAAACAAATATATAGCAACAGTCTTCATTTTCATATGAACGTCACTCAGGTTCTTTTGAGTGGCTGGGTTATTTATATACCAAAGTCGGAAACAAAAATCGGTGAACTTTTTTTTTTTTTTCTTTTTTTGCATATTTGTAAACCGTATCTTGGAAAAAAAAGTCACTGCGAAGCGTGGGTACAGTGGCTAGTAATCATAAGTCCGCTCCCTTAACGCTTTAGAACAATTCAAAATGGGTATCCTAAGCTATGGATTGATGTCAAAATGATTGTTTTCACTTCAGTCTCTGCGCAGATAAGAAAGTTAACTCGCTATCAAATAAGTGAAAGTGTACACAGAGGTATTAGGGGTATGTACAAACCGATACGGATAAAAACAATCGGGTACTTACGGCGGTGAGTCCTAATATTTGACATCTTCAGTTCACCACAGAACACAGTCCAAAACACTAAAAGCATTCATCTCCACTGGATTATGTCCATTGCTAAGACAAAAAACAAATCAAAACAAACTTTTTAAGACTAGTTAAATCAACAATTCGCAGTTGAATACAACAGTTGGTGGAAAACAATACTATCCTTTTGTGTTGTATAGCCATGACCACTATACATACACATATGCATGCATGCAGAATCATAACAACGACACAATAAAGACGAGCGACACAGTTCTTTAGAAAAATATACCTCTCACTTTATTTGAAAGGGTTCGAAAGGGTTACTAAAGGTTTTACTGTGAGAGGGAGTTGGAGACCGAACAGAACTGCAACATATTGACCCCCCCACTCTTATGGCCATAACAGCGTTTATTTCCCGTTCTCTTGGGCTGCTCAACCGGGGGCCTGGGGGCCCAGCCTCTCTGGGGCATGGTCCTCATTCCAGCATCTTCTCTCCAACTGATCTGATCTCCAACTGATTTGAACTTCCTGTCGCCGGGGTTATATGATAATTTAACGCCCACTCTTCTTCCTGGGAGCGTCACAATTTCGCACTCAGTTTAACCCTTCGACAGTCAAGGTCATATCCTGATATTCCTCGACCGGATGCACCTGTTATTTACACAGGTGCATTTCCTATTTTGACAACTTGGCCGGGTCGGAGGTCAATATACAACATTTGTTCATATAGATAGAGACTAGTCCTTTAACACTTCCCCTCGGTAGAAATCGTATAAGACCCTTCTGGTACAATATTTACATTTGAAGAAGGTTCAACAAAGTCCCACATCTTTATGTTTTCCAATGAATAATATTCGTTGTCGGTAGCTTTTTGCTGTACATCTTACTTCATTGACTTCTCTGTTGTTCCGAGCCTCTTCAAATGTTTTCGTTTCATTTATGTCGGCGAATAATTTTACTGAAATGACTTTTTACTTACGGTAGCCCGTAGGTCTGAGGCACGAAGAATCCCACAGTGTGATTTACTTCACCTTTTCACAAATAGGATTAGACAAAAGATCCAATATTTAAGCTGCGAGCCCCCCCCCCCGACATATCTTCTACATAAACACACATGTAACATGGAGACTGAGACTGAGAGAGCAGAAAGGGTCAATTGTGTGAACTCTCGTTTTAGGGAGCGAGATGTGTTTAAACTCGAGACTTGGGAAGATTTGAAGTGGTCAGTTGGTTACCGGGATGGTGACAAGTTAAGACATTTTAGGGGTTAAATAAAACAGTCACTACTTATCGAGAAAAGAGGCGACGAATTAATGATCGAGGAAGACATACAAAATCGCCGCAAATATTTTGATATACTTTTTGCTAGTTTGAAACACTGGGAATATCAGAGAACCTTATCTCTTCTACACTTTGACAAAATATTCTTCGAGAACTTTCGAGAGGTACTCTCCACCCACTATGTCACACACGGCGGTGAATCAAAGTAGCGAAAGTTTTATTTTTGAAACAAGTCTTGTAGCGTCTCATACCAACTACTTTTAGAAGAAAAATAATTAGAAGACATTGAATTCCGAATAAACTATCATAAAATAAACTAGAAAATGGTCGGATCCAACAATTAAAATATAGATTAATTATAACTAAAACTTTTCTTTCTGGTGGGGGCCAGTCGGCGGGGGCTGTAGAATACACCGACTGCATCCCTGCTGTGGGATAAGACTCCTCCAAAGAGAGTCTTGGATATGACACTAAACAATTTGATGGTGAGTCTTCAGTAATGCTGGAGCTTTGGGGAATGCAGAGTATTCCTTCATTGTTATTGCTCCTTGATCCACTCTGGTCCCAGAGTTGTAGCATCTGATAGTCTCCTATCTATGGGTCAAATAGAACTTAACTGTAATTACGCTAAAACGAATTGTTTGAAATCAACTATTTTTCTATTCAACGGTGTGTTAAAAACTCTGAACTTATGCTAAAATGAATTGATTGAAATAGAACTGTGTTGACATTCAACTGTGTGTAAACAAAACTACTTATACTAAACTGGATTGTTTGAAACGTTTATCAAATTCGGCGTTAAATGGCCCGATGAGGATTCATACGCTGTAAAACAAAACAATCAACTAACCTTTTCTTTCTGAAGGTGCCATTCAAAAATATCTGGTGGAAAGGGAAACTTCAATTACCAGTCAAATTGATATTGAGTGTTCTCATAAAGTTCTGGTATTTAATCGACGTTGAAATTCACCATTATTCGTTTTCGATACCAAACAAACCAAAAGCAATGTGAAATTATTCACCTACGGAGAACTAAAAAAAAAATGGAGGTTGTTTGTGATAGATTGGGGGGGGGCAAATGAAGGAGAGAACTAACGTCTACTGATGTGTATGCGAGAAGAAAGAAAAACTCACACATGCAAATGAGGTATCAGTTCTTAGCTATGCACAGCACCAATAATGGCTGACTTGTGAATCTAAATATTAGAATAAGTGAACATTATTATTGACTAAGCTACGCTAAGTTATGGCACCGAAGCCTCAGGCGGTTTACTGTGGGTGTCTCGGGTTATGTTATTGTTAGCAAACTTGACAAGTATCCTTCACGAGTGAGTTCGAGTCTCATTTGGTGCCCCATTCATACGGCCTTGCGCCACATCTAAGCAACAAAGCTTAGTAAATTACCTCAGGTTGCTGACTGTACCTGCTGTGAGCTAAAGTGGTCACCCATCAAAGTACTGATACAGCACATTGCTACTTAAACTCATTGATCTGGCAGGAACCGGTGAACTATGTCGAATTTTTATAAACATTGTTGAGGTATTGCACACAGGCCTCAGGTTGCTTACAGTAAATTCTGTTCACTTACGAGGTTACCCAGCAAAGTATTGAATAGGTTCATCGACGCTTAACTTCGGTAATCAAGCGGGAACCGGTGCTTTCTGCGTAACTTAACCATAAGTCAGAGTATGCAATGGTTTCAATTTAAAATGTATGGTCCCCGAATATTTATTTATTTACATTAGTTGTGGCACAAGGCCAGAAGTATAGAGCATTCACTGAGAACCGAACTAACAATCTATCTAATCTAACTAGAGACTTATATAGTTATTTACTTTACTTAGCTTAGTTGTTGCACAATACTGGAATTATGGGGGACCCCATGAAAATCAAGCTCGCTGAAAATGTTCTGGCGTAATTAAGTTTCTTGGTTTAATGGGATATTAACCTTCGTGGATTATTTAATGCCAAAGCAAGCCTTGTAGAAGAACAGCAGTGATATTATTTTACTTATTGCAATGCGGAGAAGAGGATACATATCTTTCCCAAGATATGACTAATACTCCGAAAATGAACTTAATAGCACTGTTGGGGTTCGAACTCGTTTACTATTGTATTACAGTTCAGCATGTTAACAACAGCGATACAGAGATTATGATAACAATATTCTGCAATTCTAGATAGCTAATTATTATTCAACTTGAGCTTTCCCTCTCTCTCATATATATATATATATATAAAGTAAAGTTGGCAACCATAGTCGAAGGCAACCCGAAGGTTCCCTTTTCAAAAGCTTCTACACCGAGGTGTAGGGGATGGTACAACTTCATTCCCTTTATTACTCCACTTTACCCTTGATACGTACCTTATAATGCTGAGCGTTAAGCAAGGCTGCCACAAGTACTATTTTTTGAGTCTTTGGTATGACTCAACCAAGGATTGAAGTCCAGTCTCCCGGACCACTGGCAAACCCCCAACCTATTAGGCCACTATATATAATATTCACAATCATTTTAAGTAGGTAGACTTTTCATCATCTCAACCATATCTATTTTACCTATAGATGGGACCTTAAAAAGTACCGTCCTTATGGAGTGAGCCTCGGGGTAATAGCAACAAAGTGTTGCATATTGACCTCAGCCAAGCTGTCAAAAGAATAAATGCACCAGTGTAAATAACAAGTACATCCGGTCGAAGATATCAGGGGTGACCTTGACTGTCGAGAGGTTAAACTGAGTGCGAATTGTGACGCTTGCAGGAAGTAGGTGGATGTCACATTATTATATAACCCCGGCGACAGGAAGTTCGGGTTAGTTGGAGAGAAAATGCTGGAATGAGAACCATGTCTCAGCAGAGGCTGGGCCCCCAGCACCCCGGTTAAGCAGCCCAGGAGAACGGGAAAGAAAGGCTGTGATAACCAGAAGAGTTGGGGGGGGTCATTATGTTGCAGTCTTTGTTCGGTCTCCAACTCCCTCTCACATACAACCCTTTCAATTGAGAGGTATATTTTTCGAAAGAACTGTGTCCGGTCGTCTTTATTGCGTCGTCATTATGATTCTGTATGTATATGTGTATGTATCGTTGTTCATGGCTATACAACACAAAGGAAGGGACCTCCTTGAGCCGCAGAACCTCATCATCGTCTGCAGTTTAATGTCACACGTAGGACTCACAAATTAACGGTTCCAATTCTGTAATAGCTTTTGTATAACTCGATAAATTTTAATAAAATCAACTTATAAAGTAACTTTAGATATTTTACCCAGTCATGAAAATCAGGTTTGACACAAGCTCATTTCATTGGAGGGGGGTGTACAGTTTGTTATTCACGCGGTGTTGTCACGAAGAATGGTCGATTACATCGACACTTCCAATTTTAGGGTGCCTCAGGCGCCAAGTGATAAATTCGGCCCTACAATAAGGCATTAGCTTGAGGAAGCCACCCTGGGGTCAAACAGTTTTCATAATAACCACCCGACGCAAATACTAGGTGTCGCCCGGAAAACAGGGCGAGAGTTATATTACCATATCATAAAAATTACTTCGCAAAACACGATATATATATATATATATATATATATATATATATATATATATATATATATATGCGTGTGTGTGTGTGTGTGTGTGTGTGTGTGTGTGTGTTTATATATGTGTATGCTTATATATATGTGTCTTTATATGTGCTGGCATATATATATGTGTGTGTGCTGAGACACAGTCTCTAAAAAAGTCGATTGAAGACCATAGATAATATCGCTTTTTGAAAACATTTAGAACCGAACGGTCCTCGGAAATTTTTTTTTTTTTTTTTTTTTTTTTTACATTACTATCCGTTGTTTTTTGTTGTTGTTTTTTACGTGGATTAATTGTTTTATTTTATAAAGTGATATAAAAAAACTTTGTCTGTGTGTCTGTCAGTTTGTCTCTCTCTTATATATATATATATATATATATATATATATATATATATATATATCTATATATATATATAGAGAGACAGAGAGAGACAGAGAGAGAGAAAGAGAAAAAAAGAGAGAAATAGAGCAAGAGTACAATTGATATAGAGTGATGTTTTACCTTTTTTCAGCTGATTAAAGGTTCTTTTTCATACTTTGCTTTTTATATTTTATTTCGTAGTTGAATTCTTTGATATGCGCCTGCCCCTGCATTGACAATCAAGTGGATAGATAAAGATATGTACTTTTAAAAACTCTCTCTCTCTCTCTCTCTCTCTCTCTCTCTCTCTCTCTCTCTCTCTCTCTCTCTCTCTCTCTTCCCGTTCGAGGATTGTGCTGAGCTGAAATCAAGGCAAGACATGAATACATTTTTACGCAGTAGGAAACTCCAACTTAAATGTTTTTGGGTTTTTTTTTAATAACACGATGTCAATTATTTTTATGGCAGCTCTCGTCACTGTCTCGTAGACATCGTTCTCCTTTGGGTAGAAAATGTTATATTCTTTATATGACAGGTCCTGAATAAACACTTACGAGGGTTCTATTTGTGACACACCAGTCGAGAGTGCTTGCTTTGGTTCAGCTCATACTTAAAGCTCTACGCAATCAAGACCAGTTTCGAATTTCACTCAAAGCAGGCGTAATTGTAACGATACAACACCAATTCCGAGATGCTTGCAATGTCGCAGGAAACATATTTTTCGAATTTTTTTCCCAGGATATATATATATATATCCTGGGGAAAAAATCTAAAAAAAAAAATATATATACATCAATAAAATGGAATAAATAAATGGAAATAAATAAAATGGACATAAATTTATAATCCATTAGATCTGAAGAATTCCTGTTATATTTTTCTTCGTGTTTTTGGTTCACACCAGAAACGAAAAACAGGATGGAAATAAATTCATAATCCTAAAATAACCGGTCTTTGTTTTTTTCTTTAAAGAGGTATATATATATATATACATATATATTTGGTGACACGCGCATGCCTCAATTTCTATAAAGTTACATTCTGAATATATTAGTATCATGGTATTCTGAATATATTAGTATCATGGTATTCTGAATATATTAGTATCAGAGTTCGAACTTGCCTACAACCATATCGCAGTCAGTCTAGAACGTTAGTTACGACGCCACGAGGACTATCCATTCATTGTTATATATATATATATATATATATATTAAATAATAGCTCTTATGGTAAGAAAAAACCCAGCAAGTGATTTGAAGATGAAAATATACAACGATTCACTGTCAAGAGGGAAAAAATATATATATTTAAAAAAAGAAAAGAAAAGGTCAACCTTGTCATACCAATTGGAAAAATCAAATGACACGCAATTGGTTGGTCAAAGGAGAAAAAAAACACCGTTAGGGCTGCTAAGCTACAATGCAAAAAGTGCTCAATACAAAGTAGAGCAAAATAGTAACGACAATTACTTAGTGAGTCAGGAACTAACTTAATATAGTTTCGCCTAAGTGGCTCATCAGGGTACCTAATCCCAACTAAAGAAGTGTGGAAAGAAAACTATATTTATTTAAAAAAAAAAACTTTTTTTTTGTTGTTTTTTGTTTTTTATAAATAAATATAGTTTTCGTTCCATACTTCTTTAGTCGGGATTAGGTACCCTGATGAGCCACTTAGGCGAAACTAGTAGGATATTTCCTGACTCACTAAGTAACTATTGTTATATATATATATAGTTTGCGATGATTGTAATATCCGAATTTATACATGAATGCTTCAGACAACGGTGATCCATGTAAGACCTCTTTTTTCGTTTTGGAATAATATCACGAGTATTTTTTTTTATCGTTTTCTTTCATATTATGAGAACAGACCATGTAATCGACTTTGGTGTTCACCTGAGTGTTTGTCCCATCTAAAGGACACATTAGACATGTTTTTTTAGGTGTAATTTTTACGCTACAGACAATTATCATTTGTCAAGTTTTGGCAGTCATCAAACACCCACACACGCACATACACACACACACACACACACACACACACACATATATATATATATATATATATATATATATATATATATATATATACTTACGTCGTGCATTCAATAAGTGTCCAGACGTTTTTGTACAGCCATTTAAAATTGTCGTAGACTCTTGAAAATGCAATATCTTATTGCTATACATCTTACGAGATGATTGATCATTTTTTACGATTTCAGGTTTAAAGGAACAGCTACAGCAGCAATTGGAATACACCCTACTAAAGCCTCATTGTCACAGCTAATGGATTTCAAAAATGCAATCCGGATTTTAGAAGAACGATATGCAATAAAATTCTATTTTAAACTTGGAAAAAATGCCATTCGATGAAAGTTGGATCTACTGCTATGACCTAGAGACCAAGAGACAGAGTTCCCATTGGAAGCATGCTGGCTCTCCCTGACCCAAGAAAGCCAGACAGAGCAAATCCACCCACAAACCTTTGATGATCCCTTTTTTTACAGTACTGGCATGATCTACATGCACTGAGTTCCCACTGGACAGACAGTCAACAAGGAATACTATGTTGACGTTTTAAGGAAGTTCAGGAAGAGATTCCGTCGGAAGAGGCCAGCACTCTTCAAATCAGTGGCAGTTCCACCAGGACAATACACCAGTCCTCAACTCCATCCTTGTCACAGACTATTTGACCAAGATTGGCATCAAGACAGTTCTCCACCCTCCCTATAGTCCAGACCTTTCTCCCTGTGACTTTTGGTTATTCCCTAAGCTCAGAGACTGTCGTAATGAAACAATTGATGAGATGAAAGAGGCTATAATGAAGGTCATTGACTCGCTTATACACAAGAGGACTTCCATAGGGCCTTCCAGAAGTTGTTGGAACGGTACAACAAGTGCATAGCAGCCGGAGGAGATTACTTCGAAGTGGACTAGAGTTTCATGAGTGTACTATCAATTAAAGTGCCCATACGAAAAAAAGTCTGGAAACTAATTTAATGATCCTCGTATATATATATATATATATATATATATATATATCCATTTGGAATAAATATCATGTCAGATTTTTGACATAGAGTAGAACACAGCCCCAGAGAATCTGCAACAGTCATTGCTCACAGGAAACAGTCAGGAACCTTTTTAGATAGTTGTTTTTTTTTTTTTTACTGGAGACGAGAACTGAAACTTTTATCATAAAATTAAATGTCATCATCTTTGGATCAGTAGAAAAAAAACTATGGTCAGCAACCAAGAGAGAGACTTTATCCGAAGAAGATCATTTTCAGCATATTATGGGATATTCGAGAAATTTTTCATTATGAATTGTTAAACAATCAATCACCTAGACTATGGTATTCAGCTTCATCGTTTGGAAACAGTTTTAAACAATACTAGACTTTTCCCATCAAAGAATATCTATCAATCAGCAGAGGTTTGATCCTGGAGCCTTCTTCTGATTTTGGAGTTAACTTCTTCAGGTAAAAGTTAAAAGGTACCAGGCAAAAGGTAAAAACATACCAGGTAAATGACAAAAGATACCAGGTAGAGTGTAAAAGATACATGATAAAAAGTAAAAATACTAGGTAAAAAGTAAATTCTACCAGGTAAAAAGTAAAAAATACCAGGTAAACGGTAAATGATATCAGGTAAAATGTAAAAATAAAACAGGTAAAAAGAAAAAGATACCAGGTAAATCGTTAAAGATACCAGGTAAAAAATTTAAAAAAAAACAGGTAAAATACCAGGTAAGCGGTAGAAGATACGAGGTAAAAGGTAAAATTTACCTGATAAAAGGTAAAAGATTCCAAGTAAACCATAAAAGATACTAGGTAAAATGTTTAAAAAAAAACAGGTAAAATGCGAGGTAAACGGTAGAAGATACGAGGTAAAAGGTAAAACTTACCTGGTAAAAGGTAAAAGTTACCAGGTAAACCGTAAAAGATACCAGGTAAAAAGTTTTAAAAAACAGGTAAAATACTAGGTAAACGGTAAATGATATCAGGTAAAAGGTAAAAAAACAGGTAAAAAGAAAAAGATACCAGGTAAATCGTAAAAGATATCAGGTAAAAAGTTTTTTAAAAAAACAGGTAAAATACCAGATAAACGGTAGAAGATACGAGGTAAAGGGTAAAATTTACCTGGCAAAAGGTAAAAAAATACCTGGTAAAAAGTAAAAGATCCCAGGTAAAAGGTAAAAGATACTATGTAAATATATGATGCATTTAGGTAATTTTGTTAGATCATTTAGTTTAATATCGACCATCGATTGTTATTAAATACCAAATCGGGTTTTTACATATATATGATTTTAAAATTAATAGTTTGTTTGTAACGTCATTTTCGAACGAGTGAGTATCGTAAATGATTAAATAATTCTATTTGACCCACACATGGAAAGTTAAGAGGTAGAGCTGGGAGTCATAAAGGAGACATAAAGGGGTACTCCTCATTCCCCAAAACTCTAGAACTTGAGCATCACCATTAGAAGCAATTAAGTGTCATATCTCGTTTTCGGGGTGGCGATCTTCCTCCTCAGTAAAGATGCAGTCGGCGTATTCTTCAGATCTCGCCGACTGGGCTTCATATGATGTGAAACTGTAATTTTGTAATAGTTGGCATATATTTGGTAGAAAGCTGGACATTTTTGTAGTGGCAGCGCACTACCACTAGAAAAAAACTAATCCATGTTTCTGTCCCAATGTCTATGCAGGTGAAGTATTTAGTATTTTTAGGATAAAGATAATAGCAGACAAACCTTTCCACATGTAAGGAGACAATATCTATGAGATTCTATAACAATATTTCAAATGCTGTATTGTGAGGCTGATGTGAACATTGGCTGAGCGTAATGAGCGTATCACAAAGCGACTAAGCCGTCCTCAGAATCTTGCTAAAAGCCGAATTTACAAGTAAAAATAAGTCTATAAAACAGTTTTCATTGGAAGTGATTTTAACTTTGAAGTAAAACGTTGTTATCTCACATACAGGAGATGAGAAGGAACATAGTACTTCCAATTCGGCTCTCCTGGATTTCTTGCACCGAATTCCACCATTCCTGACAATTAATTACAGACATTCACGTGTTTCTCATTGGATGGAAGGGAGGAATTCTTCCACACAACGACACCGACGCAGTCTCCTTGAGAACGGCATTTTACAAGCTTCTCAATGATATTACTCAGTAAACACGTCTACTTTTCGCCTTGTCAGTGGAACTTAAAATGTAGTGACTGAATTCCCTGCAGAGGAATAAGACTCCCCACCAAAAAAAAAAAGAGATTCACAAAACTATATTTGATGGTGACGCTCCAGTTCTAGCGATCTCAGAGTGTTCAGTATTTCTTTGTTGTCCGGCCTAGGCGGTGGGGGCTGTAGAATGCACCGACTGCTTATATACAGAGGGGTAAGATCCCTCCACAACGAGTGTCCAGGATATGACACTAAACAATCTGATGGTGAGCTTCCAGTAATGCTGAAGCTTTGGGGAATGCGGAGCACCCCTTCATTGCCATCACTCTAAACTAAACTCTGTACTTATGCTAAACTGAATTGTTTTAAATTGGTCTATTTAAACATTTAACTGTGTATAAACAAAAAAACTCTATTTATGCAAAACTGATTTGCAAGAAATAGAACTGTTTATTGCTACAAAAATGGATTTAGCATTAAATAACCAACAATGGCTGATATGCTATAAAACCAAATTAAACCATATTCCTTTGTAGCCACTACTCCCAGGTCCACTTGGACTCGATGTGGTAGTTCGGATTCTTTGTTTTAATAGCATATCAACCTTTGTTGGTCATTTAATATCATTGCCATCCTAGTAAAAAACAATCATCATCATCATCATCATCATGTCGTACCGCCAGCACGGATATACCTGAACCTCTCTCGCCACTCTTCCCTATCGTTCATCGCTTCTGACAGGTCTTCAGGGCTACATCCCGTATCTTCACAGAGCTGCTGTATGTATGTTCGAGCTGGTCGTCTTGCTTTTGCTCAGCCATATGTGGGGGTCCATAGGAGTACATCACTTATGAGCTCGTCCCTGCTTCTCCAGCAGTGTCCTGCATCTTTGGTCCGTCTAACTTAGTTTTCTTGATGAGAGGTAAGTGGCCGTATAGTTGGTGCTTTGTGGGGTGTTGCCTCCATGACTTGTTCAATATTGCCCGCAGCATTCTTATGTAATTGCCGTCTATCTTTTTCTCCAGTCGTTTAGTTAGCGTCCAAGTAGTGCATCCATATAGCAGTATCGATATGACCGCTGCTTGGAAGAAACTGCGTTTCATTTTATCGATCAGGTCTGACTTCCATATGATCGATAGCTTATCGATAGCTGTCCATGCTTTCGTTAGTCGCGTGTCGATGTCTTTTTCGGTTGATGAGACACTGCTTCCTAGGTAGGTGAATTTGTCTACTAGTTTCAGAGAGGTTCCATCTAGTGCGGAAATGTCGCCTGTTTGATTAAAGCACATGTACTGGTCCGAAAATGAACGTAATAGCGCGACTGGAGCTCGAACCCGCTTACAATGGTGATGCAATCCAGCACAATAGCCATTACGTCAAAGCGACTATCCTTAGAGTTGTAGTACCTGTTGGGGTCCCATCGATGGATCAAATTAATCTGTTTGAAGATTGTTCGAATTCAATAGGACCTTGAACAAAAATAATTCTTAAGAAACAATTGCACAAAATATATAAATATGGACGAAGTACCCGATTCCCAAACTTATAAGCATAAATAACTCTAAACTGGTTGATATGCCGTTTAAATTACTCTATAAATATGACAAACTGCACACTAAAAATGAAGATTAACGTCCAATGTAGTCTCTGCTCTTAATTGATCTGGTATATATATATATATATATATACATATATAATTCTCTTGATACCCTGTCCGGTGGCAAAAGCAGCTTGGTAGCGCCAAGAGTGGCAATACCGCCTTGTGCTACCGAAACTGTGCAATCACCTCTGGTTGGTGGCTGATGAGGACATGGTATCGCACGTGCTCTCACACGTTGTATGATGAAAAAAAAATACTCTATAAATATTAATAAATATTTTTTGCTTAATCTTCATAGAACTTATATAATTAAATAAATTGGGGGTGATTAACTTGAAAATATTTCCGTTTAATTATCTTTTGATATAGCAAACTTTTTTTAACACTTACTTAGGTTTGGTTTCTTTGCATATCAACCTTTTTAGGTTATCTAACGCCAAAGACATTCTCCTAGAAGAACAGTTGTGATACTAATCAACCCATTGCTGGGAGGATTAGGGGGTTCATACCTTTCCCAAGAGTATTTGTCCGAAAGTGAACGTAATAGGGCGACTGGAATACGAACTCGCTTACTACGATTCCGCAGTCCATCGCTTTAACCATTACACCACGAGGACACCCCCTTGACACTTACAGGTCTAAATCTCGAATTCCAAACGTCTACATCGTATCCCATCCTCATCAATAACCTTTTAGGATTCAGCCCAGTCGGCTGGGGCTGTAGAATACACCGACTTCATCTCTGCAGAAGAGTAAGACTCCTACCAACGAGTGTCCTGGATATGACACTAAACAATCTGATAGTGAGGCTCCAGCTCTGGAGCTTTGGGGAATGTTCAGTACCCTTTCATTGCTTTGACTCCCTGATCCGCTCTGATCTGGCGTGGTAGTACCTGATTGGATCCTATCTATGGATCAAATGAAACTGTTATAACATTTAAACTGAGTACACACAAATGACTTATGCTAAATTGAAGCGTGAGAAAAATAAAGGTTTGATCATTTAACTGTGAGTAAACAACTTAAAAAATTGTAATTGAATTATTAGTGATGCATAGCAATACTTGGAACCATTTAACTGTGTGCCAACAAATGAGTGATGTTGAATAGACTAATTACTGTAGCACTTGAAACAATTTAACTGTGTGCAAAAAAAAATCAGCTCTGGTGGGTTTTAAAAGGTTATCAAAGGTTTACAAATCCTATATATTTAATATATATGTATAAAGAGGATTTGACATTAAATAACCAACAATGGTTGATATGCCATAAAATCCAACCAAACCAAATCATGTATATTTAATATATATGTATAAAGAGGATTTGGCATTAAATAACCTACAATGGTTGATATGCCATAAAATCCAACCAAACCAAATCATATATACTCAATATATATGTATTAAGAGGATTTGGCATTAAATAACCTAGAATAGTTGATATGCCATAAAACCCAACGAAACCCAACCAAACTTTTATGATTTATTGATTGATTTTAACTGCATGTCAACAGGTCTGGACTTATTTTATGCCGAGATGTTTAGGAATTGTGTGCATATATATTATATGCACATTATATATTTACATTTTATATATTTACATTTTGCGGCAGTTTCTTAAGACTTTCTTGCACACGGTTATATAATATCAAGAATTCCTATCTAATGCAAATAATTTGCAAAGAGATTTATTTGACTAATAGATAGACCTTAACAAATATTCAAGCTTCAAATCAGAGTGGACCTGGAAGTAATGGCAATGAAGGCGTACTCCATACTCTTCAGAGCTCCAGAGCCAGAGCGTCACCGACAAATTCAGTTAAGGTTTATACCAACACACAACCCTTGTTTGGGAGATTTTACACATATTTGGATGCAATAATACATATGCAGATACGAGCCTGCCTGTCTATATAAGTATCTAAGCGTAAAGGCCTATCACATATAATAATATATATATATATAAGGTCTTTCGACTTAAGAGGAACAATCCATAGAGAATAAATAGTTTTAATGTATTCAAATAGAGTGCTCAATGAACGGCTATTAATATATCAGGGTAGCCGATAGGTTATAAAAATGTAAACAAACAGGCGCTGCTGCTGCTGCTGCTACATAATACCTTAAAAAATCCCTTAGTGGTGCGTTTGTTGGCCGAACGGTCTGAGACTTTGTCTAACATAAAGTTGGATGGGTTTCGATCCCGGCTTCGAGCGTCCTACGAGTCTAACCACACTGAAGAGTTCTGATAGAACGAAACAGTCTGTCCGTGGATGACAATATATATATATATATATATATATATATATATATATATATATATATATATATATATATATATATAAGCCACGTGCAGAGCAAATGTATGCATAATTTTAAGCAAAGATTAAGAGATGATTTCCATTATAAATTTATTTCAACAGTCTTTTTACAAGACCGTAATTTCAGATGGAATGTCGGGGTGTCCTCGTGGGGGTGAAATGGTTAAAGTGCCGGACTGCGGAATCTTAGTCAGCGAGTTCGAACTCCAGCCGCTCTATTAAGTTCACTTTCGAACAAATACCCTTGGGAAAGGTATGAACATTCTTATTCTCCCAGCTATGGGTTAAATAGCACCACTACTGTCCTTCAAGAAGGATGGATTTGGCATTAAATAATCTTAATAGTGTTGATATGCCATTAAAACAAAACCAATCGGATGGAAAGCAAAATTCTATTAGTTTTCACCGTTAAACCGAGGGGGATATTTTACATTATGTTAGACATTTAAGTAATTATAATTCAACATTTCAAAAAAAAAAAAAAAGAATTTTGCAAACAATATATAATCATCCAAGAGATTATGAATTAGATATTAATCTGCTAATTTCCGGTGTTGTCCCAGATTCTTTTATTTATAAACAAACTTTACTATTAAAATCTTTTTAATTTCTAACAAACTTATTATTTTTTATATATTTATTTTTTTATATATTTATATGTGTGTTTGTGTGCGTGCGTATCTGTGTGATTGGATAGGCTTGGTTTCTTTGTTTAATGGCATATCAACCTTCGTGGGTTATTTAATGCCAAAGCCATCCATCAAGAAGAACTGCAATAATGCTATATAACTCATAGCTGGAAGGACAAGGGGGTTCTTGCCTTTCCCAAGGATATTTGCCCGAAAGTGAACTTAATAGCGCGACTGGAGTTCGAACTCGCTTTCTACGATTCCGCAGTTCAGTGGTTTAACCACGAGCAAGGGTAGCGTATATATATGTATCTATATTATATTTACCAACCCCTCCGCTCGGGCAGGATATGACACAAGGTCAATTTTAAGCGGAGTTTAACAGGTTTGAATTCAGAGTTTTCCTTCTCCTAGACTAGTTGCCTCACCAAGGCTGAAGAACCTAGTCTGTCCTACTATTTACCCATAGCTGGAGGAAGAATAATTGGATTCATACCTTTCCCAAGGGTATTCGTGCTACGTGAAATGCAATCAGTTTCGTCCAGGATTTGAACTCGTGTCACCGAAGTCCATTTCCTACTACAATGACTATTACACCACGGATGTAATAAGTATCTATATGGATGTGTGTCTTTAGTAGTATCAAAAGGATAGCTAAACAAGTTAGGGAGTTAGGCAGATCTTGATAGATTGATAAAATAGAAAAAGAAGAATTTCTTTATTAGGGATGAAAGAGTATTTTTGGGGTATTTAAAAATATTTATATTTTTTAAAAAACTCAACTCTTCGGCGCTAATAAGGGCAAATGATAGTGAAAAGAATATCACTTTTAAGATACTTTACTTCAGGGGATCAACATGGAAAAACGGTTGTTTTTTTTTTATTTTCAGGAGACAGGTATCCGTCGGCAGTGGTGTTAACCCTGAGTAGTTGTAATGGTCAAGCTGACAGGTGGGGACGGGCTCTCTCACACCCAGCATCTACCATAGTTGGTCACAAGAAGAACATGAATAACAGACTTAGAAGTTGACTGTTCAACAGAATGGGATAAAAAATTGAACAAGTGTCCATGAGTGAGGTTCCACGCTGTCCAAAAGAAAGAAGATTTGGTTTGGTTGGTTTGGTTTTATGGCATATCAACCTTTGTAGATTATTTAACGCCAAATCCATATTTATGTAAATAATCTGTTCTATTGAAAACAGTTCAGTTTAGCATAAGTACACAGTTTAATTGTCAAAAACATTTCCATTTCAAACTATTTAAGCAGTTATATGTAATAATTCAGTTTAGTGTAAATACAGTTTTAATGTCGAAAAACAGTTCTATTTGAAATAATTCAGTTAAGCATAAGCACGCAGTTTAGATGTAAGTACGGTTTAATTGTCAAAAACGTTTCTATTTCAAGCTATTCAGTTTACTCAATTCATTTTAGCATAAGTATGCTGTTAGTTCTATTTAACCCATAGATAGGGCCCTATCAGGTGCTACCACTCCGGGCCAGAGTGGACCTAGGAGCGATGGCAAGGAAGGGGTACTCCGCATTCCCCAAAGCTCCAGCACTGCTGGAACCTCACCATCAGATTGTTTAGTGTCATATCCAGGACACTCGTTAGGGGAGGGCAGTGTATTCTATAGCCCCAGCTGACTGGGCAAAAAGAGAGAAGAGTCATCCCTTCCATCAGCATAAACAAGAATAAAAACAACAACACATGTATCTTTTCGAATTTATTTTTCTCTTTGTTTACTGACTTGGGGCTTATACTGTTTCAACCAAAACCTGAAACCAACCCAAAAAAACACTACGTAGAACTGTGGTCGTTTTGCAATGTGAAACTAGGCCAACTCTGGACAATACTGCCACAAGCTAATTTGCAGACTAGTTACTACTGAATTCTGACGTCGATCCTCACTAAGTGACCCATAGTTGCGGCCTTGTACCACTATTAGTTTTTAAACGGCGATTCGTATTGTATAATGGTTAGCTATCGTTATTCTGAAGACAACTCATTGTTCAAACCAGATTTACTCTGAACGTACTCTTCCACAAGTCTTTTTTTTTATTATTATTCTTTTCCCTGCAGTTTATATCCACTTCTCTCTTTTCTCCAGTGATGATGAGATGAAAGAGATAACATTGTACATGGCTACACATACCCTCAGTCGAAGGTTGAAAGACCACGAATGAAAAGAAACGAGATTATGTTATAAACTTACTATAGAATATTATGGCATTACTTTTTTTCACAGATCCCAATATATATATATATATATATATATATATATATATATATATATATGTCTCAAAATAGATGCAACGCATTAATATGATAATGATTTATTACTGAGACAAACGCAATGGTGGTCATATGGAACACGCCTCGCAAAAATACATCATTTGAGTTTGAGACATCAAATCAATGTTTGTTTAATACTTATTATATCAGCTTCCAGGAAAGACATGCAATCTTTTTTTTTTCTTTGAGTTTCTTGTCTCAGTAATAAATCATTATTATATTAATGATTTGCATCTGTCTTGAGATAGTTTTGAATGATTTTGTCTCCAAATAAGTACCTTTGAATGATTTTGTCTCCAAATAAGTACCTTTGAATGATTTTGTCTCCAAATAAGTACCTTTGAATGATTTTGTCTCCAAATAAGTACCTTTGAATGATTGAGACACCCGACATATACGAAGATCGGTATATATATATATATATATATATATATATATATATATATATATATATATATGAAATTGACATGAAAAATATGATTGTATAATATGACAACTTAGGACACTCTTTGCAGTTTGATGAAGACTTGTCGGTTAGCGCTATAGAATACATTGACAGCACCTCTGCAGAAAGGATAAGATCCCCACCACTAACGACCCCGCCTGATCGTGAGGATTCAGTCCTTGAGCTTTGGAGAATATGGAGTACCCATTCACTACCATGACTCTTTAGTCGACTCCTCCTCGGTGTGTTAGTAACTATTAGGATCCCATCTATGGGTCAAATAGAACTATCTAATCAATTACTATATCTGCAGCCATCTACCTGCGTGCAAATGAATCATTAATATCAAACTTAATTATTAGTATTTGATAGCAATACTTGAAACCATTTAACTATGTACAAGCGAATAAATTATGTCGAGTAAAATTGGATAGGAATATATGAAACCATTAACTATACGCAAACAAATGAGCTCTTACACATTTAAAAATAGTGTTACCAATAAATTTTTCGTTTACAAATCCCCCCCACACACATATATATATACACACACACATATATATATACACACACACACATATATACATACACACGCATATACACACACACACATATACATATATGTGTGTGTGTGTGTGTGTGTGTGTGTGTGTGTGTGTGTGTGTGTGTGTGTGTGTGTGTGTGTGTGTGTGTGTCATCGGGGTTTGGCATTAAATAAATTGATTAACTTCAGTAACCAGAATAAAATAATATTGGACACTTTTCTTCAAACAAACTTCATAAGGACAGCATTATCCACTCGCTCACTTGTACAGTGTCCACATACCAGTCAGTTTGTGCTTTGATCCCCATAAAACGAAACTTTTTCATCAGACATGACATTTGAGGAAACATTGTCTTTACAGATTTTACTATAAATATTTTATGAGAAGTGTTAAGGCAATTGATTGTAGTTCTAGAAGAATTTTGTTTTTTTTTGTTTTTTTTTCTTTCATCTCTCTGCTAAGACATTCCAAATCTCTCTCAAGTATCGATGCAGATTCTAGTTCTCCCAGATTTCCCCCACCTTTTCTATTTACAATATGGCCTGATATCTTCAGCTGTTAAGATATCTGATTCAGATAGAACTTGTTGATTTACAACCCTCGGGGTCAATAAAGTAATTCCTGTGAAACTAAATGTAGAATCTTCTGCTGCAGCGAAAACTGCAATGTTTACAGGACGATCTGTACATCAGATGGAAGATAGTTTGCATCAGTAAAGAAATACTTGCCAAGAGAATAAATTCCTCTTATCCTGGATTTAGCAGTTATGGCCCGTGGAAAATCTTTACCTACAAATAGAAGAATTTCATAAATTGTCATATTTTTCCCTTGTTTTCTTTTTTCTATTTGTTACCAGCAGTGCTATCATGAATCAAAAACAGCCCTATCAAGAAGCTGCGTTTTTTTAGCAATGAGGGGGGCAACGACAGCATTATGATAACATTTTGGGGGCTTAGTCAATGATTTCAACTCCGATGTGACTAGCATGAATGTCAAAAATCAAGAGCTTATTTTTCTCTGGAGTACAATTTACATGTGCCACAAAATATTTTTTTAAAATATAAAATGTGTTGCTGTCATTCATCCTGAGGGATGTGCGCTGCCAGTGAAACTTGATGGGCAACAAGGCATGGGTGGGACTAAATGTTTTGGTGTGCAAGTGGATTATAGTCATCATAGCTGGAACATTATGAGATGGCTTAGCTTAAAGGTTCCAACTTACCCCAGGTACTAATAGGAAAAGAATTAATATGTACAGAAATAATACAAG
>OY757917.1:11843154-11910654 GCA_963585895.1 Sepioteuthis lessoniana | reverse complement strand
CAGCACGTTAGCCACTACGTCACAGAGATTGCGTCATAAGATAGATAGATAGATAGATAGATAGATAGGAACAGGGTGAGATAGATAGATAGATAGATAGATAGATAGATAGATAGATATGAACAGAATGAGATAGATAGATAGATATGAATAGGGTGAGATAGATAGATAGATAGATAGATAGATAGATAGATTATTTAGCTCCCTTGTAGCAACTGTGTATATTCAGCATTGCGCAGTCATTGTTGGGACTATTTTTTGAAAATAGACTGGAAAAGCATTTTTGATTCTTTTATCCATTTTGGGTGATGCAAATTAATTCCATGACACAGTCTAAATCTGACAGAGAAGCGTCTTTACCAAGTCGTAGACAAATCTAACGGCTCAAAGTTAAAAAGGAGTTACATCAGAACTATTTAAAATAAAAATAAAAATACCCTGGCCACTAAACAGTTTATCATGCAACATTATAATTTCAGGATGTTCATCAACGTTTACTGAAGAGGAGTTTAATGACTGGAAAATTGCCAGTAATCTATTATCTCAACATGAAAAATGTCTCTCGCATAGAAAATCTTTAATTTCACTCTCACTGCGCAGAAAGAAAGTTTTCTGTGTAGATTCACATCTCGTTGAAATAATGGAGACTGTTTGGCGCACAGGCCTAGAGCAGATAATGGAAATTGTAAAGTTTTTAACTAAACATGACCTTACAAGTCGAGGGAATGAAGAAACTATAGGCCCTTCTTATTATAGGAATTCTTTCGAATTATTAGGATTGCCGACTAAGTTGGTTGGTTGGTTGGTTGGTTTACGGCACCTCAACATTTAGGGGGTTATTTAATACTGAAGGCTATTTTTTAAAAGATTTTTTTTTGGCTATCAAGTGATTAATTTTGATTATAAACTTGTAGAAAAGAAAGAAAGAAAGAAAGAAAGAAAGAAAGAAAGAATAAATCAAGCTGATTTAGTCGATAATCTAAAACGGGATTTCTTCCAAACTGTATTCATACTATTATGTAGAAAAGGGAAAATCGAAGAAAAATATATTTTATGGTTTGTTTATTTTCCAACACGTTTCGACTTCAATATTTTTTTAATGTAAAAATGTTTTATCAAAATTATTTTAATTATGATAGATAAATTTTGATTCAATAAAAAGTCTTCATCAGAGCTGGTACATCTTGTTATATGAAAAAACGGATTAATACTGGTTGATGTATATATATATATATATATATATATATTTCTGCCATATGGACCCAAACAAAACAAATAAGAAAAAAGCTAGATTAGAACTACACTAGGATGTTGCACGCTGTCTTAAACAGTCCCTGGAAGCAACACCTCACAGATCACCAGCTGTACGATCATCTACCTCCCATCTCACAGACCATTCAAGTAAGACGAACAAGACATGTTGTGCACTACTGAAGAAATAAGGACGACCAGCAAAGACTTACATTAGCTCTGTGCTGACACAGGATATAGACTAGAAGACCTGCAAGGAACAATGGATGATAGGTATTGATTGAGAGAGAGAGAGAGAGTCAAAGGGACTCAATTCTGTCAGTATGACTTGATGATGATGATGATGATGATTCGTATTTAAAGTAACCAACCTAGCTGTACTTGCCCACATGACAGACGTGTTATAAAATGCTTTTTATTAAAAATAAAGAATGTGGAGTCGCTTTTGTCAATGTTTAGTATAATTATATCTATTGAAAAGGCGTTTTATTTTTATTGTTTATATCTTGCAGGTTACTGACTTGTACGAAAAACGGCTCTGAGTTGGTCCAGATGTCTTAGATATACAATTGGAAACCTCTAAAATGTAACAAATATTGCCAAAATACTTTTAATAAATATCTAGCCCTATAAGTTTTCAGGCTCTTTAACTGAATGGTAAAAAATGAGGCTTCTAATGTTTTTTCAGGCCATGGGTCCGTTTAGTTAAAATTAATTCCCTCTTAGCACATAGACACCTAATTATTTTCAAACTTGAACTGGTAGTATTAATCATTTTTTTTTTTTAAATTGATTTTTCGAAGCCTTTGTTTGGCTGGGTGACTGTTGAGGGAGAAAGGAATTTCCGATTAACGACTGAACACTAAACCGTGTAAGCGAAGGTCGAAGTGCATATAAGAAGGAAGAGAGTCATCTGTATCTCATAACAAGCACCATGAGTGTGGATAAGTGCTGTGAGACGAACACCTATTGCAGCGAGGGAGACAGTAAGACTGTTGAGGTCCCCAACATTTTCTGGAGGACCCTGGGCAGCAATTTTAAGAGCAGAGAAAAATTCATCAGATAACAATCATACTTTATTAATGAGACATCTGATGTTGTTTTCAATTACAAAAACATGTTTGGTTTGGTTTGGTTTGGTTTGGTTGGATTTTATGGCATATCAACCTTTGTAGGTTATTTCACGCCAAATCCATTTTTATGTAAATAATCTGTTCTATTTAAAACAATTCAATTTAGCATGAATACACAGTTTAATTGTCAAAAACATTTCTATTTCAAAATATTCAAGCCGTTATATATAACAATTCAGTTTAGTGTAAGTACAGTTTCAATGTCAAAAACAGTTCAATATCAAATTATTCAGTTTAGCATAAGCAGACAGTTTAAAGTGCAGTTTAATTGTGAAAAATATTTCTATTTCTAGCTATTCAGTTTAGTCAAGCAGTTCTAATTCAGCTAATTCAGTTTAGTATAAATATAGATTTTGTTTACACACAGTTACATGTCAAAACAGTACTATGTTAAACAATTCAGTTTAGTGTAAATACAGTTTTAATGGCAAAAACAGTTATATTTGGAAAAAAAATCAGTTTTTTATAAGCACGCAGTTTAAATGTAAGTACAGTTTAATTGTCAAAAACATTTCTATTTTAAGCTATTCAGTTTAATCGAAGAACTCAGTTTAGCATAAGCATGCCGTTAGTTCTATTTCACCCATAGATATGGCCCTATCTGGTGCTACCACTCCGGGCCAGAGTGGACCTGGGAGCGATGGCAACAAAGTGGTACTCCGCATTCCCCGAAGCTCCAGCATCACTGGAACCTCACCATCAGATTGTTTGGTGTTATATCCAGGACACTCGTTAAAGAGGGGTCTTACCCCTCTGCAGATGTGCAGTTGATGTATTCTAAAGCCCTAGCCGACTGGGCAAACAAAAAGATGTAATTTCAGGGTTAAATGAAGAGGTGGACAAAAGGAGCACATCAGACAAGAGATGATTTGACATTTGCGAATGCAGTGTACACTTAGCATGATTCATTTTGGAGAACAACTGTTCACAACGGAATGTAGATTTAAAGATGCTCACTACTTGCTGGGTGATAAAGTTGAGGAATCATCCAGATGAAAGTACGTGGTTCTTACAGAAATCAAGGATGTGACAAGCAAAAAATTTGGACTTCAAATCTTCGCAAGACTGAAAATCTAAGAGTTCTATCTGCTGTTGTAACGGCACTTCTTCTCAATCAAGGTTAAAAGGTGAAGAGAAAATTTTGAAAGTTGAGTGTTGGGCTGCACAAATGGGCCTCAAAGGTCTCAGGTTGGAGACCACCGACAAAGAGAGTGAGAGACAGATCTCATAAAAAAAAACCGCCGGCAAGAGGTCCATCAGGAGATTTTTTTTCGATAGGTACGAGAAACGGTCACACACGGAAGCAGGAGATTTCTGAAAAGAGTAAGTCAGTTAGTTAGCAGTAGAGGACAAGTCACAACTTTAATTTCGAGGTTAGCAAAGCCACCCCCACTATTTAAAATGTGTTAAGGTGAGCGTTCACAGAAAATATAGTGAGTTGTGTTTTTAGTGATGATGTGTATGAACTTTTCTTTTTCCTGATGTAAACTTGTTGTCATGTCTTCATTTCGTCTTAACCAACAGTTTTTGAGACCTCACAACGTCAGAAGTTGAACAGCAAGTACTTAGAAGATGAGTGACAGGCTCTGACTAAGAACTGATCTGAGGCATATCTTAGTTAAGTTTTTTAAAAATTCATTGTATATCTAAAAATGTCAGAAAGTTTGCTTGAAATCTGTGACAAAATTGTTAAGTCTGAGCTGGGAGATGAATAACAAGTTACTAATAGGATTTCATAAAACATTTGGATTCTCTTCAAAAAGATTTCCCTCATTTTAACCTGCAATTGATTGATTGATTTTCACAGCATGTCAACCAATCTGGAGTTACTTTATACTCTGCGATTTGATTTGGTTTAGTTTGATTTGGTTTGGTTTTATGGCATATCAAACACTGTAGGTTATATAATGCTAGATCATATTTATAAATACATATTAAACATATAGGCTTGGTTGGGTTAGGTTTTATGGTATATCAATCATTGTAGGTTATTTAATGCCAATTCATCTTTATAATTATATATTAAACATATAGGCTTGGTTTGGTTAGGTTTTATGGCATATCAACCATTATAGCTTATTTAATGCCAAATCCTCTTGAGACATAAATATCAAATATATATGATTTGGTTTGGTTAGGTTTTATGGCATATCAAACACTGTCGGTTATTTAATGCTAAATTATATCTATAAATACATATTAAACATATAGGCTTGGTTTGGTTAGGTTTTATGGTATATCAACCATTGTACGTTAATCAATGCCAAATCCTCTTTATATTCATATATATATATATATATATATAATTTCTAGACACATTTTTATAAGACTTTTAAACGAGTCTAAACTCATTCTTTTGTTCATATTTATATAGTTTTAAGTTTTACAGTATATAACAAACAATCCAATTAAACATCACTCAGTTATTTATACACAGTTAAATGATCTCACAGTTCTATTTCAAATAATTCAATTATGCACAAGACATTTGTTGGTACTCAGTTTAAATGTCAAACCGCTCTATTTGAGTCACCGGTGTTACAATTCTGTGTCAGAGTGAACCTGAAAACGAAGGCAATGAAGGGGTGCTCTGCATTCCCCAAAGCTCCAACATTACCGGAGCCTCACCATCAGATTGTTTGGTGTTATATCTAGGACACTCATTGGGGGAGTTTTACCCCTCTGCAGCGATAGTGTTGGTGTATTCTATAGCCCCAGTCCACTGGGCCGCCAGAGGTTAGAAAATCGCGTTCATTGTACATTTATATTTACCCTCTGTGTGCAGTTGTTTCTTTAGAGTTGTTTTTTGTTTGTTTTTTAAATGGTCTTATTGTTGTATCGCCCTTACTCGACAATTCTTTGTTAAATGAATATGACCCTGACTCAGAGGATCAGGCAGCCCCCATCTCTTCCCTTTCTAATCGGTCGGTTGCCTTGTCGCTTCGTGTCGGTCTGGGGTAGCCATCTTTGTTCATATTTGTTTTCTTCTATCAGCATCCCCAGTAGCTCTCTGCAAAGAAAAGGAATGACAACGGACCTCAATTTCATGTGCAAATTTTACTTTTTATTTGTTGGCGACTTTTCAATCATCGTTACGCGCTGTGGACTAAACAGAGCAACACCAAGCGTTTCGACCGTTCAAGTCGAGTGTTTCTTCCTAACTTGTTTCTATCTCTAGAACCGTTTTAGTTACCTGCCTGAAACCATCCATAGTCTCAGATTGAGCTAGGGTTCAATAGCTGTCTATCATGCGGATCAACATGTTGTATTTTTCCACATGTTTAACAACTCTGGACTTAATTTTAATGCCACACTCCATGTCAAAACCAGATTTTACCTATCAATAATGTAACACAAATGCATATAGATAATTCTTAAACAGAACTTTTTGCTCTACAGATGGTACCCTGAAAGATACTACCACTCACGAACAGAGTGGACATGGCAGTAATGCCAATGGTGTATTCCACATTACCCAAAGCTCTAGAACTATAGCCTCACTATTGAATGTAGTTTTGTGTCGTACTCGGGATACATCTTTTTATTAATAGACTGGGGTCTTACCCCACTGCAGAGGATGATGACGACAATGTGGATATATATTTGGGGTTATTTGTTCTCTATATAAGATTTTTTTACGTATTTGTTTAATAACGTATACCCATAATAATTTGCTGGCAAATAGATGATTTCAAGTATCTAATAATACTTTGTAAACTATTATACCTTCAAGCAACTATTTTTCATACAAATAATTTGCACAGTTATATGGAATTAAATATTCCTTATACAAATAATTTTTAAGCTGATCTATTTATTTTTCCCAGGAAACCGCGTTTGATGGGGTAGGTGTCACTCTTTTGCAGAATTACAGAAGGTCTATGATTGGCTGATTAATTGATTTTAACAGCACGTCAATTCGTCTAGGGTTATTTTCTGTAAAGAGGTTAGTGAATCGAGTTCATATCTATATTTTAGTGTAGCTTTTAAAAAGTTTTTCTGTATTTATTTTATTTTATTTTATTTTATTTTTTTTTTTGTTTTTGTAAACCGTTCCATCGAAAGCGAATAATTGATAAACAGATCTTTCAATGGTTTCATGTATTGCTATCCAACACTAATAATTCAATTTAATATTAAACATTTGTTTGCACACAGTTAAATGGTTTCAAGTATTATTATTTAACTTTATTTATTCTATTTATCAAGTATTTCTATGCAATGGACACACAGCTGTAGGGTTTCAAAAAACTAATAGTAATAATCCTTAATGAATGATCAAACATTTCTATTTAACCCATAGATGTGACCTAAACGGGTACAACCACTATGGGACAGACTGGATTTGGAAGTAATAACCATGAATGTATACTCCACACTCTTCTGACCACCAGAACTGCAGCCTTTTCATTGGATACAGTTTAGTGTCATACGCAGGAAAACCATTTCTTCTTTTTTATTTTGTGGGGATGAGTCTTATCCTTCTACAGGGAATAAATTTAGCATATTCTAAGCCCTGTAAACAGAATGGTTAATTCGCTATGTATATTGAGAGGTTTATATATATATATATATATATATATATATATATATATATCATCATGTCGCGCCGCCAGCACGGATCTCCTTGAACCTCTCCCGCCACCCTTTTCTATCATCCATCGCTTCCGGTAGGTCCTCAAGGCTACATCCTGTATCGGCACAGAGCTGTTGTATATAGGTTCTAGCTGGCCGTACTGCCTTTACTCGTCTATGTGAAGGGATCCACAAGAGTATGTCGCTTATGATTTCGTCCCTACTTTTCCAGCCGTGTCTCCCGTGTCTGGGTTGTCTAACTTGGATAGTTTTCGTGATGGGTAGTAGGTGGTCGTACAGTTGTTGCTTTGTGGGTTGCTGCTTCCAGGACTTGTTCAATATTGCTCGCAGCATTTTTGTGTAATTTGCGTCAACCTTTTTCTCCATACGTTTAGTTAGCGTCTATGTAGTGCATCCATATAGCAGTACCGACACGGCCGCTGCTTGAAAAAAAACTCCGTTTCATTTTATCGGTCAGGTCTGACTTCCATATGACTGATAGCCGATCGAGAGCTGTCCATGCCTTCGCTAGTCGCGTGTTGATGTCAGTCTTGGTTGATGAGATACTGCTTCCTAGGTAGGTGAAATTGTCAACTAGTATCAGAGAACTATCATTTAGTATGGAAATGTCAAGAGTGTATATTTAGGCAGCAAGTTATTATTCAAGCAAGTTTAATGAAAGACAATGGAATACTGTTTGTTTATTATTTTTAATTTTATTTTTTCAAGTCTCCTTTAAATTTTCTTGTGTCGGGATCTAGATGGTAAAGAAATTGTCTCATATCTTCTGCCCCAGCGCTGTCGACCATACGTTTGTTTTTCAGTGTGTCTTTTTATTATGTTGTTAATTTTTTGTTCGTCTAATTTGTTGTTAT
The DNA here is from genome assembly GCA_963585895.1 of Sepioteuthis lessoniana. Classification (NCBI taxonomy): domain Eukaryota; kingdom Metazoa; phylum Mollusca; class Cephalopoda; order Myopsida; family Loliginidae; genus Sepioteuthis; species Sepioteuthis lessoniana. Next base: position 11,902,820 of record OY757917.1, on the reverse strand, counting down.
AGTGCATTTGATTTCTATAATATAGATTTAATTCTGTTAGTGTTGTTGTTGTTGTTAGCATCATTATTTTTGTGGATGTTGTAAAGATATAGCTTTATTTGTTGATCGACTAGTTTATTAGGGAAATTGTTATTAACATGTTTTAAAACAAAACGCTGAAAACGTTCCAACCCACAACTCCAAAGCAAAAACTTTCAAATAATTAAAACAGTAAAAACTCAAACTGTCAACTCAAAACGACACTACCCTGATGACGACCAAAAATATGGTCGGATGCGCTCGGGCAGAAGATATGGGACAATTCCTTTATCACCTGGATCCTGGCGCAAGAAAATATAACAAGAATTGAAAAATTCCTATTAAAGATAATAAATAGTGTTCCATCGTATTTAACAAAACTAGCTCGAATATATATATGGTGTAATGGTTATCGTCGTAAGAAATGGACACGGCGAACGAGTTCAAATCCTGGACGAGACTGATTGCATTTCACATAGCACTAATACACTTGGGAAAGGTATGAATCCAATTATTCTCCCTCCAGCTATGGATAAATAGTAGGACAGACTAGGTTCTTCAGCCTTAGTGAAGCAACTAGTCTAGGAGAAGTAAAACTCTGAATTCAAACTTGTTAAACTCCGCTTAAAAATTGACCTTGTGTCATATCCGGCCCGAGCGGAGGGGTTGGTAAATATATATATATATGTGTGTGTGTGTGTGTGTGTGTATAATTTCTATACGGACTGTATAATGTCATATTCGGGAAATACCCCTTGAACAGTATTCATTGCTCTTCTAGGAATGGAATGGAATTTTTCTTTAAAATCACCTTCATTTTCTTTGTCATTAATCAACCACTCTTTTCTATATTTTCACGCTATGACACCAACTTAATATTCATCGCGTAAAAATGTCTGAATGGCTTACGAAATTCAGACACTGATTTTTTTTAAATTACACGCTCATTGAAGCGTTAGCAAATGTTTGCCCTTGCTATCTCGATAAAACTTTTCAGCTGGGAGAGATTAATGGTCTGAATTGATTCATTTCTTGTGACAAATGTCTCCGGCAGATGGCATCCCATTGGGAAGATGAGCTGTCTTTTCGGGGGATCTGCTTATTGCATCATTCGTATCGGAAGGCATAAAAACAAACCCATACCAATGCCAGCAAACAGGAATTACCAAAAAAGAAAATTCTTGTGGAACAAAGAACAATGGTGACAAAGAATAACAAAATGCTAACAGTCATTTATTACAAAAGGAAAAGCAAGGACGTTGGTTATATCAACAATTAAAAAGTTCTAAGGAAAAAAAAGAGAACTGTCTCTCTTAAGATTACCACATGAAACAGAGTCCCAAAAAACAGTAAATGCCTTATTACTTACTTCAGTGGCGGCGCTAGGTCCTCTCGGAAATTGCGTCTCTCACAAAAGCGAAAGAAAACCATCAGTGACTTATCATATATATATATATATATGTGTGTGTGTGTGTGTGTGTGTGTGTGCTCATTTGGTAATGGTTATAATCGTAGAAAATGGACACGGTGATTCGAGTTCAAATCCTAGACGAATCTGTTTGCATTTCACTTAGTACTTGTACCGTCGGTACGGGTACGAATCTAACTATTCTCTCCTCATCTATGGTTGTATAGTAAGTTCTTTAACCTTGGTTGGGCAATCAGTCTAACCGAAGAAAAAATCCGAATTTAAAGCTCTTAAACTCCAGTTAAAAATTGACCTTGTGTCACATTCTGCCTGTGCGGAGGCGTTTGGTATATATATATATATATATATATATATATATATATATATATATATATATATATAAGTTAATATATGTTGATATAAACTTATAAGAATATCAAAGTTTTGTCCAGAATAGTCCACCTATGGAAATTTCAGTTACATATGCGGTAATATAAACAATGAATTATATAAAAATGTAATACTTAAATTCCCCATCCTGATAAGAATAAATTTCAATTACTTAGTTCATTGATTTTAGTGAAAGTCCCAAAATTACGTCTGCAAGTAGCTACAATTCGGCCATCGGTTATATTTCTTAGTATTTCCCACCCCAATCACTAAAAAGATGACGAGTAAGTACTTATCATCATCATCATCATCATATCGCGCTGGTAGCACGGATATCCCTGACCCTCTCTCGCCACTCCTCCCTATCGTTCATCACCCTAGGTAGGTCTTCAGGACAACATCCTGTATCCTCACATAGCTGCTGAATGTACGTTCGAGCTGGTCGTCCTGCTTTTGCGCGGCCATGTGTGGGGATCCATAAGAGTACATCTCTTATGAGTTCATCGGTCACATCGATACTGCTATATGGATGCACTACATGGAAGTACTAATAGTCTGAATATAATTTTGGGAACTTTAATGTTCAGGTAAAAAAATGAAAAAAATTATTCTTCTCTGGTTGATAAGTGTGAGTAAGTTCTAGAAATCTTGGGAGGGTAGAGTAACCCTTTATCGTCATCACTCCCAGGTCCACTCTAACTGAGAATCGTAATACCTGTTAGGATCCTATTTTAGGTCAAATTAGTATGTTTGAAAATTATTTGTTTTCTTTGAACCGTATGCAAAAATTAAAAATTAAAAAGCCCAGTCGGTTGGGGCTGTAGAATACACCGACTGCATCTCTGAAGAGGGGTAAGCACCCCCACAACAACGAGCGTCCTGTGGCTCAACCGGCTGAGGCTGTAGAATACACCGACTGCATCTCTGCAAGGGGTAAGCACCTCCATCACAACGAGTGTTCTGAGGCTCAATCGGCTGGGGTTGTAGGATACACCGACTGCTACTCTGCAGAGGGGTAAGCACCCCCGTCACAACGAGTTTCCTGATTATATGACACGAACAATCTGATGGTGAAGCTCCAGTAATGCCGAAGCTTTAGGGAATGCGGAGTACCCCTTCATTGCCATCGCTCCCGGGACCACTCTGGCCCAGACTGGAATCAACTGATTGGGTTCTATCTATAGGTCAAATAGACATTTGACATTTAAACTAAGTGCAAACAAACGATAAGCTAACTTGTTTGAAATAGAACCATTTGATCATTGATATGTGGCTAAACAAATGATTGATTTTTAATTGAATTGTTAGTGATACATTGCAATACTTGAAACCATTGAATAGTTAAAAATAAAACTGTTTAATCATTTAACTGTGTGTAAACAAAGGACTAATGTTTAATTGTAATGTTAGTGATACATCGCAGTACTTGAAACTATTTAACTGTTGAATAGAATTATTTGTGTTCGATAACAATAATCGAAACCATCTGTGGGAAAATAAATGGTTAATAATAAATATAAATATTCGTATTAGATTGGAATACTTGAAACCATTTAACTGTGTACAAAAGAATAAGCTCAGGCTAGTTTTAAAATGTATCAACAAAATAAGTTTTCAAATCATATATACTTAGTATGTATGTAAAAACAGGATTTGGCATTAACCAACAATGTTTGATATACCATAAATCCCAACCAATCCCAGGGAGTGTCCACGTGGTGTAATGGTTAAAGCGATGGACTAGGGAATCGTAGTAAGTGAGTTCGTGCTCCAGTCGCGCTATTACGTTCATTTTCGGGCAAATACCCTTAGGAAAGGTCTGAACCCCATTTTCCTCCCAGCTATGGGTTAAATAGTACTACTACTGTTCTTCTAGGAGAATGAATTTGGCATTAAATAATCTACAAAGATTGATATGCCATTAAACAAAGAAACCAAACCAACCTATTCCCAAAAATTAAAAGGCTACACAAAAATGTAAATACGAACGTTTCTTTCTTCAAGACATACAATAACTCTAGATGATTAGATATTCAATCAATAATATAATTGTGTGAGAATTATTATTATTAGACAGGAATACTTAACGTTATAAAGCAATATGTAAGCAAATACTTATTAAAAAGGAATATTTACTTGAAACCATCTAATTGTGTATAAATTATGAGATAGGAATTCTAGATACCATATAACTGTGCAAATACATGATTTTCATAGACAAATAATAAAAATGCGATTCATAAAATAATTGTCATGGAAAGTTGAAAATATTAATAGTTATGATTATCCAAGCGAGTCGAACCAGACATGCCGGACACTGCTGGAAAAGCAAGGACGAGCTCGTAAGTGATGTACTCCTGTGGACCCCCGCATATGGCCAAGCAAAAGCAGGACGACCAGCTCGAACATACATACAGCATATACGGGATGTAACCCTGAAGACCTGCCAGAGGCGATGAATGATAGGGAGAAGTGGCGAGAGAGGGTCAGGGATATCCGTGCAAGCGGCACGACATGATGATGATGATTATAATCAAAACATTTAGAAATTAATCAAATTTCGTAATTAAATAATCCATAAGGAGTTGATATAAAGTTAAAATAAATACAAAACAAGACAATTGGCTTCGAAATCCACCATTCATGCGACAAAATGGTTTCTGAAGTGCATAAAGTTTCTGTTATTGTTTTAAATACATTTGTGGTATAGTTTCTTCCATCTACAAAAGCATTACGAATCCCACAAGACGATCACTGAACAACGCGATACCCAAAAGATGTCGAGTTATGGCCGATATTTCTTTAGTCTTTCCCTCTTCTTACCAACAACTGGCTGACTAATGAATGTCAATATATAGGTTTTCAGACTTAGATGTAAATGTCCCGTATTACAATGTAGAATTACAATGGTAGAATATTCTGACTGCATCTATGCATATGGGTAAGACACACCCAACAAGTGTCCTGGATATGACACTAAACTGGATCTGATGATGAGGTTCCACTCCTGGAAATGTGGAGCAACCCTTCATTGATATTGCTTCCAGACCCACTTTGACCCGAAGTGGTAGTACTTCTGAGGGTTCCATCTACTGCTCAAATTTCCTATTCTTGAATTCATTTAACATTTTTAAACCAGAAAAGCAGGGAAGTGGAATTAACAGCGGAAGGAAAATCTTTAGAAGAGGTGGAAATCCAAAAAAGCATCTTCTAGGGAGATGCGTTTTCGCCATTACTAGTTGTAATTGCAACGATGCCACTCAACTACATACTCAGGAAGTGCCCCCGGGGCTAAAAATTTACAAAATCACCAGAAAAGTTTAATCACCTAATGTTTATGGATGACATCAAGCTATTTATATAAAAAATGAAAAAGAACTGGAAGCTCAGATATAAATTATAAGAACATACAGTCAGGATATCAGAATGGAATTTGGCATTGAAAAATGTATCATGTTCATAATGAAAAGACAAATATCGGAAGAAATAAAACTAGCAAATTAGGAAAAAAAATCAGAACGCTTGAAGAAAAGGAGAATTACTTGCGAATATTGGAAGCGGACACCATCAAACAAGCTGACATGAAATAAAAATGAGAAAAGATTATCTCAGATGAACGAGAAAACTTCTCGAAATCAAACTCTGCAGTAGAAATCTCATCAAAGGGATGAATAACTTGGCAGTTCCCTTTGTAAGATACTCAAGACAATTCTTAAAATTGAAACTCAGTCAAATAGACCAAAAGACAAGATAACTGATGGCCATGCACAAGGCTTTACATCCAAGAGATGACAAAGACAGTCTATATATATCAATAAAAGAAGGAAGAAGACTTGCTAGCAGTGAAGAGGCATTAATAAAAAGATTCGAGGGTCGAATTAAAAAGAACAAAGAAAGACTAATCACAGCAGCCGGTAACAGATATAGAAAGTTAAGACCAGAGAGAAAAACGAGAAAATCCGAGAAACAAAAAAGGGAAGAAAAACAAATCTGTAGAGAGTAGATGCGACAAATTGATGATATTGCCCACAAGAAAACATGGCATCAAAAGGGAAACCTCAAGAGAGAAACTGAACCTATTCTTATGGCATAACAAAACAACGTCATAAGGAACAATTATGCGAGGGGCATACGATAAGTTTCCTGACTTTTTTGTATGGGTACTTTTATTGAGAGTACACACATGAAAGTCTCGTCCCCTTCTAAGTAATCTCCTCCAGCTGCAATACACTTGTTGTGCCGTTCCAACAATTTCTGGAAGGCCCATGAAAGTCCTCTTGTGTGAGCGTGTCAATAACCTTCGTCACAGCCTCTTTCATCTCCTCAATTGTCTCATAACGACAGCCTCTGAGCTTAGGGAATAACCAGGGAACAAAGTCTGGACTATAGGGACGGTGAGGAACTGTCTTTATGCCCATCTTGGTCAAATAGTCTGTGACAAGGATGGATTTATGGACTAGTGCATTGTCCTGGTGGAAATGCCACTGACCCGATTTAAAGAGTGCTGGTCTCTTCCGACGGAATCTCCTCCTGAACTCCCTTAAAACCTCTTTGGTCAATCAAGTCTGGTGTATTGACTTTCTTACTTCTCTCACACCTCTCATCATCCATCACAGACTCCCTGTTTTCTTTGAATCTCTTATGCCATTTAATAACTGATGCTCGATTCATGCAAGATGGTCAAAAAGCAGTCTGAAGCATTCCATACGTTTCTGTGGCATTTTTTCAAAGTTTAAAACAGAATTTTATGGCATACCGTTCTTCTAAAGTGTCCTCACGTCCAGATTGCATTTTTGAAATCCACCAGCTGTGACAATCAAGCTTTAGTAGGGTGTATTCGATTTCCTGCTGTAGCTGTTCATTTGAACCTGAAATCATAAAAATTGGTCAGTCATCATATAAGATATATAGCAATAACATAGTGAATATTCTAGAGTCTATGACAATTTTAAATGCCAGTACAAAAAAAGTCTGGAGACTTATTGAAGGCATCTCGTATCAAAGCGAAAATTAATCATACGTTATAGAATAGCAAATGTGGGTTTAGAGGAGAAAAATGAGAAACGATTGATTCATTGTAAGCGGATGCAGAATACTAGCACAAATAGACCATGGAGGGAATGGTGATCCACTGGGAATTGTGCAAAAATTTGAAATTTGATCATACTGCCAAATTGTGTGTGCACAAACCAGAATCCATCCGAAAGAAGGAAACGCATAAAATTCTCTGGGATTTTGAGACACAAACGGATCACCTAATCTTGACCATAAGACCAGACGAAGAAGAGAAAACTGCAGTGATGAAATGGCTAAAAAAAAAGTCAACAGAATTTTGCAATGCAGAGATACATGCTTTCATTTGAATGTGGAACAATGCTATTGAGAGAAACGGTGACTATGTTGAGAAGTAGGAATATGATCTCCAGTGGACCATCTTCATTTTGATGTATGATACGTGTTCATGTGTCGATATTTATTATTCTACTAAAGAAATTTTTTTCCTCACTCTCGTATATATATATATATATATATATATGATTTGTAAGCGAATAGTTGGAAGGTAACAATATTTTTAAACGATATAGAGCTCATTTGTTCTATAATCAACAAAAATAAATGAGGACGAGCTGTATTGATTTTGCTGTTCCGTTTTGTGGGCCACAGAGAGAAAATAAAGAAAGCAAAAAGATATACAAATACTTGGACCTTGCTGGAGAACTAAGAAACAAGAGGGTCAAGATAATACTAACTGCAGTTGATGCGGCGCTTGGAACTGTTACCAGGAACCTGGAGAAGGGACTGAATGAGCTGGAAATTAGTGGGAGGATCGAAACCATTCAGATTACAGCATTTCTAATATCGGCTAGAATACTGAGTAGAGTCCTGGAAACCTGAGGAGACCTTCTATCACTCAGACTCCAGTGAAAGAACAATAGATAACAATGATGAGAAAAACTCGAAAGGAGTAAATCAATAAAAAAATTTTTTAAATTTAACAAAAACTGTGTTCATAAAAACGTCCAAAATTGTAAAAAAAAAAAAATAATAATAATAATTTGACTGTATTTAACATTCGTAGGAAGAATGAGAAGAGAAAATTCTACGTCAAGAAATATTTGTGTTAATATATGATAATATATATTATCATCAACAAATATTTTTTAGATAGCAAATTATTTTCTAATAACGAATTGTTAAATTATCAAATATAATTTTTTTAAATATAAAAAAATATCAATTTTTTTTTTGATTATCAAAATATATACAAAAAAATTATACAAAAAAAAATTGTTTACTACGGTGTCGCAATCTAGTACATTTGCAACTACACCTAGATGTTATATAATTGCGGAAGGATATTTTTTATATTATCATTTTTCGTCGGTTATATCTTATCATTCGGTTTAGTTAGGCTTAGAACTATTCGGCTTAGTGCACGTGAAAGTACACACATTGAGCGCAGGTGTTAACGCTCGCGCGGGGAGGATGCGACAATCACAGATGTCATAATAAAAACCCCGGACAGGATATGGGACAGGGTATGTGAATGACGTGATGCCCGGAAGCGATGGGGTGATTTTTGAAAAAAAGGAGTTAGTTTAGATTCAGACCAGGGCGAAGCGAGTTGATTTTCGAGCCTCGGCGATGCCAGGCCAGTTAGGTCTACGTGATGCGCCGCGCGTTGTTGGGTCAGATGGAACAGCCAGCATAGTAAAAATTGTGTGTCTCTCCCATCGTGTTGGAAACCTAAAAGTCAAGAAGGTAATAAATGTTTCGTACCTGAACAACCGAGAGCCGTCAGTGTTTCGAGTGTTTCGGGTTTCCTATGCCTATGAACGTTTCACGTATCCGTATATTTGTATAGTCGTATCATGGCTATGCAACATAGAGAATTCGTCCTAATTCATTTTTAAAAGTCTTCCAAAAATCAGATTCTTATCGAATTTTTTGTTCTCTCCTTCTCCCTCTTATTTGTTCTTTCTCTCTTTTTCCCTCTTATTTGTTCTTTCTCTCCTTCTCCCTCTTATTTGTTCTCTCTCCACTTCTTCCTTTTTGTTCTTTCTCTCCTTCTCCATCTTATTTGATCTTTCTCTCCTTCTCCCTTCTTTTTGTTCTTTCTGTCTACTACTACCTCCTTTTAGTTCTTTCTTTCCTTCTCCCTCTTATTTGTTCTTTCTCTCCTTCTCCCTCCTTTTTGTTCTCTCTCTACTTCTCCCTCCTTTTGTTCTCTCTCTCCTTCTCCATCCTTTTTGTTCTTTCTCTTTCTCCCTTCTTTTTGTTCTCTCTCTCCTTCTCTCTTCCTTTTTTCTTTCTCTCATCATTTTGTGGTGTCCTGCTTAAAATGTTAAACTCTCTCTGATGGTGTGGCTTCAGTCCTGTAGTTTTCAGAACTGTGGAAGTAAACCTTTATTACCATTACTCCCAGCTCCAATTTGACCCGTGGTAATTGTACCCGTTACGGTCCCATCTATCAGTCATCCATAATTGTTCCATCATTTACCTAGGTTCATTATTATTAGTTATATGAAACCATAAAGCTGTATGCAAACTGTTTATGTGACATAAGGATATTTGATAAATAAGGAGGTGCGCGTGGTGTAATGGTTAGACTGATTGCATTTCACATAGCACTAATACCCTTGGGAAAGGTATGAATCCAATTATTCTCCCTCCAGCTATGGGTTAATAGTAGGGCAGACTAGGTTCTTCAGCCTTGGTGAGGCAACTAGTCTAGGAGAAGAAAAACTCTGAATTCAAACCTGTTAAACTCCGCTTAAAAAATTGACCTTGTGTCATATCCTGCACGAGCGGAGGGGTTGGGTGAATATGATATTTGATAAATAAAATTACTAATGATAAAAAACAATACCAGAAACCAATCACATGAGAGTTAAAAAATGGTTCATATCAAATAGAATTATTACTTTCAGATAGAAATACTTGAAACAATTTAACTGTGCGCAAAGGAATGAACTCTAACGACTCATTTAAAAATACTTATATTTATTGAAAATCATCATCATCATCATCATGTCGCGCCATCAGCACGGATATCCCAGACCGTTTCTCGTCACCATTCTCTATCGTCTATTTGTAACATTACATATGCATTGGAATCCGAAAAACACGAAACACTGAAGACTCTTTTGGTTCAAGTACGAAACTTTTATTACCTTCTTTAAGTTTAGGTTTTCGACACGTGGAGAGAGAGAGAGAGAGACACAAGTTTTCTATGCTGACTGTTCGTCCATCGTCAGCTCTCAACTCACTGACCCAACCAACGCGCGTGCGCACTCCGCAGCAAACAACTGGACTGGCCTCGCCCAGACTCGAATCCCAAATCGCTCCGTCTAAGTTCAAATCTCAACTCCCTGCTTTTATTCAAAATCACCAAGAATCCCAGCCCATCGCTTCCGAGCATGACGTCATTCACATCCTCAGTCCCATTTCCTATCTGGGGTTTTTATTGTGACATCTGTGATTGTCACATCCTCCCCGTGCGCGCGTGAACACCTGCGTTAATGTCTGCACCTACCCATGCACTAAGCCGAAAGGTTCTAAGCCTAACTAAACCGAAAGATGAGATATATAAAACGAAAAATTATAATATTAAAAAAATCCTTCTGCAATTATATAACACATTGCTTCCGGTTTGTCTTCAGCACTACTTCTCGTATTTGCACAGAGATGCCGTATATAAGTTCTAGCTAGTCGTCCTGCTTTTGCTCGTCCATGTGAAGGGGTCCACAGGAGTACGTCACTTATGAGTTCGAAAGTATTTCCTTACAATTATATATATATATATATATATATATATATATATATATGTTGCATTCCGGTTAGTGAACGCTTGTAATATTAAATAAAGGACAAACCACGATATGAGAGGAAATAGAGATATATTCTCAGGAAAAAGTATATACAATAGAGAGACTATTAGTTGACAAGAACATAGGATTAGTGAATACAGGATAAAGATATAGTCCAACGATAGTATTGGCTTCCGTTATTACGGTAGCAAGTAAGGTGATCTCGTGCGATCTCCAGTCTCCAACGCTCTAATACTATTCCTATAAGAAGCTGCTCTTTACCTTCTAGTCTGCCCTGGTATTATTAGATACTACTCTATAGGGCAGATGGACTAGTTCATTGTGTGGAAAAAGGTAGGTGATACCCAACAATATATAAACATGGTTTGGGTTTAAATTACCCACAAATCACCGTCCAACCAATCCTTTTTGTTTTTTCACTATCTTTTTCTTTCATTTTTTCATTCTCTTTCGCTTTTACGTTTTCTTTCTCCTTCTTTCTCGTTTTCTTTCTACCCGTTATATATATATATATATATATATATATATATATATATATATATATATATATATATATATATATACGATCATGAAAGACTAATTCGTCTCTCCACCCCGTACTACTTTTCAACAACACCTGCCTCTACTGTTTGAAGCGTTCGGTCAATCGTAACAAGGAAGACTTTCTTTTTCATGCACTCTTTCCAATATCACCCCACCCATATATACTTTAAACGTCTTCAATAAATTGCCATTTTTTTTTTTTTTTTATTGGATTTGAAAGACAGATTTCGTCTTTTTTATTTCTTTTATCACTAATGAATGACATCGTTATGTTTTTCAGTGCGGATTTGCGTAGACACAACTCTGTGGTCCTTTTTCCTTACTATGACTGACTGTAATTTTCAGCTAAAGCATCCGCCGCCACTTTTTTTTTTCAATTGACGGGTAGAAAACTTGGCTCTGTCAGTAATTGCCCCTGACACGTACAGTAAAATATCATCTGGGTCTTATTTTGTTTAAAGTTCGGATGTGATTCCTGTACTTATCACTTCCGATTTTCTTTTTGTAAACTTTGGTTAACGTATATCAATTCCTCCATATTTGTGAAATCGTAAACTTATCCCCAACATCTTCTATCAATAGGAAATAATTAGAGAGGATACGGCATATGGAGTAGAGTAAAAACAAATTTATTTGTCTGGAAAGAAAGTTTTGTCACATTTTTTTACATGATCACAGAAATCTGGACGTAAATTGATGCTACTTGTTTCTCGTAAAAATGCATTCAATAAATAAATTGTGTTCCTTGTATTATTTGATTTAGTCCAACTTGTAGTCATAGGTGTTCCGGTGGTGCAATATGGCATTAAACGTGTCCATTACAAAACTACTTTTACGTTCTTAAATAACCCGCGAAGTTTGATATGCCATTAAACAAAGAAACCAAACCAGACTTTTATGTTCATCTGTCTAGGATATTTTAACAATTCTATTTACTTCTGTTCACATCGTATTAGAAGATTCCTTAAAGTTTTATACAAAATCTTACGAAATTTTAACCCTAAACGCAACTAGTATATATTTACCCAGATGGATCACACTGAGCAAGATGTGATACAAGGTCAGGTTTGGCTGGGTTTTCTTTCTAGACTACTTGCCTTATAAAAGAATTAATGCTAAGTGAAAAACAACAAGTATCGTTTAGCATTTGAACTTCGATCACCTGATTTATTTCCTACGCCAATAACTGTTAGAGTGAGCGCGACAGCCTGTACGAAAGTTACAACCCCACAAGACTGAAAAATTTATCAGAATATCAACAACCCTTATCATGCATTTAATGTACCCGGATCAATATTCTCATAATCCTTTAGAAGGTTTTAAGTTTATTTTCCGTCAGTATATATATATATATATATATATATATATATATATATATATTTATATATTGGCAGCAATTCTTCATTAATACAAATTTCGTTGAACATAATAGACATTTTCTGTCTACGTATTTTCTTGTTGATCCTTTCATATTGCTGTATTCATTTTATAGTATTTGTAATAGATTCTCCCCTGATGATGGCCCAAAGTCGGGCTGAAAGTACTTGGGATATAAACAATTATGGAAAATACATCAATCAATTCCCGCTGAATACTATAAAATCAATACGGCAATATGAAAGGATCAACAAGAAAATATGTAGACAGAAAATGTCTATATGTTCAACGAAATTTGTGTATAAATATATATATATATATTAGGTTATCCCAGTCGGCAGGGACTGTAGAATACACCGACTGCATCTCTGCAGAGGGATAAAACACCCACCAACGATTATCCTGGATATGACACTAAACAATCTAATGGCGAAGCTCTAGCCTTAGAAATTTGGAGAATGTAGAGTACTCCTTTATTGCCATTGCCTTTAGATCTACTCTGACCCGCAGTGGTAACACCTGGTAGGGTCCTTTCTATGGGTTAAATAAACCAAATTATGTGTACAAACAAATAACTGATGTTAAATTGTGACTGTTATCGCAATACTTGAAAACATTTAACGATGTCGAAAAAAAGGAGGTTGTGTAAGAATGCTATCTCCAAAATGCCTTTACAAATCACATAGACATTTAACATATACGTAAAAACAAGATTTGGAATTACATAACTGACAATGGTTGATATGCCATAAAACCCAACCAAACCAAATCATATATATTTAATATATATGTCGAAAGAGGATTTGGCATTAAATAACCTAAAATGGTTGATATACCATAAAACCCAACCAAACCAAATCATGTATATTTAATATATATGTCTAAAGAGGATTTGGCATTAAATAACCGACAATGGTTGATATGCCATAAAACTTAATCCAATCAAATCTTATAAATTTAATATATATGTCTAAAGAGGTTTTGGCATTAAATAACCTAAAATGGTTGATATACCATAAAACCCAACCAAACCAAATCATGTATATTTAATATATATGTCTAAAGAGGATTTGGCATTAAATAACCGTCAATGGTTGATATACCATAAAACCTAATCCAATCAAATCTTATAAATTTAATATATATGTCTAAAGGGGATTTGGCATTAAATAACCTACAATGGTTGATATGCCATAAAACCCAACCAAACCAAATCATATATATTTAATATATATGTCGAAAGAGGATTTGGCATTAAATAACCTACAATGGTTGATATACCATAAAACCCAACCAAACCAAATCATGTATATTTAATATATATGTCTAAAGAGGATTTGGCATTAAATAACCTACAATGGTTGATATGCCATAAAACTTAATCCAATCAAATCTTATAAATTTAATATATATGTCGAAAGAGGATTTGGCATTAAATAACCGACAATGGTTGATATGCCATAAAACTTAATCCAATCAAATCTTATAAATTTAATATATATATCTAAAGAGGATTTGGCATTAAATAACCTACAATGGTTGATATGCCATAAAACCTAATCCAATCAAATCTTATAAATTTAATATATATGTCGAAAGAGGATTTGGCATTAAATGATATACAGTGGTTGATATGCCATAAAACCCATCCAAATATAGTTTGTTGGAAAGAAAGACCGGTCCCATTGTTGATACTTTCCAGACGATAAAATAATTTAAGAAATGTTTTCTTTCCCACATTGTTAAAAATGCAATTTTTTAAATTCATAGATAAATCATCAACATTTTTTTTAATTCGTATAAATAAATGTAAAAATAAGTATAACTTCCGTAAGTTTGGAATTATAACTTACTCAACAACCTAATTTTTTTTCAGTGAAAATCTTCATTGTTTTCTTTCAAGAATGCATTTAATTTCAACTTCGTTTAATTTTTCCAAAACTGAACGAAGGTTTGTTTACATTTTTATTGTATTAAAAACATTCGGACGACTATTCCATCTGTTCCCTGCAGATGAAAATATTTCTATTCAATCTGCATATATCTTTCAGGAATAAATATATTTTTCTCTAAATATACTGACGCTCTCACACAATATCTATTGTACACGTAAAATATATCAACTGACACACAAACTACAATATTGAAAGTATCATATCTTTTTTATAACGTAAATCTTGGTAAATATTTATGTTCAGAAGAATATTGGTTTGGTTTGGTTTTATGGCATATCAACCATTGTAGATTATTTAATGCCAAACCCTCTTCATAGATATATATTAAATTTATATGATTTGATTTGGTTGGGTTTTATGGCATATCAACTATTGTAGGTTATTTAATGCCAAATCCTGTTTTCATACATTACACATTATGTAAATTCCTCATTGTTTTAACTTCTCAGCCACCAAAAATTTGATGACAGACCTCTGTTTAAGAAAGAAAGAAAGAAAGAAAGGAGCAAACAATAAAACAATTAGAAGAAAGAAAGAAAGAAAGAAAGAAAGAAAGAAAAGAGCAAACTATAAAACAATTAGGAGAAAGAAAGAAAGAAAGAAATTGGGAAAAGAAAGAATGATAAAACGAAAAAGAGAAGAAACGAATCCCAGGAAATGTTTTTTGGGGTTACGGTTTAATGACTAGATGCGACTTCCGGTTTGGATAAACTTTGGATTATTAGAATGAAAGACATTTCTATAAATAATGTTCAGGGAGGAGCATTAGGCCCAGGTTTTCTGAAGCCTCATTTACGGCTATTCGCTTCACTGACAATTGTGATGTACATGTGTCTGGCAAAAGGCATTTAATTAGCGCACATACACACATGTGCACACACACACACACACACGCACACACACACAGAGTTCTTTTATACTTAAATCAGTAAGAAAAACATTCACTCCCAAACACAAGTAAGTAATATATAAAACTGTATGTGTGTACATTTGTGTGGGTATCTACGGGTGTTACTTCCATATGTATGAATATAGATATAGATGTATTCATACTTGTATATAATATATATATATATATATATATATATATATATATATATATATATATATATTGTTTAAAAAAGGAGAAACGTAGAAATAGGATTCTATCATAAATTTATTTCACTTATTAAATCTCGTCAGATGGATTTAATAAGCGAAATGAATTTATTGTGGAATATTATTTAAAAATTTCTTGTTTTTAAACAAAAATATATACTTTGCCCTGCGGGTATATTTTGTATTAAATTGCCGTGCATTGAGCTCTCCTTTGGATATTCACAGTCCTCATTTACATATATATATATATATATATATATATATATATATATATATATATATATATATATTGTTGATTGTCACTAATTCACTTTGTGGGCTTGTGGCGAACCAAGTGCGATATAATTTGTAGAGTGCTCAGTATCTTAGATAAAACTATTATATAATAATAATAAATACATATATAAGTAAAAAAGAAAAAATGGCGACCTTAGTTGAGGGCGACCAGAAGGCTCCTTTTTCAATAGCTACTACACCGAGGTGTAGCGGAGGGCGCTTCTCCTTTCCCTGGATTGGTCCACTTTACCTTTGATACGTACCTTATATTGCCGAGTGTTAAACAAAGAGGTATCAAGTACCATTTTTAAAGTCTTTGGTATGACGCGACCTGGGATTGAACCCAGGTCTCCCGGACCATTGGCGAACACTCTACCCACCATGCCAATGAATGCCATGGAAGTTTTTCAGTGACCTTAGGTTTCATGAAGTTTTACAAACAGCAATTATAAGGCAGATAACAAAAGGAAATGCAGACATCGAAAAAATCGAAAAATACAGTCAAAAACCGTTTGAATTGTATACAAATCTTTATGTGTGTGGGGGGGGGGTTAAAGTTGCGTATTGTGTGTGGATGTGTAAGTGGTGTTTAGTGTATATATATTACAAATCAAATAGTATCACTGCTGTTATTCATTAAAGATAGTTTTGGCTTAAATAACCAACGAAGGTTGATATGCCATTAAACAAAGAAATGAAACCACTTCCTTTTTTCTACAAGGAGGACTTTGACATTAAATAGCCCACGAAGATAAGTATGTTATTAAACAAAAAAAACTAATTATTTACAAACAACGGTTTTGTTGATGTTATTGTCATTGAAATAAAAGTTCAATGCTAAATGTTTGGGACTTTTTAAAATTTTGAAATTATTCAGAAATAAGTATGCAATTATCTTTGTTACTTAAAATGTATCAAAAGATTATCAATGAAAACTCCTGACTTACAATACTTAATTATTATTACAGAATAATATCCTCTTGAAATAATCGTTTTTAGTTTTGATTTTAGAGCAAATATATATATATATATATATATATATATATATATATATATATATATATATTAAAGTTTTAACGTTTGAGAATTTATTTTCAAAAGAAGCTTCGACAGAAACTTTGAAAATGCAGGGCATTTCTTTTTCCCTATGAAAGACAGTTTGGAGACCTTTTGGGACGGCTGACCGTATTTATTTTCCCTCTAAGAATATTAAAAATCATAATTTTTTTACCAGTTAGATACATAAATAAATCACAAACTTTTTAAATCGTATTTTGAGCCTACTTAAATTGTATAAATAAAGGAAGAATTAAATTTTTTTTCCGTAACTAATGAATTATGTCATACTTAGCTAATCTTCCGATTTATTTTTTGAGCCAAGATCAATATTCTTTTTTTCTTTCAAGAATGCATATAATTTCAACTTCGTTTAATTTTTTTTAAATGGATCAAATATTTGTTTACATTTTTATTGCACTGAAAATAATCACCTGTCCCCTGCTGATAAAAATTTCAGCTGCAAGTGCATATCAGCAGCAGCCACATATACGTTAAGGCATAAATACATTTTCCCACTCACATAGTGACATACTTACACAAAGAGTTATTTACATATGCAAAATATGTTTCTTTAACTTAGCAGTTACTGCTATACTTCATTTCACGAGTCTTAACAATGATCAATTTAGAAAATATCAACTCTGACTAATACTGTCTTTGCTTACAAGAAAAGTGTTTGTACTTTTATTTTTCAGCAAACTCTTCACTTAATTTAAAGAAACAAGATTTATGAATTTTAAGATCAGAGTTTTTTTCAGTCATTTGGCTCATTTATCCGCGAACTCTTCTCCCTGCTCTGAATTTCTTGATAGGATAAATATCGTATATATGTTCAAATGTCCCTTGAAGGACTGTGTCTCCAACGAAAATAATACGTAAGTTGGTCTTACCCATACGATTTTTTCAAGACGTCTTACTATGCACCTTAATTACTCTAGCTCCATAACCTTACATATTAAAACCCACTCTATTCCCAAATCCAAATTTTCAAAAATTCTTGTTGAAAATACCACTATAATAGCATATGAAATTAATAAGCTACGACTACAAATCCTAGAAGCCCGACATATAAAAACAAAAAACCTAGAATCAATAGAATTAACTTTTAAAATTGTGATAATGTTTTGAAATGCCTTTAGTTATTTTTTTCTAAAATTATATTTTTCTTGATAATGTTCCATTTCTCTTGATAGCGTTCTGTCTTAAATTCATTCGATATTATCGGCATCTCAGTTTTATCCTACTTTTCGTTTACGTAATTTTCTAATGTTATAAAAACCATATATATATATATATATATATATATATATATCAGTGGTAGGGTTTTCACTCCACAGTCCAAAAATGTATTTTCTTAAGACTATTTCGAAACCATGAATATTGTGAAGGACAAATGACATTTGTCCTTCACAATGATTGGACACAACATCCCGACTTGAACTATCAAAAATAATTCTTAACTCAACTTTTATAACTTCGTTTTAATTTCAGGACTAAAAATGTTAATTCAGATAAATTTTGCTAACAATGTTCGTAATAATGTTACACAGAAAACAAAAAACAAAATGAGATTAATTATTTCAGGCCCATGAAAATCAACCCTAAAAAACAAACGAAATCCTTTTTAATGACATACCAATAGATTTCTGGCTGAAATAATAAAATAATTTGTAACAATCTCTAAAATGTTTTACTCCCTGTTTTTCAAGTGATACATTTCTAAATTTGATTGTAAATATTTCTTTCACTCTCTCTCTCTCTCTCTATATATATATATATATATATATATATATATATGTGTGTGTGTGTGTGTGTGTGTGTGTACGTGGGTCTTTGATCTGTTCTACTGACCCAGTCATTTAGCGGTTAATTTCAAAGACTGTAACTATGACTTAGACGCTTAACCTGGGCAAAAGATTAAGTAATTTTCCAAATCCTTTAATTTATCCCTTAAATGAGTTTCGAGGACATTTAAAACTATTTTTGTTGTTCACTTCAAAAATAATTAGAGTTCCTAATTACGTTGATATGACAACTTCAAAAACAGCTGCAAAAACTCCATTATTTTCGTAATATTAATTTTAAAAAATTCCAAATTATGATTATTATTATATTATGTTTTTCACACAGCATTCACAGGTGATCTTTCATCTGAATGACAGCAAGACTCCACAGGTCTCCATGACTCGTCTCAATATTTTACAGTTCCTCAAGTCATTTTTCAAATTGCAATTGGTAAAAACGTCACCCGACTGTTCTAAAGCTTTTTTAGTTCTCTGGCAAGGTCTAAGTATTTGTCTATCTTTTCATTTTCTTTTATTTAAACTCAATGATCAACACGTCCTCAACAAGATCAAAACGAGACGCAAAAATGGCGTGGATTGTCTACAAAAAGACATACGCTATGGTCCTGCAAAGCAAGATATCAGACGAAGTCATGAAGTTTATCGAGAAAACCATAGAAAACTGGAGAGAGGAATTAACTGCAAGAGGAAAAAGTTTAGCTGAGGTGAAAATCCAGTGAGGTATCTTCCAGGGAGTTGCGCTATCATCATTACTATTTGTAATAGCGATGATGCCACTCAAACACATACTTAGGAAATGCACAGGCGGATACAAACTTAATAAATCGCAAGAAAAGATCAATCACCTAAAGTACATGGATAACATCAAACTGTTTACCAAAAATGAAAAAGAATTGGAAAATTGGAGAATATAGAGTCAGGACATGGGGATGGAATTTGGCAAAGAAAAATGGGTCATGATAATAATGAGAAACGGGGAAACAACACATGACAGAAGGAATGGAACTACTAAATCAAGAAAAAGTCAGAACGCCCAGAGAAAAGAAAACGTACAAATACCTGGGAATATTGAAAGCGGACACAATCAAGCAGGTGGAGAAGAAAGAAAAAAATTTAGAAAGTGTATCTCAGGAGAACGAAAAAACTACTCGAAACCAAACAATATAGCAGAAATCTTATCAAAAGGATATCTACCTGTGTAGTTTCCTTTGTAAAATACTCGGGACCATTCTTGAAGTGAACGAGGGAAGAACTTCAACAAGCCTTACATCCCAGAGATGACGCTGACAGACTATATGTGTCCAGAAAAAGGAGGAAGAGGACTTGCAAGCATTGAAGATAGCTTTGATGCATTGATAGGACGACTCGAAGACTACATAAAAAAAAGGTTCAGAGAAGACTGATTATAGCGACCAGAAACAATACAGACAACAATAACAAGAAAACAAAAATGGGAAGAAAAACAACTGTGCGGATATTTTAAGCGACAAGCAAAGGAAATTTCACACGAGAAGACATGGAAATGGCTAAGAAAAGGAAACCTAAAGAGAGAACAATATCTCTTCTAATAGCAACTCAAAACAATGCCATAAGAACCAATTATATCGAAGCAAGAAGTGATAAGACGTAACAAAATAGCAAATGTAGGTTATGTGGTGATAAACAAATGAAGAAAATTAGTGCAAAAAAGTATAAGACCAGACACGATTGGATGGGAAAGTTGATCCACTGGGAATTGTGCAAGAAAGGGAAATTTGACCATACAAATAAGTGGTATATACACAACCCAGAATCCGTCCTGGAAAATGAGACGCACAAAAGTCTCTGTAATTTTGAGATACAAACGGATCATCTAATCAACAACAAAAAAGAGAACCTACCGAATAGTAGACTTTGTCGTCCCAGCAGACCAGAGAATAAAATTGAAAGAAAGCGAATCGAGAGACAAGTACCTAGATCTTGCTAGAGA
This sequence comes from Sepioteuthis lessoniana, assembly GCA_963585895.1. NCBI lineage: Eukaryota > Metazoa > Mollusca > Cephalopoda > Myopsida > Loliginidae > Sepioteuthis > Sepioteuthis lessoniana. The sequence goes on along the minus strand of OY757917.1, from coordinate 11,882,091 downwards.
ACTGAAAAAACTATGGAACATGAAAGTGTCGGAGATACCCATTTTAATCGGTGCGCTCAGTAAAGTCACCACAAGATTGGTAACGATACTGGAGGACTTGAAAATAAGAAAACGATGGAAACCATCTAAATATTTGTTAATTGCTAACGGAGGGGGTTTTATCTTTGCGTCGCTAACTCCCACGCAACTTGTTCCAACGAACTACTCCGACGACAGAAGTTCCGGATAGATTGTGTCTCCTTCCATCTGTGGCATCCTTTCTTTTGTGGTCCTATTCTAGTCACAGTACTTGATAGTGACTTTAGTTCCGCGATTGCCACATGCGTTTTCGGCTACTTGGTTTATCAATTTCCTTTATGCCTACGTTGTATTTTAAAGACCCACAGATGGGGGATGACACAATCTATCCGGAACTTCTTCAAACAGTCGGGGTGGTTGGTTAGTTGGAACAAGTTGCGTGGGTTTGTGCGACTATTTATTGAAACATAATGGTGTAACAATATATATATATATATATATATATATATGTGTGTGTGTGTGTGTGTGTGTGCGCGCGCGTGTGTGTGTGTGTATCGAAATTGTGTCGCTTTTATATTTTAAAGACAATCGAGGTACGAGGATAATTAAATAAGTTTCCAGACTTTTTTCGTATGGGCACTTTTATTGATAGTACACACATTAAACTCTAGTCCCTTTCAAAGTAATCTCCTCCGGCTGCAATGCACTTGTTGTACCGTTCCAACAACATCTGGAAGGTCCCATGGAAGTCCTCTTGTGTGAGCGGGTCAATGACCTTCGTCACAGCCTCTTTCATCTCCTCAATTGTCTCATAACGACAGCTTCTGAGCTTAGGGAATAACCAAAAGTCAAAGAGAGCAAGTTCTGGACAATAGTGGGGTGGGGAACTGTCTTGATGCCCATCTTGGTCAAATAGTCTGTGACAAAGATGGAGTTGTGGACTGGTTAATGATCTTGCTGGAAATGCCACTGACCCGATTTGGAAAATGCTGGCCTCTTCCGACGGAATCTCTTCCTGAACTCCCTTAAAACCTCAACATAGTAACCCCAACCCTAACCCTTTGGCCAATCAACTCTGGTGTATTGACTTCCTTACTCCTCCCACACCTCTCATCATCCCTCACAGACTCCCTGCCTTCCTTGAATCTCTTATGCCACTCAAAAACCGATGCTCTATTCATGCAAGATGCTCCAAAAGCAGTCTGAGGCATTCCGTACGTTTCTAAAGGCATTTTTCCAAGTTTAAAACATAATTTAATTGCATATCGTTCTTCTAAAGTGTCCTCACCTCCAGATTGTACTTTTGAAATTCAGCAGCTGTGACAATCAGGCTTTAGTAGGGTGTATTCGAATTCCTGCTGTAGCAGTTCATTTGAATCTGAAATCATAAAAATTGATCAGTCATCTCATAAGATGTATAGCAATAACATACTGAATTTTCAAGTGTCTACAACAATTTTAAATGCCTGTACAGAAAAAGTCTCGAAACCTATTGAATGCGCCACGTATTTGGCTGGTGCTGTCTTTCTGTTATTCAACTTTTTAATTCTTGGAGAGATTTCTTTTCTTATTTTTCTGTCTTTGGTGTGGACACCAGATATCTTCTAACCGCAGAAATATCTATTCTGTAGAGAGGATTCCCCTGTGAACAAACATACCCAATTGGCTAACCAAACAACGATCATTTCGAATTATTCAACTACTTTCTGATTGGTCAGCCAATAAACTGTGATGATCTACGTCTGTGGGAAGATTATCCCTTCCACGTATTAGATTTTAATTGGAAATCCTATGAAACCTCAATATAAGGGCTTGGTTAATTAAAGGTCCCAGTACACGCTTAGTGGGGAGTGGAGTTTCTCATTTCTCAATATCGATAACAAAAATCAAAAATTTGATTAATCTATCCAAAGATTTGATCTTTGAACCCTTACAGGTGGACAAGAGATGTCATGATTTATAAAGGATCAATGCACCAATAAAAGCCCAATGCCTGCTTACTTTTTGTTTTGAAAATTTGAAAGATCATGTAGCAATAGTTCTTCACGGACTTTTTAGATTGAATTTTGAATTTTTTTCAAAGTCAAAAATCTGTTTTATATTTTTATAAAAGGAAAATGACTTTTTTCTAAAGTGCATAATACTCTCCATTAGTTTTTAGTGCCTTATATTGTCACACTGTTCCTCGGGGAACAGTCCACGGCTTATTAACGAGTTGGAAATCTCTTCCATAATTTGTACCGTTTGTATTTTCTACATCATCAGTAAGAACGTTATAGGTCTATAATTGTTTGGAGCGATTCCTTTCTTGGGGTCTATCGGGATCAGAGTGTTTTTCCTTTGATCATCCATTCGTGTATATTTGTTTTTTCTAAACATCTATTCATTTCAAAGTCTGTCATGGATCGAAGTGTATTTTTTAAACCAGAATCCATTTATGCCATCATGGCCTGGAGTTTTCCGATTTGGAATTTAAGTGTTACTCTGATGGAATCGAGGTGTATTTTCACCTTAGGGGCTTCTTCAAGACCTTGTAACTCTTTTTCCATGTTGATTATCCATTCGGTTTTTCTGTTATAATCTCCCCGTTCCAATATTTTGCTTCAAAATCCGGTTGTTGGTATGTCTTCGCACATTCTCCCCTACTTGCAGTTGCCCAGTCGGATAGGGCTGTAGAATACACTGACTGATTCTCTGCAGATTGTTAAGACCCCCACCAACAAGTGTCCTGAATATGACACTAAACAATCTGATGGTGAAGTTCCAGTGATTGCCATCGCTCCCAGGTCCACTCTGGCCTCGGAGTGGTAACACCTGATAGGGTACTATCTATGGGTCAAATAGAACAAAAACGTGATTTCGAAAGTTTGCTGGGGGGGTTCATTTAAAATGCGTATTTATGCTAAAAATTAATTGATAGAAATAGAACTGTTTTGACATGTAAACTGTGTACTCATGCTAAACTGAATTGTCTGAAATAGAACTGTTTTGACATTTAGATCTGTGTATTGCTCAGTCGGCCGGGGCTGTAGAATACACCGACTACTTCTCTGTAGAGGGGTGAAAACCCCCAATGAGTGTCCTGGATATGACACTAAACAATCTGATAGTGAGGTTACACTTATGCTGGAGTTTTGAGGAATGCGGAGTACCCCTTCATTGCCATTTCTCCCAGATCCATTCTGTCCCAGAGTGGTAGCACCTGATTGGGCCCTATCTGTGGGTTCAAAAGAACTAAACTGTGCACTTATGCTGAATTGCTTGAAATAGAACTGTTTTGACATTTAACTATATGTAAACAAAATCTATACTTATACTAATCGGAATTGTTTGAATTAGAACTGTTTGACTATACTGAATAGCTTTATAAAAAAAAGTTTTTGACAATTAAACTGTGTACTAATGCTAAACTTAATTGTTTGAAATAGAACTGTTTAATTGTATAAAAATGGATTTGACTTTGAATAACCTATAAATGTTGATACGCCATTAAAATCCAAACAACCAACCAACCTACTTAAAGGTAGGATTTTCTTTTGTTGTTTTGGAATGTTACGTTCAGCTTGTATTGTTTTATCCTGTCTCGGTATCTTTTTAGTCTTCTTTCTTTCGTCAGTACTTTCTGATTTATCTCTTTGAGTTGTATCTTTTGTTCTAATTGTGTTGCTCTTATCTCTTCATCCTAATATATTCTCACGTTTTTCTTCTGTCTTACCATTACCATTGTCTTAGATTTCTTATTTGTGTTTCAGTCTAATTTCCCATCCAGGTTTTGAGTTTCTGTTCGTGTCCTTCGGGTATTACTATTATTATTATTATTATCATTTCATTTCTTGTGAATTTTTTCACACAAGTATTAGTTTATGGGCTTTCACTGGAGTCTGAGTGACAACAAGTCTTCTCATATCTCTAAATATCTCTAGATATTTATTCTTTAGCATCTCGTGTGTGTTTGATAACTGTAATATCTAATATGTTGTAGTGTCTGAGCATTCCTATAATAATTGTTTTGTCGGTCAAATCTAGTTGGGTTAAGTCTCTGACCCTTTTCTCTCTTGATGTAGACATTCTACATCTGCTCTTTGGTGACATTCTGTCGAAGGCTCAAAGCCCGTTCGGCTGGGATCATAGAATACACCGATCGCATCTCTGCGGAGGGGTAAGATCTCCCTAATGAGCGTCCTTGGTATGACATTAAATAATCTGATAGCGAGGCTCTAATCTTTGAGATTTGGAGAATGTGGAGTAGCCCTTCATTGCCATCGCTCCCATCTATACTCGGGCTCGGAATGGAAGCACCTGATAGGTCAAATAGAACTGTTTGACTATTTAAACTGCGTGCAATCAAATGACTTATGCTAAATTGAATTATTGGAAATAAAACTGTTTGAGCGTTTAACTCTGTTGAGATAAATGACTGATGTTTTATTGAATTGTAAGTATTCGAGCCAATTTTAACTATCCCGTAATTTGGATAGTCTCGTTTCGCCCTCTAATTTCCAGCTCTTCTATCCCTTTTCCATGTCTTTTTTAAACAATTCCAAAAGCACCAATCACAAGTGGTATCACCATCAACATCATGTTCCAAAGCTTTCTTTGTTCTTAAGCAATGTCCAAGAACTTGTCTCTCTTTTCGTTTGTTTTCATTTTTAATCTGTTGTTGGGTGGGACGGCAAAATATCCTATAGGGCAGGTTCTCTTTTTTTTATTCCATTCTTTTGTTAATTATCTCTAGGTCTGGTCTTCTGGCGGGGATTAGGCGGTCTGTTAGTATCTCAAAATCCCCGAGACTTTTATACGTATGATTCTCCATAATGGATTCTTGATTATGCTCGTACTATTTGGTAGAAAGGTAACATTTAAATTTCTTGCACAACTCCCAGTAGATCACCTTCCCCACCCTATCGTGTCAAGTGTTATACTCTTTTTGCACTATTTTTCAGCATTCACTTATTATGGAATTAATCGTTTCATCCCTGTCACCTCATAATCTACACTTGCTATTCTCTTGCATGTAATCAATTTTTTTCTTTACTATAATTGGTCCTTATGGCGTTATTTTAGAAGAACTTCAAGTTTCTCTCTTCAGGTTTCCTTTTCGCAGCCATGTCTTGGTCTTTTCGTGTGAGATTTCACCAGTTTGTCACTTGAAATATCCATACAGTTGTTTTTCTTCCTATTTATGTCCCTGTTTTTGTTGTTCTATTTGTTCTATTTGTTGTCACTGCTGTTAAAAGCTTTAGTAATTAGTCTTGCTTTACTGTGTCCATTAGTGAAGATTGGGATGACTCTACTTTTAGTACAGCTCTCACTGGACATATGTATTGCACTGTGGCTATTACTATGCAGATTTATTGCGTGAATAACACAAACCGGTTTACTGAGGGGGTGGGTAATCAAACGAAAAGTCGAGGTGATGAATCGGAACGGGTACCGATTTGACATTTGTCGAATCTTCGCCTCGTCGTCGCTACTGTTTTCCACCCCGAGTTTAACTATATATTTTGTTTGTTTGTTTGGTCGTTCGTTTGTTGTTTTTTTAGTGGGGGTATCTTTGTTTTGTTTTTTTCTTTCGACCTCTTGTTTAGCCTGAAAATCAAAATAAAATATCAATACGTTTCGTGAAAGAACGGTACTGGTCCATTCAATAAACACCAAGAACGAAGGTAGATTGAAGTTTTTTGTCTTGCAATTTATTTCGTTGAAGAAATCTAAGCCGGATATATATATATATATATATATATATATATATATTAGTAATATCCAGTCAGCGTCCGAAAGACAATGGGTGTCGATTATTCGCATATACAATATATGAGGAATTTCATATAAATCTATGGAAGTGCTCGATGTATGATTATTGTTACATATTTTTTTCCTATCCAGGTTTATATAACAAAACTCACATACAGAGCGTATGCAGTACAATTAGAAGGAAACTCAAACATGGCGAAATAAATTTATGACAATTTAACCAGGTTTGAGTTTCCTTCTAATTGCACTATATATATATATATATATATAAAGAGAGAGAGAGAGAGAGAGAGAGAGAGAGAAGTTTGAGACCTTGATTAAAATTTTGTCGGCAATAGCAAATTTTATTCGTTCTTACTCGGCTTTATTCTGACGAATTATCTCGCCTAATGCCTCACTATCTCGCACTAAATGACCCTTCAAAAAGGGTCTTATTTAAGCTATTACAACAAACCGTTTTTGTTTCCTTAATTTTCTTTTTCTGATGCCCCGTCTCCGATCCTGACTGCTAATTTATTTCCGTGATTGAATTCGTATTTATTTATCCGTTACTCCTACTTCTGAAAAGTAATTTTAATTTCATACCATTTTTGAATCACTTCAAAAGAGACGGATTAAACAGGTGGTCACATACACGAACCCTATCTGCTTACAAGCCTGAATTTAAAAAAAAAAGTCATAAATACCAATCCCTACTTGCAAATGGTTCGAACACACAATCCATATTTGTTTACACTCTACTCAAGCGAAAATTCAACAAGTAATTTAACTTTATTTTAAACTGGCTTAGCCTACTGTTTATATCGTTTGTTGGAGCAGGTGTTTTTCATATCTTTTCCCACTGAAAACTCCCCACAGTAACACTCTTTGCATTATTTCAGGAAGTAACAACAACAACAAGAAAAATTCAACTCTTGTTCATTGCCTCCTTCAAAGAGATGAAGTTCAACCTTTTACCATAAATGGAATGCCGGGAAGATTTTATTATACTACCCCTTGGTAAACTTTATGCAATTAGCACACTTAAAATATGTTCACTTAGGTTTTTTTAACAGTAAATAAACTAATTACAGCAAAGGCGCATTACATTTTTTTCTTTATTTGACCAGCATTTTGGTTTCTTGAAATATTCCTGAAACAGATGAGCTTGAATTATTGAAATGAATTGTTATGAATTTTCCAAACAATTCTGAGGAAAATCTTAGGAAATTTATAGACAAAAGCTTTCAAATTATACTAAGCAATATATATATATATATATATATACGTGGTGCAATCAATAAGTTTCCAGACTTTTTTGTACAGGCATTTAAAATTGTCGTAGACTCTTGAAAATTCTCTATGTTATTGCTATACATCTTATATGATGACTGACCAATTTTTATGATTTCAGGTTCAAATCAACAGCTACAGCAGGAATTCGAATACACCCTACTAAAGCCTGATTGTCACAGCTGGTGAATTTCAAAAATGCAATCTGAACGTGAGGACACTTTAGAAGAACGATATGTAATAAAATTCTGTTTTAAACTTGGAAAGAATGCCACAGAAACGTATGAAATGCTTCACGCTGCTTTTTGACCATATTGCATGAATCGAGCATCAGTTTTTGAGTGCCATAAGAGATTCAAAGAAGGCAGGGAGTCTGTGGGCATGATGAGAGGTGTGGGAGGAGTAAGGAAGTCAATATAGCAGAGTTGATTGGCCAAAGGGTTAGGGTTAGGGTTGGGGTTACTTTGTTGAGGTCTTAAGAGAGTTCAGGAAGAGATTCCGTCGGAAGAGGCCAGCACTCTTCAAATCGGTTCAGTGGCATTTCCGCCAGGACAATGCACCAGTCCACAACTCCATCCTTGTCACAGACTATATAACCAAGATGGGCACCAAGACAGTTACTCACCCTCCCTATAGTCCAGACCTTTCTCCCTGTGACTTTTGGTTATTCCCTAAACTCAGAGGCCGTCATTATGAGACAATTGAGGAGATGAAAGAGGCTGTGACGAGGATCATTGACACGCTCACACAAAAGGACTTCCATGGGACCTTGCTGAAGTTGTTTGAACGGTACAACAAGTGCATTGCAGCCGGAGGAGATTACTCCGAAGGGGACTAGAGTTTCATGTGTGTACTCTCAATAAAAGTGCCCATACGAAAAAAGTCTGGAAACTTATTTAATGATCCTCGTGTATATATACATATAATGGATCATTTCTTTTAAAATTTCCACTCTAAATTTTCAATTAGATTTGGATCTGGACTTTTCCGTGGATATGATAATAATTTATTTTTGGAAAAAGTCCAGATCCAAATCTATTTGAAAATTTAGAGTGAAAATTTTAAAAGAAATGTTCCTTTATATATATATATATATATAGAGAGAGAGAGAGAGAGAGATAGGTATAATGGATCATCTCTTTTAAAATTTTCATTCTAAATTTTCAATTAGATTTGGATCCGGACTTTTCCGTGGATATGATAATAATTTTATTTGCTTTTCCTCAAGAAAAGCTTTAATCCCCTATATATATATATATATATATATATATATATATATATATATATATATATATATGCGTGTGTGTGTGTGAGGTGAGGTGAGAGAGAGAAAAAAACGGTGAGGTAACATGCGAATAAGAGGGAGACTGAAGGGGAAAAACTGATACAAAGACTCTCACATATAGAGAGATAGAGACAAAGAGACAAAAGTACTCAACGCTTGGTGGCCTTGTACCAGAGGAACATTAACTCAGAAGTATATAACAGCTGACTCGTTGCGTGGTAGAAGTTGACAAACTTATCTAGCTGAAAAATACTTATGCAGCGAGTTCGATTCTTAACGGACATCTCCTACTCATGACGTTATTATCTGAGAAAGACCGGCAAGCCAAATGCTTATAATAGCATCCTAATATTTTATTAATAATAAAGTTTATTTTATGGCAAACATTTTTTCTTTTTTAATCATTGGAACTCATTAAAAAAAGCTTCTACTTCTCTTTGCTACATAACGATTTTGCAGTGACTCATTAATTGTTCCTAAATAGCTCGAATACATCTTTTATGTTGAGCAACGCTCTCTTTCCACTTTCAAAGCCACAGCTTACATGACAGCTGTCTACCTTATGTGACGAATATATAAAAAAAAAAAAAAAAACGGAAAAAGACTTTCCATGCATACAAAAGATATTCGACTTCGTTCATTTTTTTTTTTTTTTTTTTTTCATTTTTTTCTTTTTTGAGCCTGAAAAAAATAATCAAAATTGATGTAAGGATATTTTAGATGTTCTGAGAGAAGAAAGTACGGTTCGCATCGTTTATAATTATTTTTAAAGAAAAGGCATAAACCTGAATTTCCCTGGTAAATATTTTTGGATGCTTTTTACTGAAATTTAAAATGCGTTTTTCAGTCTATTCTATAACAGTTTATTTAGTTATAACAGCACTTACCTAATCTGTAAATTTTAATAAATGGTTGGTTGGTTGGTTGGTTTTTACGGCATGTTTCCCTTTGTAGGAATATTTAATTTTTTTTTTGTAACCAATTAAATGGTTTCATTTTTAATACCAATAATTTATACCCAATATTATTTGTGTCCTGAATAAGACACTAAACAGCATCTGATGGCGAGGCTCCAGTCCCGGAGCTGTGTTAAATGTGATGTACCAGGTTCACTCAGACCCAGAATAGTAGTATCATTTGAGGTCAAATATGAGTCAAACAGAAATATTTTATTGTTTACTATACTTGGAACCATTTAACTGTTTGAAAACATGATCTCTGGCTCGTTGAAAAATGTTTATATTCGTTTACAAACGGTATATTTGGTTTATGTATAAAGAAGGATTTGGCATTAAATAACCCACAAGAGTTAATAGGCCATAAAAATTAATCAACCAACCGACAATATGGTTTTAAGTATTCATTTTTAATTCCAATAATTTAAAAACAATCTAAAAACTCTGCCCATCAAGATCTAGTCTCGAGCTTTGAATTTTATTTTCTTATTTACATCCGATATCCGATTGGCTGAGATATTAATATTGGGGATAGCAAAACATTTCAGATCATCTGTATTTTTCTCAGTATCCATCCGGGCTCTTCAGACTTACACTGGACTGGAAAATCTCAAGTTCTTTTCGAATTTGTTTCATCCAATCTTCGCTGGTTGACTGGTTGATTTTTACGGCATATCAACTCGTGTAGGGTAATACTAAATTCATATGAAATATACATGATTAGTAAGCGAATAGTTTGTAGGTAACATTTTTAAACAAGCCAGTGTTCTTTTATTAGCACATAGTTAAGGGATTTCAAGTATTGCTATCAAACACTAATGATTTTATTTGTACTCAGTTAAATAGTTTCAAGCATTGCTATGTAACAAAGAGTTTAATTTAACGTCAGTCATTTGTTTGCACACAAATCGCTAAACATTTCTGTTTGACCCGTAGATGGTTCCCTGACAGGCACTACCACTCAAGGTCAGAGTGGACCTTGTAGTAATGGAAATGAAGGGGTCCTCCGCATTCCCCAGAATCGGCTGAGGCGGTAGAATACACCGACTGCATCTCTGCAAAGGAATAAAAAAAAACAACTAGCGTCCTGGATATGACACGAAACAATCTGATTGTGAGACCCCAGTAATATTTGAACTTTGGAGGAATGCGGAGTACGCCTTCATTACCATCGCTTTCCGGTCCACTCTGGCCCAGAGTGGTTGCACCTGATAGGGTCCTATCTATGGGTCAAATAGAACCATTTGACATTTCAACTGACAGCAAAGTACTTATGCTCAATTGAATTGTTAGAAATTGTGTGTAAACAAATGACTGATGTTTAATTGAATTGTTAATGATACATAACGATACTTGGAACCATTTAACTGGGTGCAAATTAATGAGTAATATTGAAAAACATAATTAGCTTCATTGTGTGCAAACATATGATGACTAATATTACATTGTTACTGTTACAAAGCAATCATCATCATCATGTCACACCGCTAGCACAGATCTCCCTGACCATCGCTCCCGGGATGTCTTCGAGGCTACATCCTGTATCGGCACTGAGCTGTTGTATATAGGTTCTAGCTGGTCATCCAACCTTCGCTCGTCTATGTGAAGGGGTCCACAGGAGTACATTACTTATGAGTTCGTCCTTACTTCTCCAGCAGTGTCCTGCATGACTGGTCTGTCTAAGTTGAATAGTTTTCGTAATTGGTGGTAGGTGGTCGTATAGCTGCTGTTTGGTAGGGTGTTGCCTCCAGAACTTCTTCAATACAGCTCGCAGCATTCATGTGTAATTGCCATCAAGCTTTTTCTCCATGCGTTTAGTTAGCATTCATGCAGTGCATCTATATGGCAGTATCGACACGGCCGCCGCTTGGAAAAAACTGCGTTTTATTTCATCGGTCAGGTCTGACTTCCATATGACCAATAGCCTATCGATAGCTGTCCATGCTTTTGCTAGTCGTGTGTTGATAAGACAATGCTTCCTACGTAGGTGAACTTGTCCACTAGTTTCAAACATATGATTTATACTAAGTTGAAATATTCGTGTTCGGTAGAAATACGCGAAACCATTTAACTGTGTGCCAAAAAATTAGCTCAAGCTCGTTTAAAAATGTAACAACAAAATTTGTTTACAAATCATATATTTGATTTATATTTGTAAAAACAGGATTTGGCATTAATTAACCTGCAATGGTTGATATGCCATAAAACCCAACCAAACCAAAGTTCCAAGACTGAAGCCTCACCACCAGATGCAGTTTAGTGATGTATCCAGGAGGTGCCCGTGGTGTAATGGTTATCGTCGTAGGAAATGGACACGGTGACACGAGTTCAAATCCCGGACGAGACTGATTGCATTTCACATAGCACTAATACCCTTGGGAAAGGTATGAATCCAATTATTCTCCCTCCATCTATGGGTAAATATTAGGGCAGACTGAGTTCTTCAGTCTTGGAGAAGGAAAACTCTGAATTCAAACCTGTTAAACTCCGTTTAAAAATTGACCTTGTGTCATATCCTGCCCGAGCGGAGGGGTTGGTAAATATGGATATATCCTGGACACTTGTTGGGAAGGTCTTCACCCTCTGAAGATGTGCAGTCGGCGTATTTGACAGCCCCCAGTCGACTAGACTTTTATCTAATCTTGGTTCGAGATGTTTTTCTATGAAATCAGCATTTGAGATTTTGCTGTTTAGTTTTCTTTAGTTAAACGGATTTTAACGGCTTGTCAACCCATCTGGGGTTATTTTATGCGTCGATGCTAAAGAATAAGATACGATATACGTCTACAATTGCATATTTGTAGTTGACTGTTTTGACGAGATGATAGCATCACCAGGAATTATGTTTCAGGGTTACTTTGATATTGATCAAGTTTTCGTTAGTATTTTTTGGTATAATTTTATTTCTCTCAAAAAGGTCGGAATTTCATCTATGTCGATATTTTCAAAAAGATCTTTCATATCATTTGTATTGAAAAGGCGTTTTCTGATGTGAGTGAAAGATTTACATTCTATGAGAAAGTGTTGAACAGTGCACAGGATGTTTGACAAGTTATACATTTAGGTTGTTGTTCTTGGTTAAGTATAAAGGAGTATGTACGTCTTGTGTGACCAATGCAGGATATTGTGGCTTTTCCCCTTCGGGATTTTCTGAAGGCTGGTCTCTATTCTTCGAAAGTGGATTCGATTAAGAAGAGCTTATTGTAAATGTTGTTCTTCCAGCAGTTTTGCCATTTGGCATGAACAAATCTAATAATTTCAGATTTCAAGTCAGTATATGGAATCTTGAATTTGTTGGGGAGCCAAATCTAAGGCTGATTTGATTGACGAGTCAGTTCTTTTATTTCCCCTCACTCCAACGTGGCTTGATATGCAACATATAAGGACCTATTTAAAGTTGGATATGGAGTCTAATCTACTCAGTCGTTTAATGACGGAGGGAGTCTTCCACATTTTTGTGACATAAAGATAGAGAGCGAGTCTGAGAGTATAAAAAGTTTTTTTGTGATTGCTTTCAGATATGATGTCTATCGCTTTCCTTCGGCTTTTCTTTGCTGTTTTATTGTGGTCCTTAAAGTCGTATTTTGTTGCGTACTATCGATTTTCGCTTTTACATAATTGGTCCTTATGGCGTTGTTTTGTAGTGCTATTAGTAGAGATTCAATTTCTCTTTTCAGATTTTCCTTTCGTAGCCATTTCCATGTTCTCTCGTGTGCAGTCTCGCGAGAGTCTATCGCTTGAAAAATCCATACAGTTTTTATTCTCTCTCTCTCTCTCTCTCTCTCTCTCTCTCTCTCTCTCTCTCTCTCTCTCTCTATTTGTGTTTCCTAGGTTTTAATTGTTTTCTACCTGCATTTACGTTGCTAATGCTATTATTAACTGTTGCAGTTAGTCTTTCTTATCTCTTTTTAACATAGTCAAGCACAGTCGGCTGAGGTTGTAGAATACACTAACTACTTCTCTGCAGAGGGGTGAAAACCCCCAACGAGTGTCCTGTTTATGACACTAAACAATCTAATGGTGACGTTCCACTTACGCTGGAGCTTTGGGGAATGCGAAGAACCCCTTCATTGCCATCGCCCCCAGGTCCATTCTGACCCGGAGTTGTAGCACCTGGTAAGGGTCCAATCAATGGGGAAAATAAAACTAAACTGCGTACTTATGCTAAACTAAATTGCTTAAAATAGAACTGTTTTTCACAATGAAACAGTACTTACGCTAAACTATTTTTGTATGCAAAGCTGAATTGTTCGAAATTGAACTGTTTTGACATTTAACTGTGTGTAGATAAAATCTATACTTATATTATGCTAAACTGAATTGTTTGAATTAGAACTGTTTGACTAAACTGAATAGCTGAAATAGAAATGTTTTTGACAATTAAACTGTGTACTCTTGCTAAACTGAATTGTTTGAAATAGAACTGATTATTTGTATAAAAATGGATTTGGCATTAAATAACCTACAAAGGTTGATATGCCATAAAACCCAAACCAACAACCAACATTTAACATTGTCCCCGAGTTTTTGTGTTGATACATCGAGGCAACCGTCAAAGCTGACCAGTCCTATCATTATTATTATTATTATTATTATTATTATTATTATTATTTACTCCTTGACTCCTTGCTAGTTTTTCACATCATCATCAGTTCGTGTTCTTTGTCTGGTGTCTAAGAGACAGCAAGTCTATTTCAGTCTGCACGACGCAATTTTTTACAGCTTCACTTTCGGTATTTTACAATCCGTATTTACTCAAGACCCAAGATGAGGAAAGGTAGTGATTATATTCATTCTACATATTTCAGTTTTCTGCTCCTTCTTTTGGGTAATGTTTTTCAGTCACATTGATACTACTTTCCAAAGGAAATGAGCAGTTCCGCAAAGTGCAAATTTCTGTATTTCTTATTAGCTAAAACTTCCAGGTATCTTGTTAATGCATTTATCTGTCCCTCTCTTGATCATACACGAGGCTCACACTGCTATTGGCACGGTGGTAGTTTTTAGGTGACACGTTTTTTCAATTTCTATTTGTAGTGCATTCCTTGAATCTCTTATGCCACTCAAAAACTGATGCTCGATTCATGCAAGATGCTCCAAAAGCAGTCTGAAGCATTCCATACGTTTCTGTGGCATTTTTTTTTCAAGTTTAAAACATAATTTTATTGCATATCATTCTTCTAAAGTGTCAGATTGCATTTTTGAAATTCACCAGCTGTGACAATCAGACTTTAGTAGGGTGTATTCCAATTGCTGCTGTAGCTGTTCATTTGAAGTTGAAATCATAAAAATTGGTCAGTCTTCTCATAAGATGTATAGCAATAACATACTGAATTTTCAGGAGTCTACAATAATTTTAAATTCCTGTAAAAAAAATCTGGAAACTTATTGATTGCACTACGTATCAATTAGAAGGCATGTTTCTTTTTTAACCATTCTGTTGGGTCTGTTGCATTTTAGTTTTCTGTTAGTTTAGATAGCAAAGTCCTAGATATTTTCAGCTCCTTTTTGATCTGTTTTTCGTCTGAGTTGGTGTTAAACCATTTTTATAATCCAATATTCAACAGTATTTGCATACTTTCCAATTAATACAATGTGCTATTTTATCCTGTTTTTCTCTCAATATTCTCTCGTTGTTGTTGTTGTTGCTGCTGCTATTGTTTTTTCACTTCTTGTGAGTTTTTCATAGCAGGGGTCGCTGGTGGTCTTTCACTGGAGTCTGAGTGACAGCAAATCTCCTTACGTGTCCAGGACTCTCCTAAGTATTCTAGCCAATCTCAACAATGCTGCAGTCAGGATTGTCTGTTTTTCCTCTGATTTACAATTGCTTCAGTCTTTTCATAACCTTTCGAGACCGTTCCGACTGCTCCACTTAGAATCGGTATCACTGTCACTCTCATGTAACACTCTTTCATTTCTCAGGCAAGGTCCAAGTATTTATTTATTCTTTCGCTTTCTTTTATTTTCAGTAAGTTGTTTTATTAATAGTATTATTATTAGTAGTAGTAGTAGTAGTTGTAGTAGTATTACTTATATAAAAAAAAGTCGCAGGCATTTGTATTTCTCTCAGCTGTTTCAAGCTGTCAGATATTTTTGGGAACGAGGCAAAGCAGAAGACTTCGTTAGAGGCACAGTGGTTTTTGGACGGGTGTGGCATGTCAGTTGTTGTTAATCATAAGAAATCCACTATTCCTCTCTCTCTTTCGCTCTCTCTCCCCTTGATGCAGGAGTAATACCTTGGGCTTGTCGACGGCTAAAAAATGACTGACACAGCAGATCTTTCTTTATTTTTATTTCATTTTGTTTGGTTTTGATTTAGTTTAATTTACGTTGTTTTACAGCTTTTTTTTTTAAACTGAAACTTTTTTTACACTTTAGATACGTTTTAGGTGTAATTGTTTGGCTTTTAAAAAATTTTTTGCATTATTTTTATTTATTTATTTATTTTTGTCGTTTTCTTTTCAAACCACATTTCTTCATATTTTTGTGAGTTGTTGCTACTGTTCCCATTCTCGAAGTTACTTTTCTACGCTGACAGACTCATTTTTTTTAAAACTACGTCTCCACTTCTACTAACGTTTTTGATGCTGTTTTTTTTTTTTTTTTTGTTTTTTTTTTTTTTGTTTTTGTTTTTTTCATTTTCCTTTGATTTCTTTCTTCTCTTTTCGTCTTATTTTTACCATTATTATAACTCGCCTATAGGCTACTGTTGGCACCAGTTAAGTTTGATGTTAAGTTTATCTATACAATATATAATTACACACACACACACACACACACACACACACATATATATATATATATATATATATATATTCACACACACATATGTAATGGAAGTGTGTTATTATTAGCGTTTAATAGCGACCTCCCTAATAAAATATCATTACAATTCCCTCAACCTTTTTGAATCTGTTTTTTATTACTTTGCCAGGATAGTGAGGCTTAGAAAACACTGACTGTATCAACCTCCAGGGATGTAAGACTCCCTCCCTCCCTCCCTCCAAAATTAGGTTTCCTGGGTATGACAATAAAATGCATATAATAATAAGGCTCCAATTCTGCAGCTCTGGGAAGTCTGGGGTATCCATTTATTGCCATTACTTCTGGGTCCACTCCTATTCGGACTGGTAGTACCTGTTAGGGTCCCATGTATGGGTAAAATAAATCTGTTTGAAAGTTATTTGTATTGAATAAGAATACTTGAAACCATATGACCGTGTGCAAACAAAAGATAATAATAAAATAGGAATAGTTACTTTAAAACATACTTGTGTATTAATTATTAGGATTACATCGGAAACATAGAGGCCTATGCATACAAAACGGAATATATGTGCTATAATCAAACGGGTGACATCTCCACTCTAGACGGAACCCCTCTTAAAGTAGTAGACAAATTCACTTACCTAGGAAGCAGCGTCGCATCAACCGAAAAGGACATCGACACGAGGTTAACGAAAGCATGGACAGCTATCAATAGGCTATCGATTATATGGAAATCAGACCTAACCGATAAAATGAAACGCAGTTTCTTCTAGGCAGCGGTCGCATCGATACTGCTATATGGATGCACTACATGGACTCTAACAAAACGGCTGGAGAAGAAGCTAGACGGCAATTACACAAGAATGCTGCGAGCCTGTGTTATCAAAACAAAATAGACTAAACCCGAATATAAGATACTTCTTCTCCGGTCCCGATAACTCTCTTATATCCGGGTTAGACTGTATATAATATCAAGTTTCAAGACTTCAGTTGTATTTACCAAAGCAAAAATGAACAATGAATGAAACATTAATTTTCTTCAATTTTTCATCAGACGAAGCAGAAAAATATTTTAAAATAATAATAAAAGAAAAACAAAGAACCTCAGGCTAATCAAGTCCATCAGGCCCCACTCCTCCCCCGACCTGAACCCACTGGACTACTTCATTTGGTCATACGTCTAGAACATCACTAACATGACCTCCCAAAACACCAAGGCTAGCCTGATCGCTGAGTATTAGCCGAGCTAACGCCGGCGCTTCTGGAAAAGGTATGCTCCCAGTTCCGGATCCGTATCGAGGCCGTGATTGAGGCTGAAGGTGGCTACATTGAATAGATGTCAGCTCTACTACATAATCAAGTTACCTGAATTGATTTTTTAAATAAAAGTTTTAAAATAAAGCTGTAGTGTTGTTTTCTTTAGGACGACAATTTTATCGTTTCACCCTGTACTCAGGTTACCTACCCAAAAACAGATTCACTCTGACCTGAAGAGGTAGTACCTGTTTGAATATAATCTATGGATCAAATAGTTCTGATAAGAATTATTCGTATTCGATAAATCCCAGTCTGTTGCGGCAGTAGCATACACCGACTGCATCTCTGCAGAGGGGTAAGAACCCCTCACCAACGAGTGTACTGATATGTCACTAAAACATCTGATGGTAAGGCTCCAGTAACGCAGGAGTTGTGGAGAAAGTAGAGTATCCTTTTATTGCCATTAATCCCAGGTTCACTTTGACCCGGATTGGTAGCGCCTGATAGGGTCCTATCAATTGGTCAAATAGAACAATTTTACCATTTAAACCCTGTGCAAACAAATGACTTATGCTAAATTGAATTGTTTAAAATAGAACTGTTTGATCATTTAAGTTTGCGTAAATAAATGACTGATGTTTAATTGAATTGTTAGTGATGCTTGGCAATACTTGGCATCATTATTGACTTATTCTCAATTAAATTGTTAGAAATAGAACAATTTGATAATTTAACTCTGTATAAACAAATGACTTGTGTTTAATTGAATTGTGCATTTCCCAGTGGCATCATTATTATAACAAATGATTGTAGCGAGAGTGAGTCTCCCTGAAAAATGTCTCTTTGGATTATTATCATTTCTGTCCTCGCGAGTTGTTCACACCATCTGCAGTTGATTATCCTTAACGGTAGTCTGAGTGACAGCAAGTCTTTTCCAGTCTCTCGGAATCGTCTAAATATTCTGTCCGTTCGAAACAATGCTGCAGTTTGAACCGCCTCGATTCTTCCTCTGATTTCCAGCTCTTCTAGTCCCTTTTTCAAGCCTTTGAGGACCGTTCCAAGTATTCCAATGACGACTGTTATTACCGTCACCATAATGTTCTTCAGCCTTTTTAGTTCTCTGGCAAGGTCCAAGTATTTAATTTTATTTTCTTCGATTTTCACTCTATGGACCGTCAGAAAGGCAAAATTCATTAGACAGCAAGTTATTTTTTGCCATTTTCTTTTTTTTTCTTTTCTTTCTTTTTTCGTTTTTTTTTTCTTTATTTTCATCATTTTTTTCTTATTTCTTTTTTTTTTCTTTTTTTTTTTGTTCTTTTTTGTAATTTGCGCTTGGGCTGGTCTTTTGACCGAAATTAGGTGATCCATTTGTACCTCAAAATCCAACAGAATTTTAGGCTTCTCATTTTCCACGATGGCTTTTGGTTTGTGCATAAATCAAAATTTAATCTTTTGCACTGTTCCCAGTAGATCACCTTTCCCACCCTTCAGTGCCTAGTCCTCGTCTTATACATCTTTTTCTATACTAGTTTACATCATTCACTTACAATATGATTGTTTCATCTTGTTCTCTACATAATCTACACTTGCTAATCTGTTGCATATAAATAATTTTTACTTAAAAATAATTCGTCATTGCGGTGCTGTGTTTTTCTTTTTTGTTTTGCTTTTGCTGCTCTATGAAGATCTTCAACTTCTCTTGATTTCTTTTTCATAGTCACGTCTATGTCTTCTCTTGTGCATTCTCCCTAGTTTGTCGCTTGAAATATCCGTAGTTACATTTCTTCCGATTTATCTTTCCTAGTTTTTGTTGTTTTGCTGTCTTTATTTATGTTGCTAATGCTTTTATTTGCCGACGTAATGAACCTTCCTTTGCCCTTAGTAATGTTGCTAATGCTTTTATTCGTTGACATAATTAATCTTCCTTTGACCTTATTAATGTTGCTTACGTTTTTATTTGCTGACGTAATTAATCTTCCTTCGACCTTTTTAATGTTACTAATGTTGTTATTTATTGGCATAATTGGCATGGTGTCCTGTGGTGGGGCGCCCTCGACCGGTTGTGGTTGCTAGCCGCACTGTTCGTTCGGGTGTGTTCCACCACTGGATACATCACCTCTGGCCTCAGGGGGCCGTCCCTTCACCAGGCTTTAACCCTCTTCGGAGGGGTTGGGTTTATCGCCCGGCGCCTGAGGCGCCCCGAAAAGGGGAATGCCGACGGGGTCCGAGGCATTTTTGGAACTGCCTGCCGCGTTGGGCTTCGGCACTGTGATAGGACCCACCTTAAAAACGGCCTTGTGCCATATTCGTACGCTGGTGGGGCGTAGGATAAATAACGGCATAATTGGCCTTTTTTTTGCTCTTTTTAATGTTGCTAATACTGTTATTTATTGACGTAATTAACCTTCTTTGCCCTTATTTAATGTTGCTAATGCTTTTATCTTTTTATGTAATTAATCTTCCTTTGCCCTTATTAATGTTGCTAATTTTTTTTTATTTGTTGACGAAATTAATCTTTCTTGGCCCTTTTTAATGTTACTAATGCTTTTCTTAGTTGACGTAAATAATCTTCCTTTGCCCATATTTAATGTTGCTAATGTTGTTATTTATCGAGGTAATTAACCTTCTTTGTGCTTATTTAATGCAGCTAATGTGTTATTTGTTGACGTAATTAATCTTCCTTTGCCTTTGTTAATGTAATCCTCGAGTCCCTGTGTTGATGCGTCAACGGTCTTCTCCGTGAAGGTGAATCCCCTTCCTCCTTTTCTTTACACGTACTGTTTGTTTATGTTGCCTCTCGTGTAAAATGTTTCCATCATCTTTATTGTGCTCTGCTCTATGTCTCATTTGCCTGAGTTCGTCCCATTTTACAGTTTTGAATAATCCTGAGTATCTTCCAAAGAGAACTGCCCTGTTGCTTATCTTTTTGATGATATTTCTACAACAGAGCATAAGGTATTGATAATTCGTATTCTACACTCCCTTCATTCTTTCAGGTGTTACTTTTCCAATCAACATTGATTGTGATCTCCCAAAAATATAAGCAGTTCCACATAGACCGGAATGGCCAAGTATCTTGTTAATGGGTTTATATGTCCCTTTCTTGATCCTACCCAAGGATAGTGGTGCTGTAGTTGATATAAGTTACCATATTTTTTTCCTTTTCTATTTCCAAGTTTTTTTGTATTTACCTATTTTATTATATTTTAAACTGATATGTCATTATCTGTTGGCACAATTAGTACATACCAATTAGAAGGTGTATTTTCCTTTGTAGCACTTAACCGCATATATCTTGTCTATTGTTCTTTTTCTATCAGTTTGGATAGCAAAGTCCCAGACAATAGAAGTTCCTTTGGCTTTATTATTAATTCTGGTTGGTGTTGATATCATTATTCAGTTTCAGTATCCCATAATATTTGTATATTTTCCAGTGAATTGAATGTTCTGTTTTATTATGCTGTTCTTTATACTCTATTGGTGTTTGTATTAGGCAACTGGACATTCATTGATTCAGTTTTTCGTTCTCATAGTATACATATGGGTCTAATCCATTTATATAATCTTTGTCTGATAGTTTCTGATTGACAAGTGTCTGGTCTTGTGCTGCTATTATAAACCCCTCTGTCTCCACCTTGAATCCAACAGTTTTTTTTTTTTGTTGTTTTTTTTTTTTTTGCCCAGTCGGCGGGGACTGTTGAATACACCAACTGTACCTCTGCAGGTTAAATAACCTACAAAGGTTGATATGCCAGAAAACCAGACCAGACCAGACCAGACCAATATTTTTCAGCTATCGATTAGTCTTTACTATATCTATATTTTTATTTCTAATTCGCCCATGTAGTTTTTTTTTTTAATTATCTTAGTCTTTGTGCATTTTCGTCTTTCTTTATGGTTTTTATGTCTCTATTGTTTAATATTTTAGTTGTGTTTCTTTCGGTTGGATCTCGCGTTGTACAGAAAATTTATTGCTTTCTTTACTTATTAGATATTTATTCTTTAGCATCTCATGTGTGTTTGCTAGCTGTAATATCTAATATGTTGTAGTTTCTTAGCATTTCTATAATCCTACAGTGGTTGTTTTGTTGGTCAATTCTGGTTGGGTTAAGTCTCTGACCCTTTTCTCTCTTGGTGTAGACATTCTACATCTGCTCTTTGGTGACATTTTGTCGAAGGCTCAAAGCCCGTTCGGCTGGGATCACAGAATACACCGATCGCATCTCTGCAGAGGGGTAAGATCTCCCTAATGAGCGTCCTTGGTATGACATTAAATAATCTGATAGCGAGGCTCTAATCTTTGAGATTTGGAGAATGTGGAGTAGCCCTTCATTGCCATCGCTCCCAGCTACACTCGGGCTCAGAGTGGAAGCTCCTGATAGGGTCCCAAATAGAACTGTTTGACTATTTCAACTGCGTGCATATAAATGACTTATGCTAAATTGAATTGTTGGAAATGAAACTGTTTCAGCGTTTAACTCTGTGTAGATAAATGACTGATGTTTAATTGAATTTATAGTGATACATAACAATACTTGCAACCATTTAACTTTGACTTATGCTAAACCGAAATGTTAGAAATAGATCTGTTTGATCATTTAACTGTGTGTAAATAAATGACATGTTGGATTGAAGAGTTAGTGACACATGGCAATACTTGCAACCATTTAACTGTGACCAAATTAAGGAATAGTGTTGAATAGAATAATTAGTGTTAAAAAAAACAATACTTATAACCACCTCACTGTCTTCAAACAAATGATTAATATTGAATATAATTATAAGTGTTAGACAGCAAAAATTGAAACCATTTAACAGTGCAGAAACAATAGCAATATTAAAGTGCAAACAAATTAGTTCTAACTCATTTAAAAACGAAATTACCAACAAACTATTCCCTTACAAATCATATATGTATATCCATTTAAATGTGAGCAAACAAACGACTGATGTGAAATTATTACAGTTACATAGCGATGCCTGAAACCATTTAACTGTGTACGAAAGAATGGGCTCAAGTTCATTTAAAAATATATCTACAAAATGAGTTTACAAATCATATATATCTAATATATATGTAAGAACAGGATTTGGCATTAAATAACCAACAATGATTAATGTGCTATAAAACCCAACCCAACCAAACCATCCGAGCAAGCTTATTAGTTTTCTAACTTTAGCATCTTTATTATTATTATTATTATTATTAATATTATAGCTTTTCACATCAGTGTTAACCGATGGTTTTTCACTGGAATCTGAGTGACAGCAAGTTTCCTCAAATCTCCAGGACTCTTCTCAGTATTACAATTGGTGTGATTGTCACCTGCATGTTCCACAGTTTTTTCAATTCCCTAGCAACGTCGAGGTACCTATCCTTCTTTTCACATTCTTTCAGTTTTATTCTATGGTCAACCGGGACAGCAAAATCGACAATTTTGGAAGCTCTATTTTTTTTTTTTTTTGTTGATTATTATTAAGTCTGGTCGTCTGGCCGCAATTAGGTGATCCGTTTGTATGTCGAAGTCCCATAGGAGTTTATGTGTGTCATTTTCTAGGACAGGTGCTGGGTTGTGCATATACCATTTATTCGTATGGTTAAATTTAAATTTCTGGTACATCACCCAGTGGATCACTTTGTCGACCCAATCATGTCTAGTCTTATATTCCTTCTGCGCTAATTTGCTGCATTCGCTTATTATGTGATTAATGGTTTCATCTCTGTCACCACATAGCCTTCATTTGCTATTTTGTTGAGTCTTATCTATTCTCGCTTTGATATGATTGGCTCTTACGGTGTTGTCTTGTGCTGCTATCAGGAGAGGTTCAGTTTCTCTCTTAAAGTTTCCTTTTCCTAGCCATGTCCAGGTTTTGTCGTATGAGATATTGTTTATTAGTCGTTTATACCGCCCATAGAGTTGTTTTCCTTCCCATTTCTGTTTTCTAGTTATTGTCATTCTGTTGTCCATCGTGTTGTCAGTATCGTTTCTTGTGGCTGTAATGAGTCCTCCTTCGTGTTTTTGTATATAGTCTTCGAGTCGTTGTATCGAAGCGTCAACGCTGTCTTCAATGCTGGCAAGTCCTCTTCCTCACTGGGATGTAAAGCCTTATGCATTGTCATTAGTTTTCTTGTTCTTTGGTCCATTTGTTTAAGTTCGTCTCTGGTTCACTTGAGAAAGGGTCCGGGATATCTAACGAGTGGTACAGCACAGGTATTTATTCCTTTGATAAGGTTTCTTCTATTGAGCTTTGTCTCGAGTAGTTTTCTTGTTCTCCTGAGATATTCTTTTTGAATTTTGTCTTTCATTTCCACTTGTTTGATGGTGTCAGCCTCCAAGGTGCCCAAGTATTTGTAGGTTTCGTTTTCTGCGAGCGTTTTAATCTTATCTTGGTTTGGTTGTTCCATATTATTATTTACTCCTTTAGAGTTTTTCACATCAGTGTTAGCTGATTGTTTTCACTGGAGTTTGAGTGATAGCAAGTCTCCTCAAGTCTCCAGGATTCGTCCCAGGATTCTGGCCGTTCTCAGCAATGCTGTCATTTGGATATTCTCTACCCTCCGCCAACTTCCAAGTCCTCAAAGCCTTTTAATAATCCTTTAGTTATTGTGCCAAAAGCACCAAGCACAATCGGCACTATCGTCACTTTCATGTTCCACAGTTTTTTCAATTCTCTAGCAAACCTTCAGAGTTTTCACATCAGTGTTAACTGATGGTCTTTCACTGGAGTTTGAGTGATAGTAAGTTTCCTCAAGTCTCTGTTATTCTTCTCAGTATTCTGGCCCATCTCAATAATGAAGTAGTTGGAATGGTCTCCACTCATCCTCTTATTTCCAAGTCCTCAAGTCCCTTTATTAATCTTTTGGTAACTGTACCAAGAGCACCAATTACAGTTGATATAAACGTCATTTTCATTTTCAGTAGTTTTTTCAATTCCCTAGCAAGGTCGAGGTATTTATTCTTCTTTCACTTTCTTTCAATTTTATTCTGCAAAGTCCACAATTTGATTATTACAAGGTCTGGTCGTTTGGCTGAGATTAGGTGATCCGTTTGTATGTCAAAATCCCAGAGGAGTTTGTGTGTGCCATTCTCCAGGACAGATATTGAGTTGTGCATATACCATTTGTTCGTATAGTAAAATTCAAATTCCTCGCACTGTTCCCGGTGGATCACCTTGCCCACCCAGTCGTGTCTAGTCTTACAATCTTTCTGTGCTAATTTACTGCATTCATTAATTATATGATTGATGGTCTCGTCTCTATCACCACATAATCAACATTTCTTGTTTTGTTACGTCTTATCTATTCTTGCTTTGATATGATTAGTTCTTATAGCATTGTTTTCTGTTGCTATCAGGAGAGGTTCAGTTTCTCTTTTAAGGTTTCCCTTTCTTAGCCACGTCCATGTTTTTTTTTTTTGCATGAGATGTCGTTCATTATTATTGTTACACTTCTACAGAGTTTTTCATACCAATATAAACAAGTGGTTTCTCACTGGATTCTGAGAGTCAGCTATTCCCCTTTGGTCTCCAGAATTCTTTTCAGTATTCTAGTAAATGGTTTCGATTCTTCCTCTGATATTCAATTCCTCCAGTTTTCCTCCAGGTCTTTTTGGATCGTTCCAAGCGCACCAAATACAAGTGGAATTAATGTCATCCTCATGTTCTACAACTTTCTTAGTTATCTATCAAAGTACAAGTGTCTGTTTAACTTTTTGCTTTCTTTTATTTAATCACTTGCACAATTCCCAGTTGATCACCTTTCTCACCCGGTCAGGCCTAGTTTTCTGCATTTGTTTATTGTTACTATCCTTTAAGAGTTTTTTCACACCAGCGCTAGCTGTTGGTTTTTCACTGGAGTTTAAGGGATAGCGAGTCTTTTCAAGTATCCTCAAGTGTTACGGACCTTCCTCGGTATTCTGGCCGATCTTAAAAATACAGTAGTCAAGAAGGTCTCTACTTATTCTCTGATTTCTAAATCTTCCAGTCCCTTTACCGAAATTGTACCGAGTGCACCAATTCCAATTGGTATCACCGTCACCTTCATGTTTCATAGTTATTTTAGTTCTTTAGCGAGGTCTAACAACTTATCTCTGTCTTCACTTTATCTTATTTTTATTCTGTGGTCTGAGGTATGATTAAAGCCCCCTATTCGCCAGGTTCTCTTTTTCGTTTTATTATTTTTATTATTATTATTATTATATAACTTTCATAAACGATAAGCCAGTGAAAAGAATTTCTCAAATTTGGTCTTCCACTTTGTCTGACTCCTGAAATACACACGGGAAACACTAAAGCCTTATCTGGGTGTGGAATTCATATTTTTCATTCGTACTAAGCCCAAGCATTTTACTAAGCGATAACAAATAACAATCATCTTATCTTCAACTGAGAACTTATCTCTTTTTTCAACATACCCGATTTTTAATAGATCTTATCTCCCTTGTTTTCACGACATTTCCACCTGTCTTTTCATCTAGACTGATTATCTGGCTCAATAGAATTAACGTGTTCCCTTCATCATCCACTCTGTGGCTGACGTCATCCATCTTTCTCGACTCCTAAATGCTTTAACATTTTTTCACCGAATTTCCGCTAATGCTTTTTAATTCGTTTTCGGTGTTGTTCTGGCATTTTGATGAACGAGACAAGTGTGCCGTTACAGGGAGGAGGTATCTTTTGAGGTTTGGGGAAGAGATGGAATTTGCCCCGGAGGACTTGATGCTACCCAGATGGGACTTGGTCTCTTGGCGAAATAAAAGATATTATCATGATAAGTTGCCGTTCGGTGACGAGACGAATCCACGTCCATCTAGGGGAAGGAGCGCATGCTTATTTTGTTGTCGCGTGATCAGCTGTGCGGAAGGAAAGTAAGAAACGAAATGCAACGAATCATTTTACAATTTCCAAAAGATTTTATAACTATGCTGTGCCATTTTTGTTCGGTTACTATTTATATAAGTGTGTGTGTGTGTGTGTGCTTAAAAAGAACAAACGTGAAAGAATATAGAAGAGTAATACTTAAAGTACGTCTACATTAATTTTTGTAAATTGGTATTTTTTTCTTAAACAAAGAGATCGGCCTCCCTTTCGCTAGAACTCCTAATACATCAACTTCCTTCCCTACAATTCATTGTTATTACTTCCCGGTCCACTTTAACCCGGAGTTGTTGCATCTTTTAGGATACTATCAATGGGAGAAATACATTTGTTGAAAAGTTGTTAGAAATTAATAGGAATGCTTGAAAGCTTATAAATGTGTAAACATGATTATTACAATTATCGAATAAGAATAGTTACTTGCAGTTCTA
This sequence comes from Sepioteuthis lessoniana, assembly GCA_963585895.1. Classification (NCBI taxonomy): domain Eukaryota; kingdom Metazoa; phylum Mollusca; class Cephalopoda; order Myopsida; family Loliginidae; genus Sepioteuthis; species Sepioteuthis lessoniana. Next base: position 11,855,473 of record OY757917.1, on the reverse strand, counting down.
TAGTCAAGGTTGACCCGAAGGTTCCCTTTTCAATTGCTACTACACCGACGTGTAGGGGAAGGGCGCAACTCCTTTCCCTGGATTGCTCCACCTTACCCTTGATCCATACCTTATAATGCTGAGTGTTAAGCAAGGAGGTATCAAGTATCATTTTTTGAGTCTTTGGTATGACTCGACCTGGGATTGAACCCCGGTCTCCCGGGCCATTGGCGAACACTCTAACCGCTCGGCCAATTGACTGGTCCTTTGTTTGTCACTTGAAGTATCCGGACAGTTGTTTTTCTTCCCATTATGTTTTCTTGGAAACCATATAATTGCTTGCAAATTCTTAGTATTAGGTAGGAATATGAAAACTATACCTTTTCCAGTTCAAAATGGGAATAGTTCAGTTCAAAATGGGAATAGTTCAGTTCAAAATGGAAAAATTATTATAAGTATAAATATAAAAAAATATTTTTTAAATTATTTTAGCAATAAAATTGTTAACATTTTATAATGCTTATATATACATAAATGTACGTGTGAGTGTATATATATATATATATATATATATATATACACACGTACATTTCTAATAATAATTCTTACGGAATGTTAAAAAATAATTTGTAATGATTGTAATCAGATATTTACAAATATATAAATTTCACTCTTAAATAATGCATAAGGGGTTTGTATGTCGTTAAATAGATCAAATAGAAATAACAGAATTTATTTTTGGAGGAATATTCCACTGTCAAAACGAATGTCATTAGCTATTATTCATTACTAAACTCTACGGTATCGAAACTGTGTAACCATGGAAAAATCAGGTTTAATTTGAAAATATACAAATATAGAATTATTTTTGGACTGTTATATATCTATGATTTTAGTTAATGTTTCAATTCTTATTCACATATTTGCAATTTACCCCGGTACTGCTCCAAGTACCCCAGTATTAATGGGTACTACAATAATCTTCATATTTAACTTTTTGTTCAGTTCTCGAGCCAGGTAACGATGTATTTTATATAGTAACAATCTAACAAAACGTACGTTTGTCTGTTTTGTCTTTTTTGTAGGGTCACAATAAATATATATATATATATATATGGGGGGGAATGTTTGAAACTATATTACTGTGTGCAAACGAAATGCTTATTCTTATTAAGTAGGAGTAGATATTTGCAAGAATATTTGTACAAATTATTATTATTATTATTATATAGGAACACTTGAAATGATTTAGGAGGTGTCCTCGTGGTGTAATGGTTAAAGCGCTGGACTGCAGAATCGTAGTAAGCGAGTTTGAACTCCAGTCGTGCTATTACGTTCACTTTCGGAACCCCCTTATCCTCCTAGTTATGGGCTAAATAGTAACACTACTGTTCTTCAAGAAAGATGGATTTGGCATTAAATAACCTAAAAAGGTTGACATTCCATTAAACATAAGAAACTAAACCAAAAGAAACTTGAAATGATTTAACTATACAAATTAATTCTCTCAAAGATTTTCACCCACTGCACCATTATTATTTCCATCATTCAATTTTCAGCATTACTTCACGGATTCTTTATCCAAGACCTCGGACAAGGAAAAGCAGTCACTTTATTCATTCTATATTTTTTGTCTCTTTTGCTGTCTCTTTTGGATATCATATTTTATTCACATTGTACTCTCCTAAGGAGTTGAGCAGTTCAGCAAAGTCCATTTTTTTGTAAGTTAAATGGGTTGGGACTGTTAGATATCTTGTTAATGTGTTTATTATTATCATAATTATTATTATTGCATTCTTCTCTGGAGTCTGAGTGACAGCAAGTCTTCGCAGGTCTCCCGGACTCTTCTCAGAATTCTGGCCGATCTCAACTATGATGTAGTTTAGATGTTCTCGGCTCGTCTTCCAATTCTAAACCCTCTTTCGAAGCCTTCGGGTATCATTTCAAGTGTATCAATTATAATTGGTATGACGATCATCTTCATGTTCCTCAGCTTTTTAGCCCTCTAAGTATTTGTTGGTCTAAGCATTTGTTTATCTTTTCGTTTTCTTTTCTTTTCACTCTGTAGACCGCTAGGACGGCAAAATCCACGAAACGGACAGTTCTCTTTTCTTTTTTTTTTTTTTGTTAATTATCACTAGGTCAGGTCACCTGGCTGAGATTAGGTGATCCGTTTGTATCTCAAAATCTCTGTGAACTCTTTGTGTCTCATTTTCTGGGACGGATTCTGGTTTGTGTAAACATCATTTAATAGTCGGGTCAAATTTCAATTTCTTGCACACTTCCCTGTAGATCACCTTTCCTATCTAGTTGTGTCTCGTTTTATAATCCCTTGCAACATTTGCTTATTTGGTGATTAAAGGTTTTGTTTCAATCACCACATTATCTACCCTTTCAATTCTGTTGCATATCGGTTTTTGATTTAACATAATAGGTCCTTATGGTGTTGTTTCGTGCTCTTTTTAGAAGTTCAGTTTTTTCCTTAAGATTTCCCTTCTATAACCATGTCAAGGTCTTCTCCTGTGAGATTTCGTCAGTCTGTCACTTGAAATATCCATACAATTGTTTTTCTTCCGATTTCTATTTCCTAGTTATTGCTGTTCTGTTTGTCTTTATGGTGCCAGTGCTGTTACTGACTATTGTAACTAGTCTTTCTTTGCTCTTTTTGAAATAGCCTGCTAATCCTCATATTAACGATTCCACGCAATCATCAATGATGGCAAGTCTTGGACTCAAATCTGGGTCCCGGCCCACATTGCACAAAGTAGGCCGATGACCAGCATAGACCAGCAGAGCTTGAGCCTCGGCTCGTGCCTGACCTCCCCGCCCTAAATCCCTACTATAATCGACCTTCGGGTTATTGACCTTGAGTCGAGTCCTGTCCGGTGGGAGGCAGTGACAAATACATTCAATGATGGCAAGTACTCTTCCTCCTACTCTTTTTGACACATATAGACTGTCTGTGTCATCACTCGTTTGTATGTCCTGCTACAATCATCAAATTTCTTCTCTTCTGATCCATTTGTTCAACTTCCTCTCTTGTTCATTGGAAGAATTGTCCCAAAGTTTTTACAAAGGGGGACAACCCAGATGTTTATTTCTTTAATGGGATTTCTGCCACAGAGCTTGGTTTCGACAAGTTTTCCTTGTTCGTCTGAGATTCACTTTTATGATTTTCCTTTTGTCTACGCTTGTTTGATGATGTCTGCTTCCAATATTCCAAACTATTTGTAATTTCTCTTTTCTCAAGCGTTCTAATTCTTTCTTGATTTTGCAGTTCTATTTCTTTCGTTGTTTGTCTTTTTCCAAGTTTCATTATGAACATGGCATATTTTTCTATTTCAAGTCCCATTCCTGTATTCTGATTGCACATTTCTGTTGTTTGTATCGGTATCCAATTCTATTTTTCTTAATTTTTGCAATCACCTTGTGGGGGTGTCCTCGTGGTGTAATGGTTAAAGCGCTGGACTGCGGAATCGTAGTGGAGTTCGAACTCCAGTCGCGCTATTACTTTCACTTTCGGACAAATACTCTTGGGAAAGGCATGAACCCCCTTATCCTCCCAGTTATGGGTTAAATAGTATCACTACTGTTCTTCTAAATTGAATAGTTTGGAATAGAAATGTTTTTGACGATTAAACTGTTTACTTAAGCTAAACTGAATTGTTTGAAATAGAACTGTTTATTTGTATAAAAATGGATTTGGCATTAAATAACCCACAAAGGTTGAAAACCTAAACATACAAGCAAACAAAAATAAGGGAAAGACAACCCTGATCCCAAAAGATCCCTCCCCAAAAGAACCATCCCCAACAGTTATAGACTGATAACGTGTCTAACTATGATGTTAAAAATCCTTCCCGTGCGGATTAGGGCGGTGATCTATTATTGATTAGTATACGGCGGACATTTTTCAGAAGAACAGAAAGGAGAACGAAAGAAACGGTTGATTTACAGCATATTGATCATTACTCTCCTTGAGTAAAGCAAACCTGAAAGATGTAGCCACGGTGCAGATTGACGACAGAATTGCTCTCGATATGGTCCCGCCATCCTAGATAGTAGATTGTCTAAAAATGTATAAGATATCCGAAAATCACAAAATTCATCACAGAAGCTATGAAAAACTAAAAAGTGGAAATGACTGCCAGAGGGAAAACTTTAGCTGAGGTGAAAATCAAGAGAGGCATCTTCGAGGTAGATGCGCTGTCACGATGACTGTTTATAATGGCTATAATACTGCTCAATTTCATACTTGAACGCGCATTAGGGGCTACAAATGTACTGAATCGAAAGAAAAGATTAATTGCCTTATGTGCATAGACGACATCAAGGTGTTTGGTTTCGATTTCTTTGTTTAATGGCATATCAACCTTTGTTGGTTATTTAAGTTCAAAGCCATTCTTCTAGAAGAACAGTAGTGGCACAATTTAACCCATAGCTGGAAGGATAAGGGGGTTCATACCTTTCCCAAGGGTATTTGCCCGAAAGTGAATGTAATAGCGCGACTGGAGTACGAACTCGCTTACTTCGATTCACGTAGTCCATCGCTTTAACCATTACACCACGAGGACACCCCCGGGTTCTTTAGAGAAACACTGATTTTATCACAGACAAGTTTCGCACTTTAATAAATTAAGTTGTTTAGTTCACAGATGTTGCCTGTTGGGATATTTCGTAATAATCTGTTTACATTTTAAGTAATATTGTCTTCTTTTCATCGATGATTTTCTTTATAAACTTTACATTTAATTTATCTCCTTGCGTTAACTTTTACTTAGTGTTGCAGGGATGTGTAGTGTTTCGGTTTTCTGTATTTTGCTTTTCAATTCGGTTAGGAGAGGGTTCTTGTCTATTAGTATTTAGTGTTTAGATTCGGGTCGGAGGATGCTGTTCAGATTCTTCCCTATTTATTTGCTTATATATTTCTAGTATCTCAAGATCAGAAAACCAACCTTTCTTTAATAAAATTCTAGCTTGGTCAGCAAGACTCATTGAATTAAATCAAGCAGGTTCTGCCCAAATTTCTATCATTTTTCTACCGTTTCCTCTTTTTGAAGGATTGCTCTTAAAATAACAGTGAAGTACGGGGATCATTAAATAAATTTCCAGACTTTTTTCGTTTGGGCACTTTTATTGATAGTACACACATGAAACTCTAGTCCCCTTCGAAGTAATCTCCTCCGGCTGCAATGCACTTGTTGTACCGTTCCAACAACTTCGGCAAGGCCCCCATGGAAGTCCTCTTGTGTGAGCGTTTCAATGACCTTCGTCACAGCCTCTTTCATCTCCTCAATTGTCTCATAACGACAGTCTCTGAGCTTAGGGAATAACCAAAAGTCACAGGAAGCAAGGTCTACACTATAGAGAGAGTGAGGAACTGTCTTGATGCCCATCTTGGTCAAATAATCTGTGAAAAGGATAGAGTTGCATTGTCCTGGTGGAAATGCCACTGACCCGATTTGAAGAGTGCTGTCTTTTTCCGACGGAATCTCTTCCTGAACTCCCTTAAAACCTCAACATAATAACCCAGAACCCTAACCTTAACCCTAATCTTTTGGCCAATCAACTCTCGTGTATTGACTTCCTTACTCCTCCCACACCTCTCATCATCCCTCACAGACTCGATTCATGCAAGATGGTCGAAAAGCAGTCTGAAGCATTCCATATGTTTCTGTAGCATTTTTTCCAAGTTTAAAACACAATTTTATTGTTCTTCTAAAGTGTCCTCGCATCCAGATTGTATTTTTGAAATTCACCAACTGTGACAATCAGGCTTTAGTAGGGTGTATTCCAATTGCTGCTGTAGCTGTTCATTTTAATCTGAAATATAAGAATTGGTCAGTCATCTCAAAAGATGTTTAGCAATACTGAATTATCAAAAGTCTACGACAATTTAAAATGCCAGAATGCAGCCGGGTTACCCATGTTTGCTATCGAGGGAGCACTAGCCGATCATGACACCCACACTTGTTGTCTGGATCCCACGTTGAATTAGGTCTAGGCTTGTCATTTTTTCATGGATAGTATATGGTGGCTATACCTGACCCAGAGGTTGATTTTTATCTGTACTCCTGTCACAAATGTGACTAAGTGATCTTATAAGGAAGAGGACACTTAAACACTTTTAGATAGATAAGCTGTAATTTAGTATAAGTTCACATTTGAGGACGGGAGCCGTCATTTTTTATATTTTAGAATGACAGGAATTATTCATTTTTTTTATTTTTGGCCGTAGGATTCAAAATTCAAGTGAAGATGACAGCATTTAAACTTTTCACAAATCCATTTGATAATAAATACGGGTAAAAGAAATCAGTGATAATGGACCTAAAAGTTTACTTACAATTTCCATGCTTTCGGCTCTCTTTAATTCTATCTAGAATAATTGTAAAATTATATTTTTGGTCAGTCGAGGATATTTACTTGACCATACATTTAAGCTCCGGAGTGGCCAGTATTATCATAATTTTACTCTCTAGAGAGTTTTTTATACCTGTGTTAGCTCATAGTTTTTCACTGGAATTTGAGTCACAGCAAGTCTCCTCAAATTTCCAATAATCTTCTCTGTTATCTGACCGACCTTAATAATGCGGAAGTCTAGACGGTTATTTTTCCTCTTCTTTCCAAGTCTTCCAGTCTCTTTACCAATCCTTCGGGGATTGTGCCAAGTGCACCAATTACAACTGGTATCACTGTCACCTTCATGTTCCATTGTTTTTTGAGTTCTCTAGCAAGGTCTAGATATTTATCTCTTTTCTCGCTTTCTTTTAATTTTACTCTGTGGTCCACCGGGACGGCTAAGTCTACTATTCAGCAGCAACTCTTTTTCTTCTCTTTTTTTTTTATTTATGTTGACAATCACTAGGTCAGGTCCTTCGGCCGAGATTAAGTTATCTGTTTGTATCTCAAAATCTCAGTGAATTTCGTGCGTCTCATTTTCCAGGACGGGTTCCGGGTTGCTCATATACCATTTGTTCGTAAAGTCGAATTTCAGTTTCTTGCATAATTCCCAGTGAATCTTCTTCCCCATCCAGTTGTGTCTATTATTATTATTATACTTCTTACTAGTTTTTCACGCCAGTATTAACGGGTTGTTTTTCACCAGAGCCTGAATGACAGCAAGTCTCTTCGGTTCTCCACAGCTCTTCGATTTATCCAAACAGGTTTTAGTCCTGCTGTGGTCTAGATGTTTTTAATGCTTTATTTCATCCCTAACTCAAACAATTTCATTTCCAGATTCTATAGGACTATTCGAAGGGGACTTACTGCAATTGATATCACTGTCAACTTCATGTGCCACAACTTTTTCAGTTTTCTGGTAATTTCCAGTTGTTTTTCAATGTTTCGTCTTCTTTCTTTTCATCTTCTTAATTGAAACTTGGTCTTGTGTTAAGTCTCTTAATTGATAAGCCAATGAAAAGAATTTTGAAAATTTGGTTTTCTACGTTGTCTGACTCCTGAAATAAATAAGATGCACCCTAAAGCTTTATCTGGGCGGGGAATTTAATTTTTTTTATTTGAACTGAGTAATTTACTGAGCCATACATAATAGCAACCAGCTTATCTTCAACTGAAAACTTATCTTTTTTCAACATTGCCGAATTTTTGTCATCTGGAATAGATGTTGGGTTACAGTTATATAATTGGCTATTATTTATTATCAAAATATGATTTTATGTTGGGGCAATAATAATAATAATGAATATAAGTAAAGTAAAGTTAGCGACCTTAGTCAAGGGTGACCCGAAGGCTCCCTTTTCAACAGCTACTACACCAAGGTGTAGGGAAGGGCACTTATCTATTCTTTGGATTGCTCTACTTTACCCTTAATCCTTACCTTATAATGTTGAGTGTTAAGCAAGGCGGCATCAAGTACCATTTTTCAAGTCCTTAGTATGACTCGACCTGGGGTTGAACCCTGGTCTTCAGGACTACTGGCGAACACTCTACTCATTAGGCTAATGGATATATTGGGATGAAAATACCAATACAAACAGTCGACAAGTCTGATGCTACATGAAGAGATTAACCAAAAATATCGGTGAAAGAAGCGTGACTTAAAAGATAACAAAACTGGTTCGAGTAATACAAGTTAAAGAAGACTTTTAAAATAACGAAAAACATTCTCCCAACGAGGTCGTGGAGAATGTTCGAAGACAAACCAACAACCAGATGCAAAAGAAGCCAAACAATTTTGGAGTAAAATATGGGAACGGAAAGAAAATAACAGAAAACTCGAACGGATAACTTACATGGGAAAAGAACTACAAGGATTCAAAGAAGGAACTGAATTACGAACATGGAATTGCGCAGAGGAATACCAAAAAAAGTGTCAAATTGGAAAATTCCAGGCCGTGATGGTATTCTGGTTTTTTAAAAATTCATATCTACCCACGACAGACTAGCTCTAAAACTGAGTAGAAGCTCACTAGAAGAAAATATTCCCGAATGATGACTAAGGGTAAGACTACCCAGATCCAGAAAGACTCTTAAAGAGGAGCCATCTCCAACAATTATAGACCGATAAGGTGTCAACCTATGATTTGGAAAATCCTAACAACACAGATTAGGGAGGAGATCTATTACACGCTTGTAAGCAGCCGATGTGTTTCTTGAAGAACTGTAAGGGAATTGTGCAAGAAATTGAAATTTTACCAAACAACCAAATAGTACATGTTCAAACAAGAACCCATCCTTGAGAATGAGAGGCTCAAAATTCTCTGGAATTTTGAGATATAAACAGATTACCTAATCACAGCCAGAAGACCAGACCAAGTGATAATTGACAAAAAAGAGAACTTTGCCATCGAATGAAAATTTAAGAAAACGAAAACAAGAGACAAGAATTTGGACCTTGCCAAAGAACTAAAAAAACACTATAGAACATGAAGGTGACGATGATACCAGTTGCAATTGGAACACTCGGAACAATTCCCAACGGCTTGGTGAAGGGACTGGAAGACTTAGAAATTAGAAGACAAGAGGAGACCATCCAGACTACAGCATTATTTAGATCGGCTAGAATATTGAGAGGATCCTGGCGACCTAAGGAGACATATTGTCACTCAAAGTCCAGTGAAAGACCATCAGCTAACGCTGGTTTGAAAACACTCTCGAAGTAATATAATCATATTTACCAACCCCTCCGCTCGGGCAGGATATGACACAAAGTCAATTTTTTAGCGGAGTTTAACAGGTTTGAATTCAGAGTTTTCCTTCTCCTAGACTAGTTGCATCACCAAGGCTAAAGAACTCAGTCCGCCCTACTATTTACCCATAGCTGGAGAGAGAATAGTTGGATTCATACCTTTCCCAAGGGTATTAGTGCGATGTCTCGTCCATTTCCTACGACGATAACCATTACACCACGGGCACCTCCAATAAAAAATATAATAAACTCTTTTAAAATTATTGTTGAACTATTAGTACTCTTGATGGCCACTCTCAAAAGCTTCGAATATCATAACAGCCCGAAAATCTGTACAAACTATTTATCTGTCTTAATATATATATATATATATATATATATATATATATATATATATATTAAGACAGATAGATAGTTTGTATATATATATATATATATATATATATATATATATATGCACGTATTGGACAATGTCACGGAAAAGCACAAGACGACAAGCGGATAAAAAGTACTCATACACTGACTCCAAATGGCTTTATTAGGTATATATGTATATATGATCCATATATATTACATAGATATTATATATGAATGAACATGATTTAACACCAAAAAGAGACAAGAAGCAAACGATATCTCGCAGAAACAAAGATAAAAGCAGACCACACAGATGATCTATCACTACTTACAAATACATCTGCCTAAGTCGAAACGCTACTGCAATGCCTGGAACAGTGAGCGGAAGCCATTGGTTTCTATGTGAACGAAAATAAAATAGAATATATGTTGTTCACAAAAAGGAACCATTTCGAATTTAAGTTACATTCTTCAAAAATTAGTGGCTATGATGATAAACCTCAGTAGCAATATCTTATTTACAGAAAGGGATTTCTCAAATTTGTGATTAGTTTAATGGATTAAAAATAACGGAAGAAACGTTTTTTAAGTGTTATGAGTAGTCCACATTTTTTGTCCAGGTTGGTTGGTTGGTTGGTTGGTTGGTTTTTATGGCATATCAACATTTGTAGGTTATTTAACGCCTAATTCATTTTTATACAAATAATCAGTTCTGTTTCAAACAATTCACTTTAGCATGAGTAAAGTTTATTAGTCAAAAACATTTCTATTTCAAGCTATTCAGTTTTGTCAAACAGTTCTAATTCAAACAATTCAGTTTAGCTTAATTACAGTTTCAATGTCAAAAACAGTTGTATATCAAAGAATTCATTTTAGCATAAGTACTCTACATCTTTTTGACCCATAGATAGGACCCTATCAGGTGCTACCATTCCTGGTCAGAATGGACCTGGGAGCGATAGCAATGAAGGGGTACTCCGCATCCCCCAAAGCTCCGGCAATACTACCTCACCATCAGATTGCTTAGCTTCTCTTCAGGACATTCATTAGGGGAGGGGTCTTACCCCTCTACAAAGTTGCAGTCGGTGTATTCTTCATATATTCTGTATACATAGACGACTACATTTATATATGTATATATATATATATATATATATATATATATATATACGACTCTATATATGTGAGTGTGTGTGTATGTGTGTATTTAGACCTAAAAACTTATATCTATAGTCATCCACAGACAGATCTGTTTCGTTCTATCAGAACTCATCAGTGTGGCTAGACAGTATCTCCCCGTAGCTGGGATCGAAACCCAGTTGACTCAAACGCCAAGCCAAAGCTTCTAACCATTCAGCCACGAGGAAACCGTTGAACACCGCTTAAAGGTTGACCTTGCTTCGTAACCTGCTTGAGAGGGGAGGGGGAATTAAGTAAATACACATATTTACAATGAACACTGGTAAACTCACTGTTAGATAAAATCTGACGTGTTAAATTTACTACTAGATAAAATCTAAAAGGATTGATAAGATCTAAAGCATTTGAAAAAGCAACAAAATTACTACAAATGCTCTATACACAAAATTACAAAACAAATACAACAATATTCGAAAAAGAAAATATTTCAAGATAAATATTAAAAAAAATAATCATGATTAAAAGTGTCATGCAATCAATCTCCAGGTGAGTACATTATAGCTCGTCAGATATTTTGTATCTGCCTATTCTGTCAACAATCTGGTCAAGTCACCGGTCGATTCCTTAGACTTTTTAGTAAGTGTTCTGAATAAAAGTTTAAGAAGGTGCCGTACGTTTCCCCAAGTACTTTTGGCACTATCTGGAATCATCTTCGGGGAAAAGAATGATCAAATGATGTATACAATGACGACTCAAATCTATATATATGAAAGTAGGTGGAAGAACAAGTGGTAGGGGAATTTCGGAAGATTGCGCATGTTTAGAAATTTTTTTACTGGAGGTTTGAGAAATGGAGGGAGGAGATTTGGCGGGAAATTCTTATAGACATTTCAGAATGTGACTGCTACATTCGAAGTTGATTTGCCGATCTTTATTTAACCGAATGCTTAAATGAAAAAATGATGCCTTTCTCTCTATTTCCTCTCTCTCTCTCTCTCTCTATATATATATATATATATATATATATATATACGCTACAAATTTAAAAGTATTTCTACTTACTTCGATAGGTTTGCGTTTTTTAACTGCATAACAACTCCTTCAGGATTATTGATACCGAAATCATATTCATTTATAAATGTTCCATTGAGCCCACCTCAATATTTTCCATGCACTATACGAGTCTTTTTAAATTGTGTTTTTTATTTGCCTAAATCATTTATTTTCAGTTATATGGTATCAAGTATTCTCAGTCATTGGTTTAATGAGTAGAGTGTTCGCCAATAGTTCGGGAGACTGGCGTTCAATCCCAGGTCGAGTCATACCAAAGACTCGAAAAATGGTACTTGATGCCGCTTTGCTTAAAACTCATCATTATAAGGTAAAGATCAAGGGTAAAGTGGAGCAATCCTGGGAATGGAGTAGCGCCCTCCCCTACACCTCAGTGTGGTAGCAATTGAAAATGGAGCCTTCAGGTCACCATCGACTTACGTCGACAACTTTTTTACTTTTTTTTTCTCAGCTAATACAAATAATTTGCACATAATTGTATTGTTTCAAGAATGGCAATCTGATACTAATAGTATTCAAACTGATCTATTTGACCCATAGATGAAATCCTTGCAGGTACAACCACTCCGAGTCAGAGTGGACCTGGGAATAATTGCAATGAAGTAATGAGGTAATAACATT
>OY757917.1:11818154-11840654 GCA_963585895.1 Sepioteuthis lessoniana | reverse complement strand
GCTCATTTAAAAACGGTATCAATAAAGGGTGCTTACAAATCATATATATTTAATATTTACGTATAAAGAGGATTTGACATTAAATAACTTACAATTGTTCATATGCCATAAAACCCAACCAAACCAAATCCTGTATATTTGATATATATGTAGATAGAGGATTTGGCATTAAATAGTCTTCAATGGTTGATATGCCATAATACCTAACCAAACCAAATCATATATACTTAATTTATATGTTTAAAGAGGATTTGGCATTAAATAACCGACAATGGTTGATATGCCATAAAACCCAGCCAAACCAAATCATATATATTTAATATATGTGTATAAAGAGGATTTCGCATTAAATAATTTGCAATGGTTGATATGCCATAAAAACCGACCATACCAAATCCTTTATATTTAGTATATATGTATAAAGAGGAATTGGCGTTAAATAACCTAAAGTAGTTGATATGCCATAAAACCCAACCAAGCCGAATCATATATATTTAATATATATGTGTGAAGAGGATTTGGCATTAAATAACCTACAATGGCTGATCTGCTATAAAACCTAACCAAAGAATGTAGAGTCATGTTTATTAAACGGTACTGACAATACTTACCAATATTACATACGAGTTACTTGTTTTATTTTTGTTTTGTTTTGTCTTTTTTTAATGGCATATCAACCTTCGTGAGTTATTTACTGCCAAACCTATCCTTATAGAAAAACAGTAGGTGTACAATTTAACATATAGCAGGATAGCATAAACAAAATCATGTCTTTCCAAAGGGTTTTAAGAAAGAGTCTAACTGATTTGAATTCAGAAATTTCCTTCTCCAAGACCGGTTGCCATACCAAGGTTAAAGTGCCCAGTTTGCCCTACTATTTACCGATAGCTTGAGGAAGAATAGTTCGATCCATACATTTCCCTCGGGTATGAACGCTACGTGAAATGAAAGTAGCGTCATCTACGATTCGAATATATATATATATATGTCTGTATGTGTGTGTGGGGGGTCATTCAGTAAATAAGTTGAATCTTGCAAAGGAGTAGACGGTAAGAAGGACTGTTTGCAGATGCACTTTTTCCAATGAAATCAATAATCATGGGTCTTTTTATGTCCCGGAAGACAGTCAGTAAGACCTTCTTTACTAGCCACTGTGCCCGGGACCTTTTTTTACCGGAGAGTCAATGTGTTTCCACTCCATGGACTTGTCGTGGAAAAACCCATGTAAAGATTCTTTGGACTAAAACATGTTTCTCCGTACACATCACACGTTCTTCCGCAAATTTCTCATGGTTTTGCATTTCTCGGCCAACAAAAATTTGTTAATAGACCTCAGTTCAAAACTGGATGACTATTTCAGTTGCAGCCATTTTGAGTGGCTCCAAAAAAAAATATTTCTGCGAGATTAAAATAATTTTCAGCATAAACAATCCAGGGTTTACATTTATGGAAAAAATTCTGAAAAAAGTTTATTTTGCTTTTTTAAAAAAAATTCCTCTTATTTCTGGAATGACCTTGGTCCATATTGAAAAAGCCGAATACTCTAAAATGCTTTGATAGTAGATGTAATCTGTGCCTAGAGGAAAAAATACAAATAATAATATACCCAGACCCTAAAAAATTATTAAATCAGCGATGTGAATTAATAGCTAGATGTAGACATAGGAATAAATTTAAACTATAGACAAATTATCATAGATAATACTTAAATAAAAAAACATAGGATTAAATTGAGATTTAAGATGAATTGAATAAAATGAAATAAAATAAAAAAGATGAGAAGAAACCATGTGATGTGAACGTACTCTTCAATGGAAGGGTAACTGAATTAATAGGCACGAAAATAAAATTTGAAATTAAAAATTTTTATCTTAAATTTTGAATTTAATTTAATATAAGTATTACTGTCTCCTTACGTAAGGTTATTAAAGAATGTTGTATTTCCCTAAATTAGTATTAAATCTGGAGTTTTAAGTTGAAATGTATTTAGAATTTAAAAAAGAAAAAATAATTTACTATGATTCCAACCGGTAATAAAAACAAAAAACCGGAAGAGGGTTAAATGAGGAGAAAACTCTTCACCCCTCTTCTACACCCTCCCACCCTTCTTTCCTGTGTCTATTCTGAATAATTTTATCCATTAGATCTGAAGAACTGTTATTTTTGGTATTTTTGATTTATATCAAAACCCATAACAGGATGGAAATAAATCTATAATCCTAATGTGACCGGTTTTTGTTTTTTCTTAAAGAAATTATTGTTCTGTAATGTTAGTTACATTGAGCTCTTCACCATGATAATTTAAATGTTCACTGTTGAATGTGTTTTTGTTTTGTTTTGTTTTGTTGTTTTGTTTTTTGTTTTTTTGTCCTGATGGAATTACTCCCAACTCCGGTTTAACTGGACCGAATAATACTACTATATATATATATATATATATATATATAAACGAAGATCATTTCAGAATAAGAGGATGTTTTTCTATCACCTCTTTCTATATGTATATATAGAGAGGTAATATAAAAATGGTGACACCTTTCGTGAAGTACATTTTTCATTCGATTTTAAATAGTTTCCCTGTGTTCACCATTTCGGTCAAAACATTTTTGGAATCTTTCATGGCTTATTACAAACCACTTCTATGAAACTTAATTGACATTTTCACTGTTGAGTAATTCTTATAATAAAATGATGATGTCTAGACGTCTAGAAGATTGTATGGACTGGTCAGTGCCAATCGTTCATGCTTTTTGATAAGTAGTTTTGAATAAAACACAAAAGTGTACAACTACAGTCCTTTTATATTCTTCGGACTTAACACCATGCGCCCTTTTCTCATCTCATGTGAAAAAAATTGAGGGCATGGAGGACCTTAAAAGAAATACGACGCTGTAGTTTCACACAATATCAGTAGGAGAATTTCAAAGGAGCTTCGATTAATTAATAACTCACTGGAATAAGCGTATTGAAAGCCAAAGGAACCCTTTTAAATTCAGGTTCTATTCATTTTTCTTTACCATTTAAATAAGGCTTCTGTCTTGATGTTGTTTAACAACCCCCTCTCTCTCTCTCTCTCTCTCTCTCTCTCTCACACACACACACACACACACACGCATATATATATATATATATATATATATATAAACTGCCTACTTCTTGATCTTTGTTCATAAAGCCAATCCATAAATATATATATATATATATATATATGAATATATATGGACCACTCGGTGGAAGATAGACAATCTAGGATAGCCTGGCAAACAATAAACGAAGTGAGTAGAAGAAAGAACACAGCCAAAGCAAAACTGAAAGCAGCAAACCAACAAGAAAGAATAAAACTGTGGAAACAGCACTTCGAAAACTTACTCGGAAACCCACCGAAAATAACACATGAACCAATCACCAGAATAATTAGCAAACAATTAGACATTAAACTAGGACTGTTCACACAAGAACTCGACTCAGTTCTCAGAAAAATTAAAAATAGGAAAGCTGCAGGGCTGGACGAAATTCCCCCGGAAGTATGGAAGACCAGACAATTCGATGACATACTGCTCCGACACTGCAACGCAGTATACAATCAAACTCCGATAGATAGATGGATGAAAGGATGCATACTCCCCTTCCCTAAAAAGGGGGACCTCGGATTAGCCAAAAACTACCGAGGCATAACACTTACATCCATAGCAGCCAAAATCTACAATGCCCTACTACGAAACCGCATAGAACCCAAAATCGACAACATACTTAGAAAAAAACAAAATGGCTTCCGAGGAAATAGATCCACGACCTCACAAATATTAACCATCCGTAGAATCCTTGAAGGTGTACGGGCAAAAAACCTACAAGCGACATTAATTTTTGTTGACTTTACCAAGGCTTTCGATTCCATTCACAGAGGAAAGATGGAACAAATCCTACTAGCGTACGGCATACCTAAAGAAACCGTAGCGGCAATAACGATTCTCTATAGAAACACTAAAGTAAAAGTACGATCACCAGATGGAGACACAGAATACTTCGACATTGTAGCAGGAGTACTACAAGGGGACACGCTGGCTCCGTACCTCTTTATCATTTGTCTAGAGTACGTACTTAGAACATCGATTGACAAAATCAAAGAGAGTGGCTTCGAACTGACGAAGAAAAGAAGCAGAAGGTACCCCGCAACAACAATTACCGACGCCGACTACGCCGATGACATGGCGATACTGGCAAATACACCTGACCAAGCCGAAACACTACTGCATAGTTTGGAACGAGCAGCAGCAAACATAGGCCTCTATGTTAATGCACACAAAACGGAATATATGTGCTATAACCAAACGGGGGACATCTCCACTCTAGAAGGAACCCCTCTTAAACTAGTAGACAAATTCACTTACCTAGGAAGCAGCGTCGAATCAACCGAAAAGGACATCGAAACGAGGTTAGCGAAAGCATGGACAGCTATCAATAGGCTATCGATTATTTGGAAATCAGACCTAACCGATAAAATGAAACGCAGTTTCTTCCAGGCAGCGGTCACATCGATACTGCTATATGGCTGCACTACACGGACGCTAACAAAATGGCTGGAGAAGAAGCTAGACAGCAATTATACAAGAATGCTACGTGCAATCTTAAACAAGTCCTGGCGGCAACACCCCACAAGACACCAACTGTACGGCCACCTACCCCCTATCACGAAAACCATTCAAGTTAGACGAGCCAGACATGCAGGACACTGCTGGAGAAGCAGGGACGAACTCATAAGAGATGTACTCTTATGGACCCCACACATGGCCGTGCAAAAGCAGGAAGACCAACACGAACATACATTCAGCAGCTATGTGAGGATACGGGATGTTGTCCTGAAGACCTACCTAGGGCGATGAACGATAGGGAGGAGTGGCAAGAGAGGGTCAGGGATATCCGTGCTACCAGCGCGATATGATGATGATGATGATATAGCTTTGCTTCGGCGAAGATCAAGAAGAAGGCAGTCCACGCCGACTGCAGGCATGTTTGTTGCAGATAAGACCGATGTGGGACAGGCAGGCACGGTTATAGTGATCACAACTGAAGGTCTGGTCAGAACTTGAATCCAGAGTGTCGCGGTGTTTCTACCCGTGAATTTGTCCGTGAGAGCGATCCCGTAGATTTTTTCAAAAGAGGAGACAACATGTTTGATAGTCAGACTCAAAAGCGTCCCCGTTTTCAGCTAAAATTAACCATCGGTTATGGTCAATGTTTCACACACCAAGGGGTTTTTCAAGAAGCCCTTGAGTTGCTTTTTTTTTGGTATCCCTCTGTCATGATGGCCAATGGAGAGCTCACCGCACAATAAGTTCCTAGGTAGTCGATAATTCACCAGCCTCTATTGTAGCTTGGACGGTTTCGATTCTGGTAATCATCACGTTTTGAAGGACTTCTATAGAGATGACGAAATCATTTCAGTGAATGTTAAGGGTGTGGGAAAGCAAAACTAGTGGAATGGCTCGAAAAGTCATAGGTGGTAACTATACGTGACCCACGACTCTGAACAATATAGGAGGGTGGCAAGGACTACGGCTTAATGCACACTAATCTTTGTGTCTTTCTTCAAGTGCCTTTTTTACCTCATGTGTTTATACTATGTATATCTATATCGTCAATCAACTGATTTCCATAATAAAAAAGGGTTAATTTGGGGGCAAAAAAAGACTCCAGAAACTGTAATTTTTTATCTGTATTTTTGCCTTTATTGGCCAATCGACACATTCGTGCTCATTTTAAAATTCCTTTGAAACTTGCAGACGACTATATTTAACTTTGAAAACTTTGAAGGATTAAAACCCAAAATAATTCAAGAAATCTTTTCTCTCCTCGATTATTTGAAATACTCTTTTACCAAATTGAATCATAAATTTATCATCAACTTTTTTAATCTAATATCGAGCCAACCTCAATTTTATAAATAGCAAAGAAATAAATATTTTCTACAATAAGTGTAGAATTATCCTATATTAACTCAACTAACTTTCGGATTTTGTCTTTTATGTGAAGTTCTATATACTTTTCTTTTGTGTGAAGTTCTATATACTTTTCTTTTGTGTGAAGTTCTATATACTTTTCTTTCAAGAAAGCATTTAATTTCAACGTCGTTTAATTGTATTAAATAGACTGAATATGTAATTGAATACATAGATTTATTAATATTGATATTTCAACTAAAGCTTGCTGAAGAAAATTTCAGCAGCAGTCGCCACAACGTTAAACGCATAGATATATTTTCTTTCACACATAGGGACATATTTACACACAGACCTTTTTTCTTACTTAAAATATATCCCTTTAGAATAGGGTAACAATAACTGATTGATTTCACGCATGAATCTTCACTTTCCTTCTTAAAATATTTTCGCCTTGACCAATAACTTTTCTTACAAGAAAAGTCTTTGTAACTTCTATTTTTCAAAAAATTTTGCTTTCATTTCAAAGAAATGAATTTTTTTTTATTTGTAGATCGGTGCCTAATTCAGTCATTTACACCTTTGTCTGCCACACACACACACACACACACACACACACACATATATGCGGAAAAATAAGTGGGAGAAAAGGGGATTTCGGTCGTCATTTGAATTAAATGATGACCGAAATGCTTTTTTCTCCCATACGTTAGATTTAAAACATACTTTCAATTTTTCCCAGGTAACTTTAATTAAACTCATACATTGTAAAAAATCTAGTCGGCTGTTAGGATCTGCAATTATCTCCCATTCCAAATACATCATTAAACAATGCCCTGACTTTTATCAGATTTCACTCTACTTGGCAGACATTATTTTACGTGAGAATAATATTGAAATGGAAAATGGATAGGAATAAATTTTATAACAAAAACTAGGAATTTATTTCCCTACCACACTTCCATACTTCTGGTCGATTTTTTATTCAGATATTCCGTTTTAGTTGGTCAAGTCTTTGATGAAATTTGATGCGCTTGACGATGGCTGGAAGCTCTCTTTTGTTTACAAAAATGAATCACAGTCACAGCGAATAATTTCTGTTGTCACCACTCAGATATATATCTCTATCTTTCCCTTTCTTTCTTTTCTTTCTCTCCTTCTTACGACCTCTCCCTCTCTATATTATCGTTTTCCTCTTATGTTAAACTCAGGGGAAAAAACCACATTCTGATTAAGTTATTTATGAAATAAAGACGAAATATTACTGAAATCTTTTGTCTGTTCCAGTTTAGCAACTTTACTACTTATTTTTTCACATCTTGTCGGATCTACTAAATCTACCATTTCTCCACACACACACACACACATATATATATATATATAGCAGGAATCTGATCGCAGAAGCAAATATTCATTTACTGGATTGCATACACTGCCAAAAGCAATATATTGGAAAGCCTGTATGTCCATTTTATTTCAGAATTAACAACAGACAGAATTAGGTCTATGTATTATAACCCACTGCTACATATAAAACAACTTTTCCGCTCAAAGGGCCATGACTTCAAGAGATTTAAAATTCACCATCATAGAAACAATTGGGAGAAAAGAGCCTTGGATAGTATCATATAATAGAAAGATATACATTTGACCGCAAATCGCTTTAACATCAAACTAAACCATCCTCGAAACACAATTTTAGAATAGAATGAACAGATTGATTGTCATATAAATGAACAAATTCCCAAGTTGAATACATGATTAAACAATTACGGGTATTTAGAAATATACCTCAGCCACACCTAAAATATCTTTCGTGAGTCGATCTCTTAGTAAGGAGGTCATAAAATGGTCAGTTGCAAACACCAGGACACAAAAAAGGATTTTCATTCAATAGATGGATATGTTATGCTACCAATTCATTTCTCGTCTCTTCTTTTGTAACATATCAACTTTTTTATTAATGATTTTTAAAATTTAAAAAAAAAATCTTTTTCACAAAACCCTTTCTCCGGTCATGACTCATATTCTTCTAATGCGTGAAACTTATAGTCGTGGGACTGACTTGAGGTAAGAAAAAAAGTAATTTATATCAGATTTTATCCTTCTTTACTTGACAGTATTTGAGCACTTTTAATTGAAGGAGAAAACGTTCTTATATATATATATATATATATATATTCGTTGTATCATTACACTTCATGGTGCGTCCTGTTGGTGTAATGGTTAAGACGATGGACTACGGAATCGTACTAAGCGAGTTCAAACTGCAGTCGCGGTATTACGTTCACTTTCGAATAAATACTCTTGGAAAAGGTATGAACCCCCTTATCCTCCCAGCTATGGGTTAAATAGTACCACTACTGTTCTTCTAGCAGGATGTTTTTGGCATTAAATAGCCTACAAGGGTTGATATGTCATTAAACCAAACAACCCTTCAGGGTGGCTAGACACGTGAGACTCTTCAAGCTGAGATTGAAACACGCCTAACTTTATTTCAGGCCGATGACATAACCCCTAAGCTAGTATGCGACTTAACGTCAGTTCGGGAATTTAGAGCATATGCATTAACTTTTGTTTATATTTTACGCTATTGGCTACCGAGGTGGTTAAATCGTTAGAAGAGCTTTGCATTATGCGAGTTGCAACCGTTATATATATATATAGGCTTCTGCATACTGTGCTTGTAGGTTCGATCTCCAGTGGTGGAGATTACGGTGTGCACTGCTGATAAGACCAATAGGGTCGAAACAGCTGTTCAGTGTTCCGTATGTCACACGTAGGTGTTTGCCGGATTTTCTAGTCATGATAATTCTAATATATCATTAATTCCTCCATCTAGTCGTGTTATGACGTTCACTTTCTGACCACTGCCCTTGGAAATGGTATGATTTTGTTTTTTTATTTAATGGCATATCAACCTTTGTGAGTTATTTAATGCCTCGTAGAAGAACAGCAGCGCTATTATTTAACCCATAGATGAGGAGATAAAGGGTTCAATTTTAATGGGTAGCAGTCTGAAAGTGAACGTAATAGCTCGACTGGAATTCGAACTCGCTTACTTCGAGGCAGCATCCAGCTCTTTGGTCATTACACTTGGAGGATCCCCCCCAATCAGCTGTGCTACATAATATCATTGCTATTCTTCAACAAGGATGTCTTTCGAAATAAATGACCGAATAAATATGCCATTAAACAAAGAAACCAACAAAAAAAAACTATGTATGTATGTATGTATGTGTGTGTGTTAAATTAGCGTCAACCTGGAAAATAATTTTGTAAGATTTAAATTCAAACATAATGGAGAAAAGAAAATATCAATCCTATTAATTGATTCTATTGTGATCATAAATCAAGATTCAGTTTTTTCACAATGTCGACTTATGCATTTCCCAACTAGGCAAGCAGTCTGTGTTCGAGCCTAGTAAAAACGTACGACTTACCGACTTTGGAAGATTGGTGCAACGTAATCTTCCCCCTTCTTATTTGGTCCTTGGCCCCTCTCGTTTGTCAGTCTAACCCTCATTTTACTCGTTTCCTTTTTTCTTTCATCCACCCGTTCAAAGAAATTTTTTAAAAATAAAGAATTATTGTCTACCCGAATAAATCACGTGACCTGCTGACAATATTTTGAAAACGGGTGTTGTCATCTTCCGATTTCAGCAGGCAACCCTCCTTCTCTCTTTATCTTCTTATCGCACCCACCCCTTTTCACTGCGCCCCCCCTCTCTCTCTCTCTCCCTTCCTGCCACTGAACTGTTTCCGCCCTAAGCAGATGCCATAAGGCCTTAGAAGAATTGTTCTCGCAGACCCCAAAAGTGACATTGTCACTTGTCATATTGAGAACATTATCTACACGTCAAGCACAGAGATTTTTTTAAAGTCTCGCTTCTTCCGACACAGAATAGGGTGGGAAAATAGGAAGATCATGTTACGCCAATCTTACATATAGGGATTTACTGGTTTTTATCAAGCTGATACAAAAATGTCCAACATTTTTTACATCTTTTCATCATATAAGTTCACTGCATCATTATTTTGTCATTTTGTATTCATTTTCAACAACTTTACTTGATTTCATGACATGTCAGCTCTTATTGGGTAATTTTACGCTGACATTAGTCTTTTTTCTTTTACAGTTATATAGTTTCAAGTATTCCTAATCTATATTTTAAAATGTTCGAAACGAACGTGGCCACTTTTATAATGTTTCGTTCAGGGGAGGTAACTTTGAACGATACTTTATAATCTCTTCCCTCTTGTACAATGCCAAATATTAAGTATGGAATACTAACACAATACTTAGAATACTGAATCACAATCCTACATGGCACAATGCTACTCTACCTGATATTTATCGAGCTCCGCAAGGACGTACGAGTATGTTACATGGCCTTTTTTTATAGTGGAAACAAGGTGCAGAAGCGTAACTCACACACACACACCTGAGGGTTCCCAAAATGTCTTCAGCCCCGTCGGCATTCTCTTAAAAAAGGGCACCTCCAGCACCAAGCAAAAAAGCCTAGGCCCTCTGGAAAGGGTTAGAGCCTTGGGACACCGCTCCTTGAGGCTCAAGGAACGCCGGTCTAAGCATGCATCAGACGGTCTCGACCAACTACCACCGGAACCAAGACACACCCGATCTTATCCGCGTATCAGGCTACACGGTCGATCGAAGTGTGTCCCTGACGACTGAGGCAGGGCAGCAAGTCAAAAGACAATGCTACTCTACCTACTTTGCCAGACCTGTGTCTGACTGGTTTATATATTTAACATTTCTAGCCGCATGACCCCAGTAGTAGAATCCATTTCAACAGTTTTGTTCGTTGCCTGGAGATCCGTGTTCAAACCACACGGGTTGGTATCAGCACAGTCTTCTACATAACACTATGTTAAAATTAATAATTCCCAAGCATCTATTTGACCCATACATGAGACCATAACAGATACTGCCATAAACAGTCAGAGTCTACCTGTAAGTAATGGTAATGAACGGGTGATTCCGCTCACACACCAGTCTACTTCGGGATGCGATCTGCGGGTCACAAAGCTATTTTGGTATTCGATATATACTTTGTGCTGTCATCTTCAACAAGAAAAGTTAGTTTTTATCATTATGGGTTTTTCGAACTATTGTCTTCATCTTTATCATATTTACCCAACCCCTCCGCTCGGGCAGGTTCAATCCTCACTACAGGCGAATAACAATACAGGAATACTTAACACTTGTACCCGGTTATGGCTAACGGAATCAGAACAGGCGGCCCCCGTGGTTTCAATAAAGGACGTGGTTCGAAGTTTCGTGAAGGTTCCCGAGATCGACAAACACCTGAAGAAGGCCGGAGGATATATCGATCGAAACGTTGTGGAAATAACAATAAAGATGAAGACAATAGTCCGAAAACCCTTAATGATAAAAATCAACGAGCTTCGTCACAAAAATTTAGACAACTAAGAAAAGTTAGATCTTTTTTATTCATATCATCATTCTATTTATATTATGGTTTCGAGAAAATTCGGGTTAGAGAGCCTTGAGCATAAATGAATATCTGTTCGAATGTCGGGTCTTAACTCCACAAGATACACGGGGTAACAGGAAGACAGTAATACGTGGGTGTAAGCAACTCGCTCGGGTTGACAGGCGGAAACTGCTCACGTGGGTTGAAAATCGGAAATGATTAGGCGTTGTGAAATTGTATATGCAGTTACCCATGTCGGGCAGTAAAGCGGTCAGGAGAGTATCAACGAGCGGCTGGCAGGCGTCAGGGTGTCAGCTGCCCATAGGTAGCTTGCGGTTATGTATTTCTCGTCAAGGAAGGCGTAAGGTTCCAAATATGGCACAATATGGCTAAGAAGTTATGGGTCAATATAGCTCTCTCTCTCTCTCTCTCTCTCTCTCTCTCTCTCTCTCTCTCTCTCTCTATCACATACACACACACACACACACATGTCTACAGAGTTTTGACCCTAAGAAAGAATAAAGAAAAGTATATATTTGTAAACCAAGTGTTATTGTCATTCTATCATTCATCTCGGCTATATAACCATATTGTGAAGGAAATTTCCCATAAACGCATAAGCCTTCAGGGCAACATGTTGAGTAATTCCCCTTGCTGGTATCTCTAGAGTAATTGGGTTTATTTATTGATGTCCTTCAACTTTCCAAACAATCTGTGTCAGGTTTTCTTAGATTGCATAAAACCAGCAGCAATCCTCGATCTGTTTTTTTTTTCAACGTCCAAAAAACTCCATCACATTAGTTAGTTGTCTCCCTTTGGTCGAGGACGACTCCAAGGTTCCCTTTTCTATAGCTACCATACCGAAGTGTAAAGGAAGGTGCTACTTTTTCCCTGCATTGCTCCACTTTACCCTTGATCCTTACCTTAAAATGCTGAGTGTTAAGCAAGGCGGCATCAAGTACTATTTTTGAGTATTTGGTATGACTCGACCTGGGACTGAACCCCGGTTTACCGGGCTATTGGTGATTCTAACATTTTTTTCATTTATATTCATTCATGGCATCGTTATTCAGTCAGCAATTTTTTTTTCGTGGATTTCACTTGAATTATTTAATATTCGTTGCAAAATTTTTCAACCAGAAGAATGAATAAGCTCAAGGAAGCTTATTCGTATGTTTTGCTTTTGTTTAATGGCATATCAACCTCTATGGGTTATTTAAAGCAAAAAGCCATCCCTGTAGAAGAACAAAAGTGGTAGTATTCAGCACATAGCAGGAGGAGAAAACGGTGGTCATGCCTTTTCCCAAGGATATTAGTCCAAAAGTGAACGTTATAGCGTGACTGGAGATCGAACTCGTTTACTACGATGTCACAGTATAGTACGTTAGCCTCTACGCCAGAGGGAATTCCCTCTTTGTGCTTCTTGGTGATAGGCACTGTTCTTTGCCGTTTTAAAAATCATGTCACGAGTTATTTGCGATTAAAATAAAAAGAAATAACTGCTGAGAAAGAGATCAGTCAATATTAGAGTCCATATTAGCCGGTATTAATACATCAGGTCAAGGTGGACCCTGGAGTAATAGCAATGAAGCAATGATTCAAGACACTCCAGAAAACCAGTGCTGGTGCCTCACAACCAGATACACCTTATTGTAATACTTAAAACACGATTTTAGTTACGTAAGTCTTAACTTTACGCAAGAGATGTAGCCGACATATATATATATATATATATATATGTGTGTGTGTGTGTGTGTGTGTGATACTAACTTGTAACATTTTCATAAACGAACGACTCACTACAAAGTCATTTCCGGATATTCTAATAGCTTTGTGAAAACGAGCCTCATCAGTTGGGCAATCCGAGATGAAAACAGCGACCTTAAGTTTGCCAGATTTTGCTTTTTGGGCACGGAACCTAACCCGAACCTGCTGGTAATTCTATGTAATTTTAGGAAATGACGTGTCTTTTAATATTTCGTTAAGTTTGTTCTTTGAACAGGTCCCTCGTAATTCAATGTGGATTATGTGTGTGATTGCATGATGATTTATAGCGGATGATCTTGGTCGGTTTTTTTCTGTTTGCAATTGAGGCGTTTTCTCAAATTGTGAAGGTGAATTAAAAATAATTTCTTCTGGGAATAATTAAGAATTAAATGTCAAACATGCGAACTGGTGTATTTCATTTAATCCAACGTCTCTTCACACAGTTGTTGGTGGTGGGTTGTTTTATTGTAGTTTTACTTTTCGCTTTAGATTAGTTTGTACATTCTTTTTTTTTTTTTTTTGGATTAGTTTATTGCTATTTAACTTTAAAAGATTATGTCGACCTCAGTACAGTCGACCGGAGCAATTAATTCGTGGGAGTAAAAATGTATGAAGTAGAATTTCAGATAGATAGATAGATAGATAGATAGATTAGAAAGGAACGTAAATATAAAGATAGAGATATAACAGTATGATATTTTTTGATAGATAGATAGATAGATAGATAGATAGATCAAATCCTGAACGAGACTGATAGCATTTCACATAGCACTAATACCCTTGGGAAAGGTATGAATTCAATTATTCTCCCTCCAGCTATGGGTAAATAGTAGGGCAGACTATGTTCTTCAGCCTTGGTGAGGCAACTAGTCTAGAAGAAGGAAAACTCTGAATTTAAACTTCGCTTCAAAATTTACCTTGTATCATATCCTGCCCAAGCGGAGGGGTTGGGATAGATAGATAGATAGATAGATAGGTTTGAACAGAATGCGGACAGAGAAATAATGTATCGATAGATATAGACAGATAGATAGATAGATAGATAGATAGATATGAACAGACGAAGATAGATAGATAGGTAGATAGATAGATAGATAGATAGATAATGTTGCTGATGAGAAGTTAAATGTGATTGAGTTGAGATAATGAAGGGAAGCAAATCCATACACACAAGCTCTTTTTTACGTGAGACAGAGAAGTCTACTTTAAGCAAAATCCTTGATGTTTATTGCTGTTCTAAAGGTTTTGGGGTCAGTGGAATGTAAGTGCGATAGGTTGGGATTTTTAAAATTTACGATGCATTTTTAAGTAAAAAATATTTTCAAAGCATTTTTATTGTAAAAATCATTTCCAATGCATTTTTATAGTAAAATCGTTGGCCAATATATTTTTATAGCAAAAATTTTTCCCAATGGAATTTTATAGTAAAAATTATTTCCAATGCATTTTTAGAGTAAAATCATTGACCGATACACTTTTATAGCAAAATTCATTTCCTATGCATTTTTAAAGTAAAAATCTTTCCCAATGCATTTTTATAGTAAAAATTATTACCAATGCATTATTATTGTAAAAATCTTTTCCAATGCATTTTTAGAGTAAAATCATTGGCCGATACTCTTTTATTGCAAAATTCATTTTCCATGCATTTTTACTGTAAAAATCATTTCCAGTTAATTTTTATTGTAAAAATCATTTCCAATGTATTTTTATAGTAAAAATCATTTTCCAAGCATTTTTATAGCAAAAATCATTTCCAATGCATTTTTAGAGTAAATATCATTACCAAAGCACTTTTATTGTAAAAATCATTTCCAATACATTTTTATAGTAAAAATCATTGGCCAATGCATTTTTAGAGTAAATATCATTACCAAAGCACTTTTATTGTAAAAATCATTTCCAATACATTTTTATAGTAAAAATCATTGGCCAATGCATTTTTAGAGTAAATATCATTACCAAAGCACTTTTATTGTAAAAATCATTTCCAATGCATTTTTATAGTAAAAATCATTGGCCAATTCATTTTTAGGCTAAAAATCATTTCCAATGCATTTTTCTTGGGAAAAATAATTTCCATAGCAATTAGCAAACTTGCAGAATGTTCGCCTTGTAACTTAGCAGTTAGTAAACTCATAACATTTAAGACGCAAAATGTTTTTATCTAATATGTTATTTAACATTCTGACTTCTCAAAATGTATATTAAACAAACTAGATTAAATCAAAGGGTATCATTTTTTTCCAAACCATACAAAGGAAAATTTTATGAAAAAACCGCGAGTTAAAAAATGTAATTCCTTTACAAAAAATTAAAATTAATATATTGCTACCCTTACAGCAGATTTTTTTGACAGCCTTAATTCTTTCAAGCTTAGATTTCTTTGATTTAAAGCAATATTCTTTATCAAAATACAGGCCATTGGCCTAATGAGTTGAGTGTTCACTGATAGTCCGGGAGACCAGCGTTCAACTCCAGTCATATCAAAGACTTAAAAAATGGTACTTGATGCTGCTTTGCTTAGCGCTCAGCATTATAAGGTAAGGATCAAGAGTAAAGTGGAGCAATCCAGGGAATGGAGTAGCACCCTCCACTACCCCTCGGTGTAGTAGCTATTGAAAAGGAGCCTTCGGGTCACCCTCGATAAAGGTCGCCAACTTTACGTACTCTTTATCAAAATGGTTTCATCTTTCTGGAATGGCAGTTATTTGATATTATAACTGTTACTTCTATTCGAATGTTTTCCCACTGGCGTTAGCCAATGGATTTTCATTGGAGTTTGAATAACAGCAAGTCTCCTCAAGTCTCCAGGATTCTTCTCTGTGTTCTGGCCGATCCAAACAAATCCTCCAGTCCCTGTTCTAATCCTTTGCTGACTGTACCAAGAGCATCAATTACAATTCGTATAACCGTCACTTTCATGTTCCACAGTTTTTTCAATTTCCTAGCAAGGTCCATGTAATTATCCTTCTTTTCACTTTCTTTCAATTTTACTCTTTTGTCAGCCGGGATAGCAAAGTCCACAATTCGGCAAGTTCTTTTTTTCTTTTTTTTTTTTTGTTAATTATTAGAAGGTTTAGTCGTCTGGCCGAGATTAGGTGATTCGTTTGTATGTCATAATCCAAGAGGAGTTTGTGCGTCTCATTCTTTTGGACAGATTCTGGGTTGTGTCGTTCGTATGGTCAAGCTTCAATTCTTGCACAAGTCCCTGTAGATCACCTTGCCCACCCAGTTGTGTCTAGTCTTGTACTCTTTCAGTGCTAATTTGTTGCATTCGCTTATTATGTGATTGATCATTTCGTCTCTATCACCACATAAGTTACATATGCTGTTTTGCTGCGACTTATCTAGTCTTGCTTTGATATTACTGGTCCTTATGGCGTTTTATTATTATTAATTATTATTATTTATTACCCTTTAGAGTTTTTCACATCAGCGTTAGCTGATGGTTTTTCACTGGAGTTAGAGTGACCGCAAGTCTCCTCAAGTCTCCAGGACTCTTCTCAGTATTCTGGCCGTTCTATATAATGCTGTCATTTGGATGGTCTTCACTCCAATTCTCTAGCAAGGTCGAGGTACTTATCTCCCTTTTCACATTCTTTCAGTTTTATTCTGTGGTCAGCCGGGACAGCAAAGTCAACAATTTTGCAAATTCTCTTTTTTTCTTGATTATTATTAGGTCTGGTCTTCTGACCGAGATTAGGTGATCCGTGTATATGTCAAAGTCTCATATGAGTTTTTGTGTGTCGTTTTCTAGAACAGGTGCTGTATTATTGTTTAAAAAAATTCCCATTATTTTTTTGATTGACCCTCGTAGAGAGATATGAAGTAACTGAAATTATAAAAAGTGGAATTTTCACGGGTATTGCAAGTTGCTGTTCGGCTCCTCCTATTTCCATCTCATCCTGTTCCTTTACCATGTCTTTGGGAATCGTTCCAAACTTAACAATTATAATTGGCGTCACCGTCACCTTTACCTTCATTATTATTATTATTATTATTATTATTATTACTACTACTACTTCTACTATTTGCCCAGTCGGCTGGGGCGGTAGAATACACCGACTGCTTCTCTGCAGAGGGGTAAGACCCCCCCCCAACGAGTGTCCTGGATATGACAATAAACAATCTGATGGTAAGGTTCCAGCAGTGCTGGAGCTTTAGGGAATGCGGAGTACCCCTTCATTGTCATCGCTCCCAGGTACACTCTGGCCCGGAGTGGTAGCACCTGATAAGAGTTCTATCTATGGGTTAAATAGAACTAACAGCATACTTATGCTAAAATGAATTGAGTAAACTGAATAGCTTGAAATAGAAACGTTTTTAACAATTAAACCGTACTTACACTTAAACTGCATGCTTATGCTTAACTGAATTATTTGAAATAGAACTGTTTTTCGACATTAAAACTGTATTTACACTTAACTGAATTGTTACATATAACTGCTTGAATAGTTTGAAATGGAAATGTTTTTGACAATTAAACTGTGTACTTATGCTAAACTGAACTGTTTTCAATAGAACAGATTATTTACATAAAAATGGATTTGGCGTTAAATAACCTACAAAGGTTGATATGCCATAAAACCAACCAAACAAACAAACATACTTCTACTATACATTATAATTTACAACTTCCACTCGTACAAGAAAATTTATTTTCGTCACCACAAATAAAGATGCTAACTTCCCTTTTCTCAACCTTATGCCAGACTTTTTTCGTTTTTTTTTTTTTTTTTTTTTTTTTTTTTTTTTTTTGAAGTTTTTGTTTTTCGGTGTTCTTTATTTCTTATTTTGTCGACCATATTCAACGCTTTTTTCTGCCTCTCGTTTCCTCTCAACCCCACCAATCTCTTAACCCACACTCAAAATCTTTCTGTTTCCCAGATAAACTAACCCACCCACCTTTCGACCAAAAAATAGTAGTTAGATGAGGGAGAGGAGAAAAAGAAATTAGGATAAAGAAAACGAAACACAAAGTAGTATTAAGGCTGTTAAGTTCCTTGTCAAACGTTGGAGAACGGACCGTAAACAATATTTGTTCCTCCAGCGTAAACACGTGTTTAAATCTCTCTTCCTAACACACTCTCACATACAAACACCCAATAAACACACCATACACAACGCACATACACGAACACACAAACACACATCCAAACACAAACACAAAAGCAAAACACACACACACATACACAAGCACTCAGAAAAACACACAGAAACTCAAACACACTCACACACACACACACACACACACACTCACACACACACACACACAAATACCAACATACACACAAATATACACACACATACACCCTAGCACCAACATACGCACAAATACACGCAAACACGTACACATACGTATCTATATGTATATTTAAAATTTAAAAATTATATATATATTTAATATGTGTAAATATATATATACATATATATATATATATAGAGAGAGAGAGAGGAGAGAGAGAGAGAGAGAATAAAAATACATTTTTGTTTATTTATTTATTTATTTTTGTATGTTGTATGTGTGTTCGTAATATCAACACAGTGCGTTGTGCATATTTTGTATGTCATATCTTCCGTGTGATATGTGTTGCGTGTATTCTGTGTGTGTGTGTGTGTGTGTGTGTGTGTGTGTGTGTGTGTGTGTGTGTGTGTGTGTGTGTGTGTGTGTGTGTGTCTTTCTTTTTCTGCCTAAAATAGCCACGATCCTCACTGCGTGGGTGTGGCCCATATGACACTTCTGTTTCTTTATTTAGAAAAGTGCAGAAATATACAATAAAAGCACTTAGAAATTTGTGCAAAATGAAACAGTAAAGCAATAGAAACGTAAATCACCTATTTTTTTTTCTTTTCTCTTTGTTTTTTTTTCTTTTCTATTTTTTTTATTTTACTTCTTTTTTCTTTTTTCTTCGACTTTCACTTTTTTTTCTGTTTTTTACTTCTTTTTTTTCCTTTTTCTTTTTTTCTTTTTTCTTTGTTTTCCTTTTTCCTTTTTTTCTTTGTTTTCCTTTTCTTTTTTTCTTTTTCTTTGTTTTACTTTTTCTTTGTTTTACTTTTTCTTTTTTTCTTTTTTCTTTGTTTTTTCCTTTTTTTTTTTGTTCTTTGTTTTTTTACTTTTTCTTTTTTTCTTTGTTTTTTTCTTCTTTATTGTTCTTTGTTTTTACTTTTTTGCCTTTTTCCTTTATTTGCCTTTCTTTTTTTCTTTTTTTGCCTTTCTTTTTTTTACCTTTTTTCTTTTTTTGCTTTTCTTTTTTTCGTTTTTTTTCCCCTCTTTCTTTTTTTTTCCCTTTTTTTCTTTTTTTTCCCTTTTTTCTTTTTTTTTTACCTTTTGGGGATGTGTTAATGCATATTGTTTAGAACTTCTTCTATATTTTATATTAATTCATGATTGTTTGAAGTATTCATTTACCGTAAATTCCAGCGTAAACCATGAAAAAAACTACAAAACAAGAGGTCGTCTTATACGGCAGGGCTAAAATCCAGACCTTTACTACAGAGTGGCCCACCAGTTGAACTGTACTAAAAATCGATACACATCACCTACCATAACTCCAACAGACCTAGCCCAGACAATCAGGGCTGTAGAATACGCCGACTGCATCTCTGCAGATGGGTAAGACTCTCCATCCCAACAAATGTCTTGGATCGGACACAAAACTATCTGATGCAGAGACTCAAGTCCTGGAGCTTCGGAGAATGTGGAGTATTCCTTCGTCGTCACTACTCCCAGATCCATTCTGACTGGAGTGATCGTATCTGTTAGGGTCCTATCAATGTACCAAATAGAATTGTTTTACTTTAAACCATACGTGTGCAAATAGAACTATTTGTGTTAAATAGCAATACTTGAAACCATTGAACTGCTCGCAAACTAATGAGTTTGAACTAGTTTAAAGATGTTACCAACAAATAATTTGCTTAAAAATCACACGCACACACACACACACACACACACACACACACACACACACACACACACACACAGCCACACTGAAGAGTTCTGATAGAACGAAACAGTCTGTCTGTGGATGACAATATATATATATATATATAATATATATATGTATGTATATATTGTGACCGAAAAACAAGAGTAAAGTGGCCTCCCGATTTTTAAAGGAAAGATTTAGAAGTCATCAGAAGAGCTTAGCTCTGATTGGCTGTTGCAAAAATATATATAGAGCCATTTCTGAGGTTATTTTTTTTCCTTGTGTGAATGCGCAGGTTAGCTGTCGGGATAGGAGTTGGAGTAAGATCAATGCCAATTGGGTCATTTGGGTGAGGGGTCTGATGTTGCAAGACCCGAAACTTCCCATGAACCCAAAGGAAACATCTCTGATGACCCATCCCGATGCATCAATGAAGATGTATGATATAATATATATATATATATATATATATATATATATATATATATATATATATAATGGAATTAGGATTAAATAATATGAGTTGATACGCCTTAAAATACTATCATCCAGCGGACAGATATCATACCTAACGGTATAAAACTAAATGTGAAAATTTCCTATTATATACATAATAATCCAGACAGAGAAATCTATCATAGTCAATGTCTCGATGCAAGTAGTTTGGCCTTATTACATACTTTTGCTAAAGGTTATCAAAGCCTATCTTTATTTAGGCCTACTGGGTAAGTTTTAATTTACTAGTGGCCTACTATATGTTTAGGGAAGGGGTCGACCTATACAGGTGAAAATCAACCCAGAATTTCGTGCGACTTATATACCGGATCGATTAGCAAGCCGGATTTTTCGATAGTTCTTTTTGCAGTTCAAACTATTTGGGGACGTATTTTGCATGAAAATCTTACAGACACCTAAGAAATGGGTTTGATTAAAAAATCCCTCAGTCTACTCTTAACTAACTGTTCAGTAATATTTTTCGTTTGATTGATTGAGTAATTGACTTTAATTGTATGTCAACCCGTCAAGGGTTATTTCATGCCTAGAGGGCAGGGAATCGCGTTCATTTTGCGTTCATATTTATATTTTTAGAGTGGTTGTTTTTTAAATTTAAATTTGAAAATTTCGACAACTAATACCCTATCGAAAAAACTAATTTTTACACATGATCCTGTCGATTACAAAAAATTTTGGCACACGATCCTGTCGATTACAAAAGATTTTGGCTCACGATCCCGTCAAATACAAAAGATTTTGGCTCACGATCCTGTCGAATACAAAAGATTTTGGTTCACGATCCTGTCAAATACAAAAGATTTTGGCTCACGATCCTGTCGAATACAAAAGATTTTAGCACACGATCCAATCGAATACAAATATTTTTTGCACACGATCCTATCAGATACGCATAATTTTTTTCTCACGATCCTATCAGATATGTATAATATTTGCACAGATATATATGATTTATAGATGGAATCCTAATAATTTATATACAACTCTAAAAATGATATTTAAATTTCAAGACTTCCTCATATTAATAATTCTATTTGATAATTCCTCATACAATAATATGACTTCACACATTCTTATTTAGTACGAATAATCATCTAATAAATCAATCAAAGTCATAGATGGGACCCTCAGACGTACTAATACTACATTTCAGAGTGTAACTAGGAGTAATAGCAATCAAGGGGTACTCCACAGTTCCCAGAACTCAATAATCGGAGCCTCAACGTCAGTTGCAGTTTGTGTTAGGAGGCACCCATGGTTATCGTTGTAAGAAATGGACATAGCGACTCGAGTTCAAATCCTGGACGAAGATGTTTACATTTCTCATTGCGAAATATATGAATCCAACAATTCTCCTTCCAGCTATGGCTAGAATAGTTGGACAGTCTGGACTATTTAACATGTCAACGTGTCTTGGAGAAGGAAAAAATTGAATTCAAACCTGTTAACTCAGAAAAAAAAATGAATCTTTTGTCACATCCTGTTCGTGCGGAGGGGTTAGGTAAATATGTACACCTTTTTTAGATGCTGTCTGCATATTCCTAGTTCCGCCGATGGGGGAGGGGAATATTTGTGTTTGACATCGTACTTGAAGTGTATAGGAAGGAAAGAGAACAGGTTAACCATTCTCCGTAATTGCCCAAGTCGTTTTCAAAGACAATTTCTTTAAAATTTATAGCATATTGGGTTCATAGATTTTGGATAGTTTCAATAAGAGTTGCCAAAAAATATGTCAACATCCTTTAAAGAATACCTTGTATACGCGCCATTGTTGTTTTTGAACAAGTCCTGGCAGCAACACCCCACAAGGCACCAACTATACGGTCACCTACCACCTATCACGAAAACTATCCAAGCTAGACGAACCAGACATGCCGGACACTGTTGGAGAAG
>OY757917.1:11798154-11813154 GCA_963585895.1 Sepioteuthis lessoniana | reverse complement strand
GATACAGGAATAGATAGAATTGAACAATGTCAAATACACAGATATATAGACAGATAAAATCTGATTGCAATATTTCAAAAGCCTTCTATACTGTTGGTAAACGTCGTCAGTTCTGCCACTTGCCTCCTGGATGACACGCCTGAATTACTTTCTTATTTATTTATATATACATTTCATATTAACAGAACCCACCATTGTTTAGTAATAACGCATTTGAAAACGAGAACACAAACGTTTTACAGGGCTGAAAATTTATTTCCTTGATATAATTCATTTATTTTTTTAATGTATTTTTTTAATATTTTAAGTGCCTTTTTTCCTTTTTGATTTCAGAGTATTTTTATTAATTTCTTTTTTCTTTTTTTCATTTTGATGTTTTTGAGTTTCGCAATAGTCAAAGTGGGTGGCGTCTAACCATATTCATTGTTCTCCAAAAATACCAGAACATTGTTTCGTCGACTATTTTTGTCTGTCACTTAATGAAGTCGTACAGCCAAGCTGTAGTTTATTATTCCCTGGAGATTTTTATTTAGTTTGTAAATTTGTATTTTAATTATTTTATCTTCAACACGTCTTCCTTAACGCGCAAATATCCATTGGTTCACAGAAAACACAATTCCGTGAGAAATTTCATTTTACAATGGGTACATCTCTCTGTGGTCGTCAATGATGTAGACCCCCCCACACACACACGCGCGCGCGTGCACGCACACACACAAACATACTAGATATGTGTATGTATATGTGTGTGGTTAAAAAGAGCATACATATGTGTGTGTATGTGTGTGGTTAAAAAGAATATATATATATATATATATATGTATGTGTGTGTATGCGTATGGTTAAAAAGAATATATATATATATATATACATATATATGTATATGTATGTGTGTATGCGTATGGTTAAAAAGAATATATATATATATATGTGTGTGTGTGTGTGTGTGTGTGTGTGTGTGTGTGTGTGTGTGAGTGTATGTATATGAGTGTAGTTGAAAGAACTTAAACATGTGTGTGTGTGGTTAAAAAAAACAAGAACAATACGATGTTTTTCATGTTTACAAACAACCGAGCATAAATCCTTAATCGAATAAATGTTGATCTTTAAATACATTGATATGGACTCCTATGTATGGACATACCAGTGTTGGCTGACAAGCAGAAACTTATATTCATCAGCTGTATGCAGACACTGAATGCCGTGTTGAGAACTTGACAAAAGCGATGATCGATGGCGTCGGAGAGTCAAAGGAATCTGCGTTGCCGGCAAGTCTTTGTGATGATGATGATGATAAATTTTACCAGTCTTCAAAATGCATAGAGTCATAGTAGAAAGCTCTAGAAGCACCGAATTCTTCGAATAATTACTAATATCTTCCTTATCATGCCAACACACACACACACACACACACACACACACACACACACACATATATATATATATTTATTTATATATATATATAAAACTAAAAAAATCACTTCCCTAGTGTCATAAATTTATTTCATAAAATCACTTCCCTAGTGTCATTAATTTATTTCTGGTTGTTACATCATCACATGTAAAACCAAAATTTTTATTTGGGTCTTCTTATATTGCTTCCGGTGAGAATGGGATTTGAAAAAAATTTTTTTAATCAAAATAATTTTTTAAATTTATCCTACTTTTTAATTAAGAAAGGATTATCAACGGTGGAGATATTACGAGGTGCATACGATAAGTTTCCAGACTTTTTTCGTATGGACACTTTTATTGATAGTACACACATGAAACTCTAGTCCCCTTCGAAGTAATCTCCTCCGGCTGCAATCCACTTGTTCTACTGTTCAAAAAACTTCTGGAAGGCCCCATGGAAGTCCTCTTGTGAGAGTGTGTCAATGACCTTCGTCACAGCCTCTTTCATCTCCTCAATTCTCTCATAACGAAAGCTACTGAGCTTAGGGAATAAGAAAAAGTCACGGGGACCAAGGTCTGGACTATAGGGACGGTGAGGAACTGTCTTGATGCCCATCTTGGTCAAATAGTCTGTGACAAGGATGGAGTTGTGGATTGGTGCATTGTCCTGCTGGAAATGCCACTGACCCGATTTGAAGAGAGCTGGCCTCTTCCGACGGAATCTCTTCCTGAACTCCTTTAAAACCTCAACATAGTAACCCTAACCCTAACCCTTTGGCGAATCAACTCAGGTGTATTGTCTTCCTTACTCCTCCCACACATCTCATCACCCTTCACAGAACCCCTGCCTTCTTTGAATCTCTTATGCCACTCAAAAACTGATGCTCAATTCATTCAAGATGGTCGAAAAGCAGTCTGAAGCATTCCATACGTTTCTGTGGCATTTATTCCAAGTTTAAAACACAATTTTATTGCATATCGTTCTTCTTCACGTTCAGATTGCACTTTTGAATTTCACCAGCTGTAACAATCAGACTTTAGTAGGGTGTATTCCAATTGCTGCTGTAGCTGTTGATTTGAACCCGAAATCATAAAAATTAGTCAGTCATCTCATACAATGTATAGCAATAACATACTGAATGTTCAAGTGTCTACGACAATTCCAAATGCCAATACGAAAAAGTCTGGAAACTTATCGTATGCCCCTCGTATATCTATTTTTTTCCATTTATACAGTGTTCATACAATCGTATAAAAAAACAAATTCATTTCAATTTGAATACTACTGAAAAGTAAAGAACCTTACTCCGGAATGATCAAATACTGGTTCACCAACGGTCTGAGGGACTGGTGTTCAATCATGCAAAAAGACACAGAAAATGGTACTTGATGCCTCCTTGCTTGACCCTCAGTATCATAAGGTACTGATCAAGAGTAAGTGGATCAATCTATGTAAAGGAGTAATGCCCTCCCCTTAGTGTAGTAGCTGTTGAAAAGAGACCCAATGCATTAATATATATATATATATATATATATATATATATATATATATATATAAACCAAAGTAATAAAACAAATAAAAATATTTCATTTGGTGTTATTTTTTTTATTGTTTTTATTTAGTTTCAACCTTAGCTCATCGTAAGGAAGAATGTTGTTTAGGGAGAAAATATGTTTTTTCAGAAGGTTGTTTTTGCGGGAAAATGTTTTTTCAGGAAGTTGTTTTTGTGGTAAAATGTTTTTTCACAAAGTTTTTCTTGTAGAAAAATGTTTTTTCAGAAAGCTGTTTTTGTGGAAAAATGTTTTAAAAGGAGTTGCTATACTATTAGATGACATAGCATAACAATTTGTCGAATGAAAATTATATATATATATATATATGAGAAATCAACTGATTTCCATAGTAAAAAAATTGATTTTTGTGCAAAAAAAGTAGGCCCACAAAGCTCTAATTTTCGTTACTATATTTTTGCATTTCATGACCAATCAACGTGTAGGCGCTTCTTTAAAAATTTCTTTGAGATTTTGCGGATATTTGACTTGCTACGAAAAATTTGAAGGATCAAAATCCAAAATAATTCAGTAAATCTTTTCCCTCCTAGATTGTTAAAAAATACATTTTTAACTAACTAGATTCCTAGATAAATCATCATTTAATTTCAAGCCAACCTCACTCTTATGAATAGCGATAAGAATAATATTTCTCAGTAAGTATGGTGTTATGCTATACTCACTCATCATTTTTCGGTTTATTTCTTTCAAATGAAAATTTAACATTCTAATCTTTCAAGTATGATTTTAATTTCATCATAGCTAAAATATCTTAAAATAAACAGATATGTTAGTGTTTACATAG
Source organism: Sepioteuthis lessoniana (assembly GCA_963585895.1). Taxonomy (NCBI): domain Eukaryota; kingdom Metazoa; phylum Mollusca; class Cephalopoda; order Myopsida; family Loliginidae; genus Sepioteuthis; species Sepioteuthis lessoniana. Next base: position 11,809,403 of record OY757917.1, on the reverse strand, counting down.
ATGCTGACTAACCGTATGCAGAAAAAGCTTAATGGCAATTACAAAAAATGCGGCGAGCAATATTAAACAAGTCTTGGAGGCAACACCCTACAAAACAGCAGCTGTACGGCTACCTACCACCCATCAAGAAAACTATCCAAGTTAGATGGACCAGACATGCGGGACATTGCTGGAGGAGTAAAGACGAACTCATAAGCGATATAATCTTGTAGACCTCTTCATATGGACGAGCAAAGGTAAAACGACCAGCTAGAACCTATATACAACAGCTCTGTGCAATACAGTATTTAGCCAGGAAGACCGACCGGGAGCGATGGACGGTAAAGATAAGTGGCAAGAGAGGGTCAGGGAAATCCGTGCAAGCAGCATGTCTTGATTATGATGATGATAGAAAAAATATCTCTCCTACTGATTGTTTCATTTGGTTTACAAATTTACATTAGCGTCATAAGGTTGTTCTCCCACTATCTAGTGACACACTCATACTTAGATCTTTTACACACGTAAAATATGTCCATTTAGATTATGACTAACAATAATTAATACATTTTATGCATGAATCTTAAAATATTTACCTTCTGGTTAATACAATCTTTTCTTACAAGAAAAGACTTTGTAAATTGGGTTTTTCAACAAAATTTTCACTTAATTTAAAGAAATAAAAACCAATTGATTTGTAGATTAGTGTTTTATTTAATAATGAACGCCTCTGTCCGCCACCATTATACACATAAAATTACGAAAGATATGTCAAATAACTGGCGAGACATGGGAAATTTCTGCGTTGTAACTAGCGTGTATATATATATATATATATATATTGTCATCCACAGAGAGACCTGTTTCGTTCGATCAGAACTCTTCAGTGTGGCTAGACAGGCTAGATTCCCAAAACTGGGATCGAAACCTGGCTGACTGAAACGCCAATCCAAGATTCTATTACCCAGCCACGAGGAAACCACCACAAGCGAAGGAAATTTAAACGCTTACGTATCGCATTTGTTTTTTGTTTACATATATCCGCTTAACGGCTACCGAGAGCTCAATTCATTTGTAGAGCCTTGCATTACGCTTGTAGCAACCATATATATATATATATATATAATGTAATAACTTCTCTACCAGCAACCTCACCATCAGTTTGTAGGTGTGATAGACAAGTGGGCTTAGAGGTCATATTTGATTGAAAACAGGAGATGAGAAACAATAATGTGAAATTCAAGTGAGTGGTTGTTGTTATTGTTGTTGTTGGTGGTGGTTATGGACAGTCACAGACGAATTTAAAGAAAATTAGATTAAAACAACAACAACAACATTGGTGTTAATTGTTTGGCGCCAAGAGAAACAGACATACATTTTCGGACTGAAGTTGACGGTAATACCAATAAGTTGATTTGTCGCAGCCTCCCACTAGACAGGACTTGACACAAGGTCAAAAGCCCGAAGGCCAATTAAAGTGGGGATAAAGGGGAGGGGAAGGTCGGGAACCAGCCGAGACTCGAACCCTGCTGGTCATTGACCCACTAAGTGCAATGTGGGTCTAATGAGACAAGCAGAATCACGGACCTAAATCTCGATCCGGGCACGTATGCCAGAATATAGCTTGGACTAGACCGTGATGTCTAGTGCTATACAAGGGGTACATAGGTGTCAAAAAAACCTAACTCGCCCACTCGAAGGTGGCCCAGCCAAAGTTGGGGGCCTTTCGGCCTCGAATCTGCTATTGATCGATCTCCTATCCGGCACGAATGCTAGACGACCCAGCCAAAAGGCCGAGAAGCGGTAATACCAATAAGAGTTGGCGCGTTTAGAAGTGTCCCCAAAATCTTTACAAAAGAGACTGAAGGAATTGGAAATCAGAGGAATAATCAAGATCCTACAAACAACGACTAGATTACACAAAAGAGTCCTGGAGACCTGAGGATATTTGCTGTCACTCAGACTCCAGTGTGAAATCATCAGCTAACGTTGGTTTGAAAAACTCTCAAAGGAGTAAAAGGATTATAATCTAGGAGTTTGAGATTAAAATGTATGACCCGGTCCTGGTCAAAAGACCTGAACCAGCGTTAATTAACAAGAAAAAAGAACTTGTCTTCTGGTGGATTTTGCCGTTTTAGCGGACCACTGAGTGAAAATGAAAGTGAAAAGATAGACAAATACTTGGATCTTGTTAAAAAGCAGTGGAATGTGAGTGACGGTGATACCAATTATAGTTGGTACACTATGAGTGATTCTTAAAGGCTGGGAGAAAAGTCTGGTGGAACAAGAAATTAAAGGAAAAATCGAGGCCTTCCAGACTATAGCATTGTTAAGATCAGCTAGAATACTTAGAAAAGTTCTGGAGACCTGAGGAGACTTGTAGTCACGCAGACACCAATGAAGGGTCACCAATTAAATCATGTGTGGAAAACTCGCCAGGAGTAAAAAAATAATTGTTATATCGTAAATGATATACAATGACAGGCTATTCCGAATGGTAAAGAATAGACAACACGTTAGATAGGTGTAATAGAAGGCAAGTTTATTCGTACGGGTGTATAAATATAACAAGTAGATTAGTTGTAATATTACAATCCTCGCCAGGGTACTATTAAGTCCAAGCAAGAGTCAATTACATGAGTCCCGCCCTGAAGTCCTACGCTGAGGATCCTTCACTAAAATTCCTGCGCAGTGATCTATGTATACTTAAATAATGGTTAGTTCTACTACTATTGTTGGGGTAGGGAGAGGATGGGTCATTCCATTTTATCAATAATAAGAAGAACAAAAGTAGTAATTTACTAAGCTTTTTGCTTAGATGTGGCACAAGGCCATATGAATGGGGCACCCAATGAGACGAAGAACAAAAGTAGATAAAATGTCAATTAAAAGATGGGTCATTCCATTTTATCAATGATTAAAGAAGAACAAAAGTTGTAATTTACTAAGCTTTTTGCTTAGATGTGACACAAGGCCATATGAATGGGGCACCCAATGAGACGAAGAACAAAAGTAGATAAAATGTCAATTAAAAGATGGGTCATTCCATTTTATCAATGATAAAAATAAGAAGAACAAAAGTAGTAATTTACTAAGCTTTTTGCTTAGATGTGACACAAGGCCATATGAATGGGGCACCCGATGAGACGAAGAACAAAAGTAGATAAAATGTCAATTAAAAGATGGGTCATTCCATTTTATCAATGATAAAAATAAGAAGAACAAAAGTAGTAATTTACTAAGCTTTTTGCTTAGATGTGACACAAGGCCATATGAATGGGGCACCCGATGAGGCGAAGAACAAAAGTAGATAAAATACCAATTAAAAAAGTGTATGAAAAGTGATTGATTGAACTATGATCGAAGAGGTCTAAAACGTAAAATAAAAAAAAATGTCCACCATCGACTGAAGAGAAACCGCCTCAGATATTCCTTTTTTATTAGATGTGTTCGGAAAGAACTTGTAACGTACAAACAGACGTGAGTGGGTTTTTGTCATGTTTTTTTTTGTTTTTTGTCATGTTTTTTTTTTTGTTTTTTTTTGTTTTTGTCAACGATATCAAGTGATAAGATCTTCGACATCCTTTGTCAATGACAGCGTTACAAAGATCAGCAATTGAACAGTAATTACTCCACCAAGAAATAAATAATCTCACTTCCTGTCCACCCTGTCGTCTAGGGCCATAAATTACGCCGACTGCACCTCTACAGAGAAGTAAGACACCCTACACACAATGGCGCCACCTGTGAGCTGTAGGTGGCGACCCGTAATGCTTAAGAACGGGATCCTGATGGCTGTGCAGTCAGTGGCCCTGATTTCAAAAGGTCGCGTGACTTACAACACTCTACTTCGGTCCTTACTTAGGCTAGACGGTCGGTTGGGGAAGCCCGGTTAGATCAATCGACTGGTCATGACAAGTCCTAGCTCCTCTATGGTTAAATCCAGATCGTATTCGTCAAAGTACTCTTACGGGAAACGAACATCTAACCCTTTTTATCTAATCTAGAAGGCTATAACTGAGGACCAATCTTGTTGGGAGAAACAAAACTTTGCCCATTGTTTAAATTTAAGGCAGTAGGTTTTGAATACTGAAAACCTGAAATTAGCACAAATTCGAAATCCTTCTCTTGACATAAATTTACAGGCTGATGTATCCTCATCTCAACCAGAGCGAATTGGTATCCTCCTTGTTAAATTCCCAGCAGAAGTTACTCTCCGTGGTGGTTGGTGAGGCCCAGAGCCAGCAGGAAAAAAAACAAATTCACATAGCAAATACAAACACAATCTTAAACGAATCCGATTCTAAAAATGAAATAATAACAGAATTCCCAAGATTTATTTCAATCGAATCACTTGAATACACTGCTTTTGCTTTTTGATTGAAAAAAATAATCTCCTCTTGAGCACACTTTCGAACTGTGAAAAAATATGAAGCGGTTATTTACAAGTTGAGTTTGATAACAAAAATCATGCCGAAAACCTAATTAAAATAAAACCCTTCCGCCTTTTGAGGTACAAGATTTGCTCACATGAAACACTGAACAATTTAAAGAGAGTTATCAGAAATAGGGAATTATCCTTAGTTACACCAGGGGACATACAAACACCCCCAAGAAAGCAAAGGGTTAAGGATTTCTAAATGATAACCGAGCCATTGGCCTGGAGTCCGGGGTTCAATCCCAGGTCGAGTCATACCAAAGGCTCAAAATATGGTACTTGAAAATGAAACCAACAAATACTTGGGGATCTTGGAGGCTGACACCATCAAACAAGTGAAAATGAAAGACAAAATTCAAAAAGAATATCTCAGGAGAACTAGAAAACTATTCGAGACAAAACTCTCCAGCAGTAACCTTATCAAAGGAATAAATATTTGGGCTGTCCCCCTCGTTAAATATTCGGGACTCTTTCTCAAGTGGACAAGAGATGAACTTAAACAAGTGGATCAAAGAACAAGAAAACTAATGACCATGCATAAGGCATTACATCCTAGAGACGACGTTGACAGACTATATACATCTAGGAAAGAGGGAGGAAGAGAACTTGCCATCATCGAAGACAGCGTTGATAAAAACCATCAGCTAAAACTGATGTGAAAAACTCTAAAGGAGTAAATAATAATAATAATAATAATAAGAAGAAGAAGAAGAAGAAGAAGAAGAAGAAGAAGAAGAAGAAGAAGAAGAAGAACAACAACAACAACAACTTTGGATACGTGATTTGGTTTGGTAAGATTTATTTGCTGGACGGCATATCAGTCCCTAATGGGTTATGTAATGCCGAAATTTGATTCACTTGTTAAGTTTTGATTGTAATCATCGCCATATTTTCATGTCTCATTGCATTTTTTTGTCTGTAATTATTTTTTGCCCGCAATAAATAATATCAAGTATTCCTATCTCATAATCATCATGGTCATGTCACGCTAATTGCATAAAGTTCCCTTGACTCTCTCTTCCCATACGTCCCAATCACTTATCGCATCTGATAGGTCTTCCAGACAGCATCCAGTATCCGCACAAAGCTTATGCACATAAGTCTTTGCTGGTTGGTCAATTCTGACGCGTCCATGTGTAGTTGTCCATTAAAAGTCTTGCTCATGAGTTCATCCTTACCTGTCCAGCAGAGCCCAATTTGTTCGTCTCACTTGCATGGTTTTAGAGATGGGAGGTAAGTGGCAGCACACCCGCTGTTTTGTGTGGTGTTGCTTCCATGATTTGTTCAAAATTGCAAGGAGCATTCTTATGTAGTTCCTATCAAGCTTTTTCTCTATGCGTTTCGTTATCGTCGAGGTGGTGCATCCCTACAGTAGTATTGATACAGCCACTGCTTGGAAGAAAACTAGGTTTTATTTTACCGGACAGATTAGATTTCCATACGATAGATGACCTGTTAATAACTGTTCACGCCTTTGCTAAGCGTATGTTGACATCACTTTCAGAGGATGAGATGTTGCTGCCGATGTATATGAATTGGTCCACTAATTTCAGAGCCTTGCAACTTTAAGTGGAGATGACTTTTTTGTTTAAAACACATTAACTCTGTTTTATTTGTATTCACATGAAGGTTAATGCCTCCTACTGCTTACTCCAAGATGTGCAGTAGGGATTAGCCTCAGGCAGGTGTATTTGCTAAAAGCATTAGTCTGCGTCTCTTGTAGTTTCAGCGGGATATCATCTGTTTCTTGCCTTTTTTAGTGTAAGACTATTTTCTTTATATTAGATCCATTGACGTTCGAAGTACTAAGATATATATGATATATGCTTATAATCTCGGCAGATTATAAGCATAAGCAGCGTCTCTTCAACCGAAAAAGACATCGACACACGGCTAACGAAGGCATGAACAGCTATCGATAGGCTTTCGATCATATGGAAATCAGACCTGACCGATAAAATGAAACGCAGTTTCTTCCAGGCAGCTGTCGTATCGATACTGCTATATGGATGCCCTAATTGGACGCTAACTAAACGGCTGGAGAAGAAGCTAGACGACAATTACACAAGAATGTTGTGAGCAATATTGAACAAGTCCTGGCGGCAACACCCCACAAGGCACCAACTATACGGCCACCTGTTTCCTATCACGAAAACTATCCAAGCTAGACGAACCAGACATGCAGGACACTGCTGGAGAAGCAAGGACGAGCTCATAAGTGATGTACTCCTATGGACCCCCGCATATGGCCAAGTAAAAGCAGGACGACCAGCTCGAACATACGTACAGCAGCTATATGAGGATATGGGATGTAGCCCTGAAGACCTGCTAGAGGCGATGAATGATAGGGAGAAGTGGCGAGAGAGAGTCACGGATATCCATGCTAGCGGCACGACATGATGATGATGATGATGATGGTGCTAGTGTATCTCCTTGAAAGACTCCAGTGACTATGTCGAAGAAGACATTGTAACCATCTAGTAAGAAGACCATTGTTTTCGTGTTTTTGTAAAGCATTTATATTGCAGTTATTGTTTCACTGAATAGACGATATGTTTGTAATATTTCGATTTAATAAGGATTTGTAACCAATAGCATTGTTAAAGCAACTATCTTTACCTAGTTCTGCTGCTAGCACAGTTTTCGCTGACTCTCTCTCTCTCTCTATATATATATATATATATATATATATTCCTCCCTATCATCCATTGCTCCCAGTAGGTCCCCCAGACTACATCATGTGTCCTCACAGAGCTGTTGCAGTTAAGTTCTTATTGGTCATCCATATGAAGGGGTCCACAGAAGAACGTCACTTATGAGCTCGTCCTTGCTTCTTCGGCAGTGTCCTGCATGTCTTGTTCGTTTTGGAAGGTTTTAGAGATGGGAGCTAAGTGGCCGTACAGCTGTTGTTTCATGGAGTGTTACATCCATGATATGTTCAATATAGCTCGTAACATTCTTGTACAGTTCCCGTCTAGCTTTTTCTCAATGCATTTTGTCAGCGTCCATGTGGTGCATCTGTATTTATCGAATAGATCAGACTTCTATGTGATCGATAGCCTATTGATAGCTGCCTACGCCTTCGCTAGGGACATATTTATATCACTTTCAATACATGAGACCTACCTAGTAATAATCATTTATTAGAACAGTTAAGTTGTTTTAAGTATTTTTGTATAACATCAATAATTTGCTAACAATTACTCTATACTAAGTAGTAATTTACAAAGCTCTTTGCTTCGATGTGGCACAAGGTTTGCTAGTCTAGCTTGCTAACCGTTACACCACCAGAGGTGCCCCTCTATACTAAGTAACTAATAGACGATTATAGCTTTACGTAATTATTCTTAATACAAACAATTCGTACAGTTTTATAGCATTAACTGTTCCTGTCTAATTTTCAAACATATCTGGAAGAGCTTCTGTGTCGTAATGGCTAAAATGCAAAACTGCGGTGATGCTATTACGTTCACTTAGGGGCTAACACCCTTGGAAAAGGTAAGAACAACCTTATCTTCCCGGCTAAGGGTTAAATAACATCACTTCTGTTCTTCTACACGGATGTCTTTGGCATTAAATAACCCATGAAGGTTGAAAGAAACCAAACCAAACGAGATCTACGTGGTACCTTCAATAAGCTTCCAGACATTTTTTTTGGTACCGGCATTTAAAATTGTCGTAGACTCTTGAAAATTCAGTATCTTATTGCTATACATCTTATGAGATGACTGACTAATTTTTATAATTTCAGGTTTAAATGAATAGCTACAGCAGCAATTGGAATACACCCTACTAAAGTCTGATTGTTACAGCTGATGAAATTCAAAAGTGCAATCTGAACGTGAAGAAGAACGATATGCAATAAAATTGTGTTTTAAACTTGGAATAAATGCCACAGAAACGTATGGAATGCTTCAGACTGCTTTTCGACCATCTTGAATGAATTGAGCATCAGTTTTTGAGTAGCATAAGAGATTCAAAGAAGGCAGGGGTTCTGTGAAGGGTGATGAGATGTGTTGGAGGAGTAAGGAAGACAATACACCTGAGTTGATTCGCCAAAGGGTTAGGGTTAGGGTTACTATGTTGAGGTTTTAAAGGAGTTCAGGAAGAGATTCCGTCGGAAGAGGCCAGCTCTCTTCAAATCGGGTCAGTGGCATTTCCAGCAGGACAATGCACCAATCCACAACTCCATCCTTGTCACAGACTATTTGACCAAGATGGGCATCAACACAGTTCCTCACCGTCCCTATAGTCCAGACCTTGCTCCCTGTGACTTTTGGTTATTCCTTAAGCTCAGAGGCTGTCGTTATGAGAGAATTGAGGAGATGAAAGAGGCTGTGACGAAGGCCATTGACACACTCACACAAGAAGACCTCCATGGAGCCTTCCAGAAGTTGTTGGAACGGTTCAATAAGTGCATTACAGCCAGAGGAGATTACTTCGAAGGGGACTAGAGTTTCATGTGTGTACAATCAATAAAAGTGACCATACGAAAAAAGACTGGAATCTTATTTAATGCTTCTCATATTTGTTCTATAGATGGGTTATAAACATCTACTACCACGACGGGTCTGATTGGACCTGGAAATGATAGCAAGAAAGAAGTGACTCCATACTTCCTCCAACTTTTGGAACCGAAGCCTCACCACAGGATGCATTTTAATGTGATAGCAGCGATAGGGAGTCATACTTTTATAGGGGGTCTTACTCCTCTCTGGGGGATGCAGTCAGTGTCTTCTAAGCTTCCTTGACAGAGCAGGTTATATGTTTCTAGTTATTTGTTCACGATATATCATTGGAATGAATGTATGTTTTGACATATTCTTTTATTGACTCATGGCCATGAGATAACAGATTGAATGAACAAGCAGTGGTGATAATTGCAGCGCTCATTGTTTCACCCTTAAACTTGTGTCACCGACATTTTTTTTTTTTATCGAATGAATTAACGACTTATTTTCCACCTTAAACAATTGAAATGAAAAGTAAGTTTATGCTTTCCCACAGTCGCATCCCAAGTTGAAAAAAAAAGGAAGAAAAACTTGCTGACTTAGAATTGTTGTTTTTTTTAATTTATTTATTTCTGTCTGTCTTTTTCTTTTAATGATTAAATCAAGTTGCATTTTTTATGGTATTTGAAAAGGGATTCTGTTGATATGCCCACGATAAATTGAAAACGTCAGACGTTGTGGTATAGACATGAAAGTGTATAGAATGGAAGGTGTGAAGTAAAGAACGTAGAAGAAAGAGAAAGGCAGGAGAGTAGAAAGAAAGAAAGAAAGAAAGAAAGAAAGAAAGAAAGAAAATAGGAATAAGAGTATAGAAGAAAGAAAGAAAGAAAGAAAGAAAGAAAGAAAGAAAGAAAGAAAATAGGAATAAGAGTATAGAAGAAAGAAAGAAAGAAAGAAAAAAAGTATAAGAGCATAGAAGAAAGAAAGAAAGAAAGAAAGAAAGAAAGAAAGAAAGAATAAGAGTATAGAAGAAAGAAAGAAAGAAAGAAAGAAAGAAAGAAAGAAAGAAAGAAAATAGGAATAAGAGTATAGAAGAAAGAAAGAAAGAAAGAAAGAAAGAAAGAAAATAGGAAAAAGAGTAGAGAGGAAAGAAGAAATAAAGAAAAAGGAAGAGAGTCAGGTAGAAAGAAAGAAAGAAAGAAAGAAAGAAAGAAGTAGGAAATGAAGAAAAAGATAGACATAATAAAGAAAGAATAAAGAACGAAAGAGAGAGAGAGTTAAGAAAGAAAGAAAAATCAAAGTAGAAAAGATAAGGTAAGGATGGAGAACTGGTGATAAAATATAAAAATCTCATCACGTGATAAAATTAGGAAGAAATAAAGAAACAAGCGAGACAGAAAGAATCAAGTTGTTTGAGGAGAGGAGAGAAAGGTGTTTTTTGAAGAGAGGAAAGAGAAATTGAAAATAGAGGAAAGTCAACCAGAAAGAATAAAATACCGAGAAAAATGAAAGAAAGTGTAAATTGTTTGCTAAAATAACGGGAGATGCATCACATGTTCTTTCTTTTTGTCGTTTGTTTTTAACATGCAGAACATCTTTCTTGTCTTGTGCATCAATTCAGTGATGTAAAGGAAGCCATTAATTCTTGGCCAACAGACTGTTGCAAATGGCTGAACGCTATACTCTATTCCCTGATGAGAGTGTTCTTCGGAAAGCCACATTCTTTTCTTTACAGTTTGCTTAAGATATTTGTGCATAGTTCCTTTTTATTTTTTGTTAGCGTTTTTTTGTTTTGTTTTTATTTGTTTGACAGGGATTTTTTTTTCTTTTTTTTCTGTTTGTTTTGCTAAACCTCTGGTTATTTGACGAAGATCTGCCTCAACAGATGCTTTCAAAAGATTATGACAACTCGAAGAATAACCCTTCCAGCGTGAGCTTTCATAAAAGGAAAAAAGAAAAAAGATTACCATCACCTTTTCTTAAAAACTCGATAAACAATTGCAAACTCTGCATTCTCCTACACGGCACAAATATTCTTCATTATTTGTTTTGCGTTGCTGACATTACGAAATTCATGTCTAAAATTGTGAACATAAAACCAATTAAAATTCATAATGTCTAAAATAGCGAACATAAAACCCATTAAAATTCATATCTAAAATAGCGAACATAAAACCCATTAAAATTCATAATGTCTAAAATAGCAAACATAAAACCCATTAAAATTCATATCTAAAATAGCGAACATAAAACCCATTAAAATTCATAATGTCTAAAATAGCGAACATAAAACCCATTAAAATTCATAATGTTTAAAATAGCTAACATAAAACCCATTAAAATCCATAATGTCTAAAATGGCGAACATAAAACCCATTAAA
>OY757917.1:11705654-11793154 GCA_963585895.1 Sepioteuthis lessoniana | reverse complement strand
TACTACACCGATGTGAAGGGGAAGGCACTACTCCTTTCCCTGAATTGCTCCACTTTACTCTTGTTCTGTAACTTATTATGCTGAGTGTTAAGCAAGAAGGCATGAAATAACATTTTTGAGTCTTTGGTATGACTTTACCTAGGATTGAACCCTGTTTTGGCGAACAAAGTCGTGCAGACAACACGGATACCTTTGACTCTCTCTCTCTCTCTCTCTCTCTCTCTCTCTCTCTCTCTCTCTCTCTCTAATCGTCTCTATCAACCGTCACTCTTGGCATGTCCTCTTGACGGCATCCTGTGTCCGCACAGAACTGATGAATGTCAATCTTTGCTGGTGTTCATGGTTGGGAATCTCTGGAAAACGTCGCTTATGAATTCGACCCGGCTTCTCCAGCAATATCCAATATATTGTGTAGGTCTTACTTGATGGTTTGTAAGATGGGCGGCAGGTGGCTGCGCAGCTGCTGTTTTGTGGGATGCTGCTTTCAGGATTTATTCAAAACAGCACGCAGTATCCTTGTACAGTTCCCTGCCAGCTTTTTCCAAAAATATCTCGTAAATATCCTGCTAGTGCAGGCGTGTCTTTGTATATGCATGTGTGTCTGTGTGTGTGTGTGTTTGTGTGTACCTGTGTCTGTGTGTGTGTGTTTATATGTACTTTTCATGCCTAAATATACGATAGTAATGACTGAGACGTATAAATAGTTAATTAGGAGTGTATTATAATTAATTGTTTAACTTAAATTATTCAGAATATATCTGATTTCCTACCCAGGCAGAATGTGGCACAAGACCATTTTATTGTGGGGACCTTGCACGAATCGAGACTCATGCGCAGTACGTGCAAAAAATAATTGGCCCTGTCGGCATTCCCCTAATGGGGCGCTTCAGACCACGAACAATCAACTCAACCCTGGAAAACAGATCAAGCCTGAATGGACAGCCCCCCCCCCCCGTGACCAAGTTTTCAAGGACAATTATAATGATCCGACACAAATACCAGGTGGATACCTTGATGGCGAAAAAAGTCCTTAACTTAACAAAGTCAGACACATAGTCACTAATATGGGCCATCCAGTCAAAACTGAATTCAGCTTGATGATAATGGATTTGTTAGACTACTTGCTACAATTCACCTTCAAGAGGGAAGCGTTTATGGTTTTGTTTGGTTTCTTTTTTTTTTAATGGCTCATCAACCTTCAAGGGTTATTTAATAGCCAAAGCCATCATTGTTAAAAAAACAGCAATGACACTATCTAACCCATAGCTGGAAGAATAAATGGATTCATAACTTTCCCAGGGGCATTAGTCTGAAAGTGAGTGCAATAGTGCGACAGGAGTTCAAAGTCGTTTACTTCGAGGACACACCCTATCACTTTAGCCACTACGCCACGGAGATTAACAAGGAAGAGTTTATTTAATTTATTTCTCAGTATTAGACCAAAGGTGTATGGTACCCAATGAGGATCGATATCAATATAATAGTATTAGTCTGTGAGATAAATTTTAATTACAGACTTACACTCAGATGACCTATTTGTACATCTAACGAAACCCGGGTGGCCCCAACCAATTTATGAAAATATTTTTAATAAAAAAGAAATAGATCTATGAGTAAAAAGACATGAGCAACCTACAAAATTAATTAAAAAATAACGTCTAATCGGCAGTTATTTTATATATATATATATATATATATATATATATATATATATATATTATCATAATTCTCGTTGCCAATCTCCTCTCGTTCAGCACTCAGAAAGAACTTTGTCTATGGATCGTCTGCAGCCGTCACCTGGAGATAAGAGAAGTTGAATTCGTGGGGTTTTTTTTGTTTTTTTTTTGTGTGTGTGCGCGCGCGTGTGTGTGTGTGTGTGTGTGTGTGTGTGTGTGTGTGTGTGTGTGTGTGCTTGTTTGCTTGTTAGTTGTTGTTGCTTTTTTCTAGTACGAACGTTACAAAATGTCTTTTCTTTGACTGGGTTCATTCAAATACTCTGCACTTGATATAAATTTATCTGTCCCCATCCAAAATGGCGTCTGGTTATTTAGAGTCAAAAAACAAAGATCACATCATTAAGTATGCATTCACCAAATGAAACTCCTTCGCTATATATATATATTCTTCTCTGATATATATATATATATATATATATATATATATATATATATATGTCAGAGAAGAATATATATATATATATATATATATATATATATATATATATATATCAAGTAGATAAGGGCAGTCAATATCCCAATAATGAGTTCTCAGTGCACGGTTATTTAATACAAAATATACCTGCTAAGCCATATATATTCTTTTTGTTTAAAATACATGTTTTTGCTTCAAATACAAGAAAATTAGAAATTTTATTTCATATTACACATGGAAAACAATTTCTAATTTTCTTATATTTTGAATATATATATATATATATATATATATATCACCCAGTCGGCGAATATGTAGACTTAATGACCACACCATATATATATATATCTTATAAGATATATAAGATCAGTCAGGTCAGGGATTGGTCCTTGTTCCTGGTACCATGTAAGCCAGTAAAAGTTACTTGCCACATGTTACTCGGAGAGAAAATGGGCGTTGTCAAGCAACCCCCGCCATTGCTCAAAGATATACCTTGAAGGGGTATTACTCGGCCTAGCATACTGATAATCTTAGGGATTATGTGATATGATAAAGATCATAGAGATGATTCGTCTGTGTTTCTGTCTTTAACTATATAAAAAACGAAGACTACACCAATTCTTCACCAAATTATATATATATCATCATCATCATGTCGTGCTGGTAGCACGGATATTCCTGACCCTCTCTCGCCACTTTTCCCTATCGTTCATCGCCTCTGACATGTCTTCTGGACAACATCCCGTATCCTCACATAGTTGCTGAATGTATGTTCGTGCTGGTCGTCCTGCTTTTGGCCATATGTGGGGGTCCATAAGAGTACATCACTTATGAGCTCGTCCCTGCTTCTCCAGCAATTTTCTGCATGTCTGGTTCGTCTAACTTGAATAGTTTTCGTGATAGGAGGCAGTTGGTGTCTTGTGGGGTGTTGCTGCCAGGACTTGTTCAAGATTGCTCGCAGCATTCTTGAGTAATTGCCGTCTAGCTTCTTCTCCAGCCGTTTTGTTAGAGTCCATGTTGTGCATCCATATAGCAGTATCGATGCGACCGCTGCCTGGAAGAAACTGCGTTTCATTTTATCGGTCAGGTCTGATTTCCATATAATCGATAGCCTATTGATAGCTGTCGTTAACCTCGTGTCGATGTCCTTTCCGGTTGATGCGACGCTGCTTCCTAGGTAGGTGAATTTGTCTACTACTTTAAGAGGGGTTCCGTCTAGAGTGGAGATGTCACCTGTTTGATTATAGCACATATATTCCGTTTTGTGTGCATTGACATAGAGGACAATGCCTGCGGCTGCTTGTTCCAAACTATATATATATATATATATATATATATTATCTTTCTTGAAAGAAACTAATTCAGTATATATATATATATATATATATATATATATATATATATATATAGTGAAAGACATTAGGGATAAACCGAGAGTGAATAATATTGTTAACTAAAAAAAATATAAATTCACCTATTCAAAACTCTCTCTTATACCTGACTTTACAAATGTGAATTCATTTTTTCAATGTAGAATTTTTTTTCAGCAAATGAATTAGATCATATTATTATTGGTTTGGTTTGGTTTCTTTATTTAATGGTATATTAACCTTTGTAATTTATTTAATGCCAAAGCCATTCTCCTAGAAGAACAGTAGTGGTACTATTTAACCCATAGCTGGGAGGATAAGGGGATTCATACCTTTCCCAACGGTATTTGCCCGAAAGTGAACGTAATAGCGCGACTGGAATACGAACTCGCTTTAACCATTACACCACGAGAACACCCCCTATTTATTTTGGCATATCAACCTTTGTAGGTTATTTCACGCCAAATCCATTTTTATGTAAATAATCTGTTCTATTTAAAACAATTCAGTTTAGCATAAGTAAACAGTTTAATTGTCAAAAACATTTCTATTTCAAACTATTCAAGCAGTTATATATATCAATTCAGTTTAGTGTAAGTACAGTTTTAATGTCAGAAACAGTTCAATTTCAAACAATTCAGTTTAGCATAAGTACGCAGTTTAAATGTAAGTACAGTTTAATTGCAAAAACATTTCTATTTTTAGCTATTCAGTTTTGTCAAGTAGTTCTAATTCAGGTAATCCAGTTTAGTATAGGTACAGATTTTGTTTACACACAGTTAGATGTCAAAACAGTTCTATATCAAACAATTCAGTTTAGTGTAAATACAGTTTCAATGTCAAAAAACAGTTCCATTTCAAATAATTCAGTTTAGCTTAAGCACACATTTAATATGTAAGTACGGTTTAATTGTCAAAAACATTTCTATTTTAAGCTATTCAGTTTAGTCAAACAATTCAGTTTAGCATAAGTATGCCGTTAGTTCTATTTAACCCATAGATAGGACCCATATCAGGTGGTACCACTCTGGACCAGAGTGGACCTGGGAGCAATGGCAATGAAGCGGTGCTCTGCATTTCCCAAAGTTCCAGCATTGCTGGAACCTCACCATCAGAATGTTTAGTGTCATTTTCAGGACACTCGTTGGGCGGGGTTACCTGTCTGCAGAGAAGCAGTCGGTGTATTTTACAGCCCCAGCCGACTGGGCAACAGATTCGTTGGGTTTTATGGCATATCAACCTTTGTAGGTTATTTAACGTCGAATCCATTTTTTATGTAAATAATCTGTTCTATTTCAAAGAATTCAGTTCAGCTTAAGCACACAGTTTAAAATGTAAGTACAGTTTAATTGCGAAAATAATTTCTATTTCAAGCTATTTAGTTTAGTCAAGCAGTTCTAATTCAGCTAATTCAGTTTAGTATATGTACAGATTTTGTTTACACACAGTTGAATGTCAAAACAGTTCTATATTAAACAATTCAGTTTAGTGTAAGTACAGTTTCAATGTTAAAAAACAGTTCAAATAATTCAGTTCAGCATAAGCACGTAGTTTAAATGTAAGTATGGTTTAATTGTCAAAAACATTTCTATTTCAAACTATTCAGTTTAGTCAAACAATTCAGTTTAGCATAAGTATGCTGTTAGTTCTATTTAACCCATAGATAGGGCCCTATCAGGTGGTACCACTCCGGGCCAGAGTGGACCTGGGAGCGATGGCAATGAAGGGGTACTCTGCATTCCCCAAAGCTCCAGCACTGCTGGAACCTCACCATCAGATTGTTTAGTGTCATTACCAGGACACTCATTGGGGGGGATCTTACCCCTCTGCAGAGGTGCAATCAGTGTATTCTACAGCCCCAGCCGACTGGGCAAGTGATACTATTTAATCCAAAGCTAAGAAGGGGATAAGAATGCTTATACCTTTCCCAAGGGTATTAATCCGAGGGTGAACGTAATAACACGACGGGAGTTCGAACTCACTTACTACGATGTTGCAGTCCATCAGGTGAATTGTGCAGAGGAACACCAAAAAAAGTACCAAATTGAAAAATGCCAGTCCAAGATGGCATACAAGCATTCTGGTTAAAAAGAATGCTTGTCCATCGACAACAGACAGGCTATTCAACTGTGTAGATCGCTTGAAGAAGTAAGCATACCCGAATGGATGATAGAGGGAAAACATTGCCCAGTCGGTTGAGGCTGTAGAATACACCGACTGCACCTCTGCAGAGGGGTAAGACCCCCCGCCCGCCAACGAGTGTCCTGATATATGAAACTAAACAATCTGAGGGTGAGGTTCCATTAATGCAGGAGCTTTAGGAAATGCGGAGTACCCCTTCATTACCATCACTCCCAGGTCCACTCTAGCCCGGAATAGTAGCACCTGATAAGCCCCTATCTATGGGTTAAATAGAACTAAACTGCATACTTATGCTAAACTGAATTGTTTGAATTAGAACTGTTTGAATAAACTGAATAGCTTGAAATAGAAATTTTTTTGACAATTGAACTGTGTACTTACATTTAAATTGCGTGCTTATGCTAAACTGAATTGCTTGAAATGGAACTGTTCTTGACATTGAAACTGTACTTACACTAAACTGAATTGTTTAATATAGAACTGTTTTGACATTTAATTGTGTGTAAACAATCTGTACTTATACTAAACTGAATTAGCTGAATTAGAACTGTTTGAATAAACTGAATAGCAAGAAATAGAAATGTTTTTGACAATTAAACTGTGTACTCATGCTAAACTGAATTGTTTGAAATAGAACTATTTGCATAAAAGTGAATTTGATGTTAAATAACCAATAAATGTTGACATGCCATAAAACCCAACCAACCAACACTATAACGAGGATAAGGGGGTTCATATCTTTCCCAAGGGCATTAATCCAAAAGGGAATGTAACGGACAGGTTGAACTTTATCAAAAATTATTTTCTATTTATTGAACATTTATTTTAAATATTTTTATGGTTTAGTTTTTGTTTTGTTTTTTATTTACATATCAACCATCGTCGGTTATTTAATGCCAAAGCCATCCTTGTTGAAGAAAAGCAGCCATACTATAATAGAAGAACAGCAGGGGTGCTATTTAACCCACAGCAAGTGAGATAAGGGTTAATACCTTCCCCTAGGGTATTGGTACGAAAGTGAACATAATAACACCAATGAAATTCAAATTTGTTTTCTTCGTGGCTGTAGCCCAGCACTTTAACCATTATCCTATGGCTATTTTTCTATCAGTGGAAATATATCATCATCATGTCATTCCGCTGGCACCAATTTCCCTGACTCTCTCTCTCTCGCCATCCATCTCTGTCATCCATCGCTTTCGGCGGGTTTTCCAGGCTACATCCTGCGTCTGTACAGAGCTGTTGTAGATAAGTTCTAGCTGGTCATCCTACACTAGTGCGTCCATGTGAAGGGGCCCATAGGAAAACGTTTGTTTGTGAGTCGTCCTTGCTCCCTTAGCAATGTCCCGCATGTCTTGTTCGTCTGCTGTTTTATAGGATGTTTCTTAGGAGGTGCCCGTGGTGTAATGGTTATCGTCATAGGAAATTGACACGATGACACGAGTTCAAATCCTGGACGAGACTAACTGCATTTCACATCGCACTAATACCCTTGGGAAAGGTATGAATTCAATTATTCTCCTTCCAGCAATAGGTAAATAGTAGGGCAGACTAGGTGAGACCAGCTTTGGTGAGACAGCTGGTCTGGGAGAAGGAAAACTCTGAATTCAAACCTGTTCGACTCCGCATAAAAATTGACCTTGTGTCATATCCTGCCCGAGCGGAGGGGTTGGTAAATATGATAGGATGTTTCTTCCAGGATTTATATGATATAGCTCGTAGAATCCTTGTGCAATAGCCGTCAAGCTTTTTCTCTACACGGTTAGTCAGTATCCAAATGGTGCATCCATACAGTAGTATGGATACGACCGCTGCTTGGAAAAAATTAAGAGTAAACCGTGTCAAATGTGCCTTTCAGTCGTGATTTTCACTAAAACTACCAGTTTGATGAATGTCTCAAGCCATAAAGAGTAGAGTCAAGACACAGTTTTCAGTCATGTTCAAAAGAGGGCGCTCGTAACATTTCTATCCAGCAAAAAATTCATTGATACAAAGAAATCTTCATTTAATGAATGAATATGCTACGTTACTGGTCAGTTTTTTGTTTGTTTTTGTCTAATTTATTTTTTTTTTTTGTTGCTATATTTGTGGCATATCAACTCTTTTTTTTAATCGCCCAGTCAACGGAACTTAAAATATACCAACTACGACCGATAAAATGAAACGCAGTTTCTTCCAGGCAGCGATCGTGTCAATACTGCTATATGGATGCACTACATGGACGCTAACTAAACGGCTGGAGAAAAAGCTGTACAAGAATGCTGCGAGCAATATTGAACAGGTGCTGGAGGCAACACCCCACAAAGCAGCAGCTATACGGCCACCAACCCCCCATCACGAAAATTATCCAAATTAGACGAACCAGACATGTAGGACACTGCTGGATAAGTAGGGACAAGCTCATAAGTGATTTACTCCTGTGGACCCCTTCACATGGCCGAGCAAAAGCAGCGCGAAAGCAGGGCGACCAGCAAGAACCTACATACAGCAGCTCTGTGCGGTTACGAGGTGTAGCCCTGAAAACCTGCCGGAAGCGATGAACGATAGGGAGAGGTGGCGAGAAAGGGTCGGGGATATCTGTGCCGATGGCACGACATGATGATGATGATGATGACATCCTAGATATGACGCTAAACTACATTTGATGGTGAGACTCCACTTCTGAATCTCTGGGAAGTATAAAGTACAAGGAGTTTCATTTGTCACCGAAATCATCTGAGGGAAATTGGAGTAAAGGTGACCTGACTTTCTTCATTAAGAAAAGACAAATCACGTGACTGAAAGAAGAAAAAAAAGTTTTTTCGTTCTTTTGACCAAATTATTTTTATTATATTTATATATCTATTCTTTAAATGATTTTTAGTCTTTCTATATTTTCTATGTATTGGGCTCCTTCAGTGGGTAGACGGTACATAATGGTTTTGTTCTGATGCCTACACTTGGAAAACAATTCAGTTATTTATGCAACAATGTATCGCGTTCCTGGTATTCTAATGTATTATGTTTTTACCGCCTCTATATGCTGAAGCTTTTAATGGAATTTTTATTTAATTATTGTTGATTTGCCTGTTTTTTATGGAGGGGTGAGGTTCACATCTCATACAAAGTTCGTAAATATAATAGTGGTATGTGTTAGAATTTTCTATTAGAGGAACTAGAATTATGATTATCATATTTACCAACCCCTCCGCTCGGGCAGGATATGAAACAAGGTCAATTTTTAAGCGGAGTTTAACAGGTTTGAATTCAGAGTTTTCCTTCTCCTAGACTAGTTGCCTCACCAAGGCTGAAGAACCCAGTCTGCCCTACTATCTACCCATAGCTGGAGGGAGAATAATTGGATTCATACCTTTCCCAAGGGTATTAGTGCTATTTGAAATGCAATCAGTCTCGTCCAGGATTTGAACTCGTGTCGCCGTGTCCATTTCCTACGACGATAACCATTACACCATGGGCACCTCCATAGAATTATGATTATACCTTGATTTTTTTTCCGACTAATTCCTGTGGTTTCAATGTAGATTCCTTAAACTTGGAGTAACGGAACGAATAATGTGGGATCTTGATTTAATACGATGGATTTTTACTGTTTTTAGTTTTCTTTTCAGATTTCAATTGTATATGGGTAATTAATTCTGAATGATGTTTTCGCGCCTAATAAAACTCTCCGATGATGTAACTGGTCTTTGATTTCGTAATTTTTCGGCGTCTATTGCCGGCAAGATTAGGAATGGTACTTCCAGATAAAACATGTTTTTTTAAGGCAAAGTGGTTATCATGAAAGGGAAGAAGTGTTCCAAGGAGATTCACTGATTGCTGGAAACACTGTTACAAGTGGCTGGGAATGTCGCATGACAGCATCTCTTAAACTTGATACGAATTATAATAATAATGATAATAATATAGTACAAGCACAAACCAGAATCCGTCAAAAAAATAAAAAAAAAAGGAGACGCATAAAATTCTCTGGGATTTTGAGATTCAAATGAATCACTTAGTCCCGACTCGAAGACCAGACTAACTGTTAAAAAAAAAAAAAAAGAAACAGAAAAGAACTTTTCCACTAATGTATTCTACTGTTTGAGCGGACCACAGAGTGAAAACAAAAAAAAGAGAAAAGATTGAGAAATACGTGGATCTAGCCAGAGAGCTGAAAGAAAACTGAAGAACATGAAGGTGGCAGTGATACCAATTGTTTTCGGCAGACTAGGAACAGTTCTCAAATATTTGAAAAGGAGACTTGAGAAACTGGATATCGGAGGAAAGAACGAAACCATACAGACCAGAGCATTGTAAATATCTGCTAGAATACTGAGAAGGATCCTGGAGACTTAAGGAGACTTTTCGCCACTCAGATTCCAGAGAAAGACTCACAAGGAGTGAGATAATAATAGTTGTTGGCGACCATAGTCAAGGGCGACCTGAAGGCTCCCTTTTCGATAGCTACTACACCAAGATGTAGGGGAGGGTGCTACTCCTTTCCCTGGATTGCTCCTCTTTACCATTGATATGTACCTTATATTACTGAGTGTTAAGCAAGGAGGTATCAAGTACCATTTTTAAAGTCTTTGGTATGACGCGACCTGGGATTGAACCCAGGTCTCCCGGACCATTGGCGAACACTCTATTTACTGGGCAATAAGGCTAATAAAGCTGGAATATGTCAGGACGAAAAGAGAAAAGCAATACAATTACATTAAACAGTACAACTCGAGGAGAAAAATCAAAAGGTAAGACTAAAAGGATAACGAGATAGGTTAAAACAATACAGATAAAACAGGACATTCTAAAACAACGAAAGAAAATTCTACCCATTAGTTGGGGGAAAATGCACGAAGACATACTATCAACGAGGTGCCCGAGGTGTAATGGTTATCGTCACAGGATATGGACACGGCGACACGAGTTCAATTCCTGGACAAGACTGATTGCATTTCACATAGCACTAACACCCTTGGGAAATGTATGCATCCAATTATTCTCCCTCCAGCTATGGGTAAATAGTAGGGCAGACTAGGTTCTTAAGCCTTGGTGAGGCAACTAGTCTAGGAAAAGGAAAACTCTAAATTCAAACCTGTTAAACTCCGCTTAAAAAATCAACCTTGTGTCATATCCTGCCCGAGTGGAGGGGTTGGGTAAATATGATCAACGAGATGTAAAGGAAGCAAAACAATTTGGAAGGAAAATATGGAAACGAAGAGAACATAACAGAAGAGAGCCGAATGGATAAACAAAATGAAAAAAGTGTGACAAGAATTCGAAGACCAAACGCAAAAATATACCCCAATTTACTCAGAGCAACACTAAAAAAAAAAAACCAAATTGAAAAATGCCTGGCGATGATGGCATAAATGGATTCTGGTTTAAGAAATTAACTTCCATCCACGACAGACTGGCTATCAAAATGAACAGATTCTAAAAAGAAACAGACATATCCGACTGGATGACTAAAGGAAAGACCACTGTGATCCAAAAAGACCCCCAAACAGGAACCTCCACTAACCATTAAAGACCCATAACGTGCCCACCAATGATGTGGAAAATACTAACGGCACAAATTTGGGAGGAGATTAACTATTTGCTAATAAGCCGTGGACTGTTCCCCGAAAAACCGAAAGAATTCAACAAGCAATTAAGAGAAACAGGTCTACTATACATTCATCAAAACATCCTCAATGACAACAAAACAAGACTCAAAAATATAGCTCTGGTATGGATTGACTACAAAAAGAAATACGATATGGTCCGGCAAAGTTGTATAATAGAGTGTCTCAAAAGGTACAAGATAGCTGTCATGGTCATAAAGTTTATCGAGGAAACCATGAAAAACTGGAGAGTGGAATTGACTGGAAAAAGTTTGGCTGACGTGAAAATCCAGTGAGATGCGCTATCATCACTACTATTTGTAATAGCAATGATGCCACTCAATCACATAGTTAGGAAATGTACAGGCGGATACAAACTTATCAAATCGCAAGAAAATATGAATCCCTTAATGTCCATGGACAACATCAAAAATGAAAAAGAATTAAGAACCCTAATACAGGTAGTAAGGATATACAGTCAGGATATAGGGATAGAATTTGGTATAGAAAAATGTGCCATGCTAATAAGGAGAAACGAAAAATGACAAATGACAGAAGAAATAAAACTACCAAATCAATAAAAAATCAGAGCGCTAGCAGAAAAGAAAACTTATTTGGGAATATTGGAAGCGGATATTCTTAAACAAGCGGATATAAAAGAAAAAAAAAATAAGGTGTCACATAGAAAGTTAAAAAGAAAGGAGAAATGGTGAAGAAGTCAAGAGTTCAAAGGAGTTGAAAAAGGAGATAACAAACTGGAAATGGAAATATTGAATCAAGTTTAAGTGAGTTGGGTTGGTTGGGTTTTATTGTATATCAACCCTTGTAGGTTATTTAAAGCCAAACCTTACTTATACATATATTCAATATTAGATTTGTAAACGTATAGTTTGGAACTAATATTTTCAAAAGAGCTAGAGGTCATTTTTTAAATACAGTTAAATGGTTTCAAGTATTTTTATCTAACACTAATAATTCTGTTTAATAATAATCCTTGCTTTCACACCAGGAAGTGGTTACAATCATCACTATTCAACACTATTCATTTACAGGCCGTTGGCTAGGGTTGAAGAATGCGCTGACTTCATCTCTGCAGGAGAGTAAGATCCCCCTCTCCCAACGGGTGTCCTGATAATAACACTAAACTATCTGATGGCAAGGCTCCAGTTCTGGAACTCTGCGGAATGTGGAGTACCCTTTCATTGTCATTGCTTCCAGCTCCACACTGACCCAGAGTGGTAGCATCTCATAGGGTCCTATTTAGGGGTCGAAAAGAACTATTTGACCATTTAAGCTCTATGCAAACAAATGACTTGTTTTAAATTGAATATGTCATGTGCTACTATTATTAACCCCTCTGTCGCCGCCTTCAGTCAGCACTTTCCAGTCATCGATCAGTTCTTACAAAATCTATATCTTTTATGTCTTTTTTTTTTCATTGTGAGGTCGAGTTGATAAGCAAATTTGTTACTTTCTTTCTAAATTGAATATTTTTTCTTTTGCTTCTCATATGTGTTTATTAACTGCAGTATCCAATTTGTCGTTATATCTTAGTTTTTCATTAATCCTGTAATTTTTTTTTTGTTATTATTCTTATTACAAGTTTTTCATATTAGCGTTAGTTGGTGGTCTTTCACTGGAGTCTGAGTGATAGCAATTCTCTTGGAGTCTCCAGGATTCTCCCAAGAATACAAGTCGATCTTAATAATGCTGTTGACAGGATAGTCTCTTTTCTTCTTCTGTTTTCCAGTTTCTCAAGTCTTTTTTCCTGGCCTTTGGGGGACCCTTCCCAATGCACCAGCTACAGTTAGTATCACCGTCACCCTAATTTTCCACAGTTATTTTTTTTTTAGTTCTTAAGCAAGGTCTAAGTATTCATCTATCTTTTCTCTTCTTTTTATTTTTTACTCTGTGGTCTGCCGGAACGGTTAAACCCACAAGACAGCAAGTTCTCTGTTTTTGGTTAACACAATTGTCCCATGGTTGGAATTATTTGATCCGTTTGTATCTCAAAACCCCAGAGAATTTTATACGTCTGCACACACCATATGGTCAAATTTTAATCTTTTGTTTTCCTAGTCTTGTACTCCTTCAGTGCAAGTTTGCTGCCTTCACTTATTATCTAATTAACCGTTTCTCTCCACAGAATCTTCGCTTATTATTCAGTAATATATCGATTTTCGCCTTAATATAAATAATCCTTAAAGCGTTGTTTTGTGTTGCTATGTCATTATTATCATTATTATAATTGCAGTACACTCCTATCGAGTTTTTTTTTACACCAGCGTTAGCTGATGGTCTTTAAATGGAACCTGAGAGACAGGATGTTTCCTCAAGTCTCCTGGATTCTTCTCAGTATTCTGACCAACTGCAACAATGCTGTACTTTGGATGGTCTCGGCTCATCCTCTGATTCCCAATTCTGCCAGTGCCCTTACCAGGTCTTTGTGCATAATTCCACGTGCACCAACTACAATTGGTATCACCGTCACTTTCATGTTCCAGAACTTTTTCATGTCTCTGGCAAAAATTATCGTTATTATTTTACTCATTCGAGAGTTTTTCACACCAGCATTAACTAATGGTTTTCTATTAGAGTCTTGAGTGACTGCAAGTCTCCTCAAGTCTACATTACTCACTACAGACCGATCTGAACAATGCAGTAATTTGGATGGTCTTCACTTGTCCTCTTATTCCCAAGTTCTCCAGTCCCTGTACCAAACCTCTGATGACTGTACCGAGCGCATTCCAAGTTATTTAATATACGTTTCAACAAGTGGCTTTTCACTGAAAACTGAGTGACAGTAAATCACCTCGGCTCTCCAGAACTCGTCTAAGTATTCTTGCCGATTTCAACAATGCTGTGGTCTAAACAGTTTCAATTCTTCCTCGAATCTTTAGTGCTCCTATTTTCTATTTCCATATTCTTGGGGATTATTCCCAAAAAAGTTTTATCTGGCGACTGTGCTTTCTATTTTAAAGAAAATGCATGAAATTATCAGCTATAAAATAAGCCTCAAAAGTTGAGATTTGAATTGCTTTTGATATTTTATTGTTGATCAGCATTTAATCAACGATTTTTTTAACGGTTGTTTATTCTTATTCGTTGTTAATATATTTCTCGAATGACTAATGTTCTTATAGATATTAACCGATTTTGATCACATAACACTGAGTACGTCTTTCGGAACGTGTGCATGTGGTCCTGGGTGTTCGTATGTTTTTTGCTCAATCATAAGTCCCTCCTTACCCGCACAGACGCGTTTAATTTCAAATCTTTGCTATTTTATCCTTTTTCTTTTTTTTCTGACCGGTGTCAAATAAAGGTCAATATTTTACGACTATTAAATATTTGCGCACGAAATGATGGCCTAAATTATTTTGATGCAGACGGCCGTTTAAAATGTCATTTTCAAACAGAGACTCAATATTAAAATATATTAAAAATACAATCCGACAACGAAATAAGTCATACAAAAAACAACAGGAGATGGTTTTATAATAGACCCATCAACACACACACACACACACACATATATATATATATTTATATTGTAATAGATATGAGAATAGTGTAGACACTGAGTCAACGGTGCAAGGGGACAATCAATTTCACGGTTATACAATTATCAGACCAACGAAAAGGTACACTGAGTACGGTACTCGGTCTGATGAACACTGAAGAGAAATAGACAGTCACCAAACGCCGTTGATGCTATCCTAACCAAGTTATATATGCTCTATCACAGATATTGAGCACTGTTTATTTATAAATATAACAAAATCTACATATATGCATACAAACATACATAAAGTACACGCACAAACTTGTCTACACACAGAAGTACACATTTTTATAAATTTGGAAAACAGTTAAGTCAAATAGATAATACATGTGTGTTCATTGTACTTAGTCTAGACATGCAGATGTGTGCCCAGATCTTTTGTACATGTGTACTGTCTCTATTATATATATACATATATATATATATATATATATATTACATTGGCCCAGCGGTTAGAGTGTTCGCCAATGGCCCGGGAGACCTGGGTTCAATCCCAGGTCGAGTCATACCAAAGACTTTAAAAATGGAACTTGATACCACCTTGCTTAACACTCAGCATTATAAGGTACGGTTCAAGGGTAAAGTGGAGCAATCCAGGGAATGGAGTAGCGCCCTCCCCTACACCTTGGTGTAGTAGCTATCGAAAAGGGAGCCTTCGGGTCACCCTCGACTATGGTCGCTAACTTACTTACTTATAATAGATATAAAACTAGCGTAGACACTGAATCAATGATGCTTGGTGACTGTCTGTTTCACGGCTATGCGATTATCAGACTTGGTCTGATGATAATCGAGGAGAAACGGACAGTCACCAAACGCTGTTGACGCTCTCCTAACAAAGTTATATATGCTCCATCACAGATATTGAGCACTCTTTATCTATACATACATACATACTATATATATATATATATATATATATAAAGTAAAGTTGGCGACTGTAGTCGAGAGCGACCCGAAGGATCCCTTTTCAATAGAAACTACACCGATGTGTCGGGGAGGACGCTATTCCTTTACCCTTGATCCGTACCTTATAATGCCGAGTGTTAAGCAAGGAGGTATCAAGTACCATTTTTTTTAAGTCTTTGGTATGACTCGACCTGGGATTGAATCCTGGTCTCCCGGATCATTGGCAAACACTCTACCCACTGGGAACACACACAGATATATATATATATATATATATATATATATATATATATATATATTAGACAACCTTCAAATACTTTTACTTACTTGAAACAATAGTTGGGGGCCAATATTAGACAGCAATAATTGAAACTATATAACTGCGTGTAAACAAAGGATAATTATTAGATAGGAAGAGTTACTGAAAATCATATAATTTTGCCTGAATTAATTGTATTTGGTTGGAATAGTAGACATTATATTCGTAAGCGTGTGAAAGCAAATGGTTGTATTCAAATAGAAAGGGTAATTTTAAAAGAATGCAAAGGAACATTAAAAATATATTCAGCATTTACATAAGAGTATCCAGCACTTAAAAATGAATTATATATACACACACACACACACACACACACACATATATATATATATATATATATGTGAATTTTTTCTTCTCTTTAATACTTCCTTTTGTGAGCTGTGCAATAATTCATTTTACTGTACTGAGCCAGGAATCTTTGGTATTTATGATTAATTCTATCTTCTTTTCTTCCAAATAAAGTTTCGCCAGACGATTTTATCTTCTACTTTAAGACATATAAAACTAGTAGTTATGAAACAATAGGAAGAAGCTGAGATCTTAATTCCTTTTATTATATATATATATATATATATATATATATATATATATATATATATATATAACGACTGTTGATGCCAGGAATAATGTAAATAGGCTTTATTCACCAAACTTCATGCATTAAAAATCGTTTTAACTGTTACTGTATATGAACACCCACAATATATATATATATATATATATATATATATATATATATATATATATATATATATATATATATATATATATAACGTAAATAAAGTTGGTGAGCGTAGTTGAGGGCCACCCATTTAACATAGAAATGTGACAAATAATTTTTGAAAATGTATTTTTGTTTTTAATTTATGAATTACACAAACGTTTTTTAGAATTTCAAAAATCCTTAAGTCTTTTAAAAGTTTTTTTTTAATTTATCAATATATGACAAAGATGTTAATCTTTTTTGTTAAAAGAATAGAGTACTAATTATGTCACCACATTTTGTATATATATATATATATATATATACGAGGATCGTTAGATAAGTTTCTAGATTTTTTCGTATGGGAACTTTTATTGGTAGTACACAGATGAAACTCTAGTCTCCTTCGAAGTAATCTCCTTCGGCTGCAATGCACTTGTTGTACCGTTCCAACAACTTCTGGAACACCCCATCGAAGTCCTCTTGGGTGAGCGTGTCAATGACCCTCATCACAGCCTCTTTCATCACCTCAATTGTCTCATAACGACAGCCTCTGAGCGTAGGGAATAACCAAAAGTCACAGGGACCAAGTTCTGGACTATAGGGACGGTGAGGAACTGTGTTGATGCCCATCTTGGTTAAATAGTCTGTGACAAGGATGGAGTTGTGGACTGATGCATTGTCCTGGTGGAAATGCAACTGACTCGATTTGAAGAGTGCTGGCCTCTTCCCTAGGAATCTCTTCCTGAACTCCCTTAAAACCTCAACATAGTAACCCTAACCCTAACCCTTTGGCCAATCAACTCAGGTGTATTGCCTTCCTTACACCTCCACACCTCTCATCATCCCTCACAGACTCCGTGCCTTCCTTCAATCTCTTATGCCACTCAAAAACTGATGCTCGATTCATGCAAGATGCTCCAAAAGCAGTCTGAAGCATACCATATGTTTCTGTGGCATTTTTTTCCATGTTTAAAACAGAATTTTATTGCATATCGTTCTTCTAAAGTGTCAGATTGCATTTTGAAATTCACCAGCTGTTACAATCAGGCTTTAGTAGGGTGTATTCCGATTGCTGCTGTAGCTGTTCCTTTGAACCTGAAATCATAAAAATTGGTCAGTCATCTCAGAAGATGTATAGCAATAACATAGTGAATTTTCAAGAGTCGACAACAATATTAAATCCCCATACGAAAAAAGTCTGGAAACTTATTGAAGCCACCACGTAAATTGGATGTTTTAAGCCTTGGTAAGACAACTGGTCCAGGAAATAAAAAAACGGAATTAAAAACGTGAGTGTTGTTTTTGAGAGTCTGTTGTATAATTATTCTTTTGTTATTAGCTCATCAACAAGAAGTATGGCGGCTTTGACTCAATCATTCACAACTGTACACAAAATCACCTACATACAGAATTCTACATACTTAACTTAACCTTTAGATACTGCTACGCCATGTACGAAAAAAGAGCCTTTTATATATATATATATATATAGTTCAATTCTTGGACAAGGATGTTTGCATTTCACACAGCGCTAATAACCTTGGGGAATGTATGCATCCAACTATCTTCGTTCCACCTATAGATAAATAATATGGCAGACTGGACACTTTAACTATGATATGGCAACTAGTCAAAGAGATGGAAAATTGAAATACTGTCGGTTAAACTCTGCCAAAAATTGACCTTGTGTCACATCCTGCCTGTGCGGAAGTGTTTAGTTTATATATATATATATATATATATACACAAATATATACACTCACATACATAATCATATATATATATATATATATATGCGCACACATATATGTGCGCATAAACATTCACATATATATACACATATAAAAATGTGTGTGTGTGTGCACACATACACTAACATATACATCATCATCATCATCATCAATTCGTTCTGACAGCACGGAGTTCCCTGATTCTCTCTCTCTCTCTCTCTCTCTCTCTCTCTCTCCACCCCTTTCACTCATCGTCTCTGGTCTTTTAGGCTTCACCCTGTGTTCATATACAGTTGATAACTATACAATGTTTTTACTGGTCAGCCATCTCTAATTCACCCATGTGTAGGAGACCATATAAAATTTACTGTTAAAAACATTTCATAGTAAAATGCAGTGGTTTATGGCCTCCAGTCTCGGAGAAGGAAAACTCTGAATTGAAATCTGTTAAACTCCGCTTACAAAAATTGTGTCACATCCTTGTGTCACATCCTGATCGTGTCACATCCTGATCGTGGCACATCCTGATCGTGGCCGGGGGGTGGTTAAAAATATGAGTAAATAAAGTAAAACAGGAAAACCTTTCCCATTTTAGATTTTCACCCTTGTGGTGCAAGTGTACCAAGGCTAATAGCAACGCTAGCTTCAGTTAACTGATGTCTTAGCATTTTTATTCCAGATACTAGCAATTACGATCATCGGTTGGACTGGTGCATTTAGAGCGTTTGCTGTTGAAACATTTTTTTTAAGACTGCTGAATCTGTAATTGCTACACAGTGAGTTTTTCGTGCTAATTTCATGTGATTTCAGAATTATGCTGTTCTGGATAGAATTTTTAACCTATAGCAGTATCTTTTTAAAAAGATACTATGCCAACAACACAATATTATCAAAATATTCATGGAAAAAACAACAAAACAGCCATAATCGAATGAGAGTTTATTAAAAAAAAGACAGAAGCATCGGGTAGAGTCAGGATCCAGAAACTGTAGATTTTATTTTGGGGTAAAATTTTAAATCATCACTTTTCCCGAACAAGATTATCTTTTGAATAGGATATCTGAATTGACAAACAAATGTAGACATATTAACAAGCATCTTTAGCAACAAATGGATAAAGAAATAATGTGTTGTTTAGGATATTGATTTAGAGTGGCTAAACACCCCTTCAGCACTCGACCAAATGGACTGGCTCATAGCCATAAATAGCCTACGATTAAAGTCTTCTCGGGTTGGTTCTATAAGTTGATTAATATTCGGATTGATCTTACTTCGTTTGGCTATACAGCATTTTGACCCTCCTCTATTTCTTGTAAGTTTTCTTGTTAATTGTTTGTAGCTTATTGTACTGGGTCTTTTTATATGTATCCGTTAGCACCAGATAATGGTGCTGAATAAATATGTTAAGCACTCATTCTTCTTTGTGTATCATTGACCTCGACGATACAACAGATATTATATTTTGCCAGCACTGTCTGCAAATATCATACCGCCAGGGGTGACTGTGTTGGTGTTGGAATCATAAAAAGAATAAATAAAAAGTGAATTCAACTGGTAAATATTACGCATCTGATGATTGATAATAACTAATGAAACTAACTGTGACACAATGAAAGTCTTTTTGTTAGAAATCCTTCTTTTAATTCATTTTTATTGACGGTTTTAACGATATTTTAGCAAGTATATATATATATCCTACCCTTTCGCACGATAGCTCATTCGGATTGTGCTGTAAAATACACCGACTGCATCTCTACTGAGGGATAAGACCCCACCCCGCCAACGAGTGTCCTAGATATGAGATCAAACTGTCTGATGTTGAGGCTCTTGTAATGCTGGAGCTTCAGGGAATGTGTATTACCCCTTCATTGCCATCACTTCAAGGTCCACTTGGGGCTGTAGTTGTAGCATTTAATAAGCTATTATCTATGGATCAAATAGAACTGTTTAACATTTTAACTGAGTGCAAACAAATGGGTTATGCAAAATTAAATTGGTTGAAATGGAATTGTTTGATCATTTAACTTTGTGTAAACAAATGACTGATGTTTAATTGAATTGTTTCTGATACATAACAATACTTGGAACCATTTAATTTTGTTGACTTATGCTAAATTGAATTATAAATATTGGAAGTTCTCGATCATTTAACTGTGTATATCGACAAAATGTGTTTACAAATCATATATTTAATAAACAGGTAAAAACAGGATTTGGTATTAGATATGGTTGATATGCCATAAAACTCGAACAAACAAACATTTCGTACGAACAGGATACGACTCAAGGCCACGTTTTAAGTATAGTTTAACAGGTTTAAATTCAAAATTTTCTTTCTCCTAGACTGGTTGCCATACCAAGGTTAAAGAGCTTAGTCAAGCCTACTAAATACCCATGGCTGTAAGAAGAGTAGTCGGATTCTTACTTTCCCTAAATGTATTAGCACCATGTGAAATGCAAACAGCCTCGTCAAGGATTTTGAACTTGAGTTGCCGTGTCCATTCCCTATAACGGTAACCATTACACCACTCTACTATGGGTACGTTTGTGTGTGTGTTGCATTTCACAATGTGCTAATATATATATATATATATATATATATATATATATATATATATATATATATATATATATATATATCACCAGGTATTAAGCCCCTGCTGTCAAGAGATTGATAAAGTTTAACCAGAAAGATGATATCATGAATAGAACCAGCAAATAACGAATGGATACATGCACACACACACACACACACACACACACATATATATATATATATATATATATATATATATATATATATATATATATAACACAATTATTAAAAAAAAAGAGTAGATGACATTCGATAGACGTGCCTGTTTCACGGGAAATAAAAGACACCACAGGTACCTCGCCACATAAAGAGTCATTTATGCACAATGGGAAATACTAATAAATGCATAAAAATCCCCGACACACCCACCCACCCACACACAGATATACAGGGTATTCCATAAAGAAGACAGTACAAGCTGTAAATGTTTTTGCTATGTTACAAAATTAAGGGACAAAACTACACTCAAAAACAATACATACCAACTGATGCAGAAAGCAACCATTATATTGCACCCCACAAGAGAAGGAATCACACAATGATACCAGGGACAACAACCACAATCAAAGAAACCTATTCTTAGGCAACACAAAATACGATTGGAGTAAATTTTTACTACGATAGTGAGGAAGAAATTTTATTTATGAATATATAACCACAAATCTCAAGAAAATCGACGAAGATAAATCTATAAAGTTTTTTTCTTTTCCTTTTTGACTACATTTTCTTCCATAGTTTATTTACAAATATATTCACAGGAAACTCAAAAAAATGTACGAATGTGACCTTAGAATGTCTTCTGTTTTTGGGGGCTTTTTTTTTTTTTGTTGGCTAAAATTTACTTCGATAGTAAATCAAAGACTTTCCTTACAAATAAATCAGCATAAAAATATCTATGAAGATAAATTTGGAATGTTTTTATTGTTTCCTTTAAAGACTGAATATTCTTCTGATAGTATGTCCAAATTTAAGATAAAAAAGGATTTACACACAAAACTCAAACTACCTGGGAATAAATAACATCCCAAATAATCAATTACCCAGTCGGCTGGGGAGGTAGAATAAACCCTACAACTAGTGTCCTAGTTATGACGCTAAACAATCTGATGATGAGGTTCCAGTAATGTTGGAGCTTTGGGGAATGTGGAGTACCCTTTCATTGCCATCGCTCCCATATCCACTCTGGCCCGGAGTGGTAGTACCTGATAGGACCCTATCTATTGGTCAAATTGAACTACCCTGCGTACTTATGCTAAACTGAATTATTTGAAATAGACCTGTTTTGACATTTAAACTGCGTACTTATGCTAAACTGATTTGTTTGAAACCGAACTGTTTTTGTAAGCTAAACTAAATTATTTGAAATGGGACTGTTTTTGACATTGAAACTGTGCTTACGCTAAACTGAATTGTTTGAATTAGAACTGTTTGACGAAACTGAATTGCTTGAAATAGAAATATTTTTTGATAATTGAACTGTGTACTTATGCTAAACTGAATTGTTTGAAATAAAACTGTTTATTTGTATAAAAATGGATTTAGCATTAAATAACCTACAAAAGTTGATATGCTATAAAATGGTGTGATGGTTATCGTCGTGGGAAATGGACACGGCGACACGAGTTCAAATCCTGGCCGAGACTGATTGCATTTCACATAGCACTAATACCCTTGGGAAAGGTATGAATCCAATTTGTCTCTCTCCATCTATGGGTAAATAGTAGGGCAGACAAGGTTCTTCAGCCTTAGTGAGGCAACTAGTCTAGGAGAAGGAAATCTCTCAATTCAAACCTGTTAAACTTCGCTTAAAAATTGACCTTGTGTCATATCCTGCCCGAGCGGAGGGGTTGGTAAATATGGATACCTTAACCAATGGTATCAACCTAAAAGGGAACGTTGCACCGCGGCTGGAGTTCGAACTCACTTTATTACGATGTCGCAGTCCAGCACATAAGCCAATACAATACGGGGATTCTTCCCGAAATGTTATTGGACTGATAGGTTTTAATACAAATTCGGTCTTAGCGGCTACTAAGGTAATTTGATCATACGGAGTACTTGTATATTTTAGTGATAGTGAATACTAAAGTAATTTGGTGTTAGTGACTACTAGTGTAATTTAGTCATAGCGACTGCGTATTCAATTTGGCCCAGCTGACTACTAGTATAATTTGGTTACAGTGACTACTAGTGAAATTTGGTCATAGAAACTACGTATTTAATTTCGTCCTGCTGACTACTAGAATAATTTGGTTACAGTGACTACTAGTGTAATTTAGTCATAGCGACTACGTGTTTAATTTGGCCCTGCTGACTACTAGTATAATTTGGTTACAGTGACTATTAGTGTAATTTAGTCATAGCGACTACGTATTTATTTTGGCCCTGCTGTATAATTTGGTTACAGTGACTACTAGTAAAATTTGGTCACACAGACGTATTGTGTAATTCGGTCATAGCAACTAATAGTATAATTTGGTTATACCGACTAGTGTAATTTGGTCATAGTGAATACAAGAGTAACCTGGTCATACTAACTACTAGCGTAATACTGATCAGTTGGAATTAGAACGTATTTAATATTGCTTCAGCTAAGAATTTAGAAGACGATAACTTTGCATCTTTTTTCTGTCAGTTATGAAACCTCCCCTTCTCCGTATAGCCTACCCTACCAATGTTGTTACCCCCGTTCGTGGGGCCAATTTCACCACTCATAAATAGAGAGGGTAACAATAGCTGAGTCACTCAAGCGGACTGAGACAACAGCAGTTTTGTATGACACTACCAATGTCAAGTAACTGTCCTATATAATGATTTTTATCTGTCATCGGATTCAATTTCGAGTGACATTTTACAAACACCACATTATGGAATGATTGAAAGAGAACAGAGAAAGAACAACTATATCAGCCATAAAAAAAGATAAGAGATAAATTGCCTTAATGAAATAATTCCGATATACATTATCTCAAAATCTACAGATTGAAAAATATATGACACAAATACAAAAAAATATACGTGGGTTTATGCCAATGCCACATTCAAGGTTGTCCCTCGGGGGTACTGGATTCGAATGGGAACATATATCTTGCAACGGGCTTGTGCTTGACGAGCCGTGTGTAGACTTCACTCAAGCGCGAGGTCCTCATAGTCGTGGAGATCAGTTGGGAACAACTGATTCAGTTGGATTAAGGCCGGCCCTAGCAAGAGTGCCCAGTGAATTTCACTCGTGACTGGTCTGTGAGGCTAGCTGTACCGTAGGGACCTATATCAAAATGATTTGTAGATATATACTAGGTTTTTCTATATCTGGTATAAGGTTTCAATGAGGATTGATGTCACTTTGATAAGCTAACTGTACGGTAGGCACTTGAATCTGTACTATGAGGTTTAACTTAATCCATCGTAAGAGTACCCAATGAGGATTGATATCATTTTTGTAATGACTGTTTGCATGGCAAGCTTTATAGCAAGGATCTGTTTCTGTATTATGAGTACATATTTACTAGACTTATCTTAATCAAGCGTAAATTTGAAATAAGAGAGTACCCAATGAGATTCGAGGTCACTTTAGTCGTAAATAGTCTACAAGACTATCTTCACGGTAGAAATTTGTTTAGGTATCATGATTGGTTTAGTTTGGTTGGGTTTTATGGCATATCAACCATTGTTGGTTATTTAGAAGACGATAACTTATTTATTTTTATTGTAGGTTATTTAGAAGACGATAACGATAATATATATTAAATATATATGATTTGTAAACACAATCTGTAGTTAATTTTTTTAAACGAGCCTGCGCTCCTTTTTTGTGGCACATAGTTCAAGGGTTTCATAACAGCTACAATCTAACTTCAGACATATGTTTGTCCACATAGTTTGGTGTTGGCCAATGGCCCGGAAGACCCTGGTTCAATCCCATGTCGAATCATACCAAAGACTCCTTGATTAACACTCAGAAATATACAGTAGGGATCAAGGGTAGAGTGGAGCAATCCAGGGAAAGAAGTGGCGTCCTCCCCTACACCTCGGTGTCGTAGCTATCGAAAAGGGAGCCTTCGGGTTACCCTCGACTGAGGTTGCCAAACTTTTTATTACATTTTTGAATGATTTAGAATGAATTTGAGCACTAATACTGCAACACAGTTAAATAGTTTCAACTATTTCTGCCAAGCACTAATAATTCTATTCAATATTAATCATTTGTTTCCACAAAGTGAAGTGGTTACAATTATTCTTATCTAAAACTAAGTACTTTATTGAACACTATACATTTATTTGCATACAATTAAATGGTTCCAAGTATTGCTATGGACCCCCGTATATGGCCAAGCAAAATCAGGACGACCAGCTCGAAAGTACATACAGCAGCTATGTGAGGATACGGGATGTAGCCCTGAAGACCTGCCAGAGGCGATGAATGATAGGGAGGAGTGGCGAGAGAGGGTCAAGGATATCTGTGCTAGCTGCACGACATGATGATGATGATGATGAAGTATTGCTATGTCATACCAATAATTCAATTTAATCACACAGCTGAAGAGTTTCAAGTAGTGCTATTTAACACTAATAATTCTATTTCAACATTACTCATTCGTTTGCACACATTTAAATTTTTCCAAGTATTTCTATGTATCACTAACAATTCCATTAAAGATCAGCCGTTTATTTACACACAATGAAATGATCTAACACTTCGATTTCTAACAATTCGATTTAACATCAGTCATTTTTTTGCACCCAGTTTAAATGTTAAACAGTTCTATTTGAGCCATATATAGGTTTCTATCAGGTGCTACCACTCCGGTTCAAAGTGGATCTGGGAGCAATAGCAATGAAGGAGTACTCCGCATTCCCCAAAGCTCCAGCATTACTGGAGCCTCACCATCAGATTGTTTAATGTTATATCAGGACACTTGTTAAGGGATCTTATCCCTTTGCCGTGATGCAATCAGTGTATTCTACAGACCCAGCCAATTGTCCGTTATTATGAGAATATATATATATATATATATATATATATATATATATATATTAGGCTTCTCTTAATCTTGAATAAGGTTGCAATGATGGTATGCCCAATGAAGATCAATGTCAGTTTACTAGTGACTGTTCTGCGATATTAGCAGTGTAGTTGGCACTTGAATCTGTATAATGAGGCTTAGCTTAATTTAACACAGGTTCACAATAATGAAGTGCCCAATGAGGATTGATTTCACTACAGTAGCGAGCTGCATATCTGCATTAAAACAGAGAGAGGGGCCTGTGTCTGCTATTTTTTCAAGTATCTAGATATTTCTTATTTTCATCTATTTTGACTCTGTTTTCACGTCTGGGCGTTCAATCATTTTCTTGACAGAAATACCGTCAAATAAAGCAAATAAAAACTTTTAAAAAGTTGAGTTTCGCAAAAGAACCAATGTTATGTTTTTTTGGGGGGGTGTTTTGTTTTGTTTTTGTTATGTCTTTTTAAAATTTGTTTTGAAGTCTCTCCGGCGATAAAAATTGAAAAAGAATTTCCATGGCGTCTTACTGAGCAACAACAACAAAAAAACAACCATAGCATTTCTGCTGTTACGAGTCGTGCCTTGCCATCAAGTTCATCTCTTAAAATTGGATTGACATGTTTTTACGTAAGACATCAAGAAAGAGAGAGAGAGAGAGAGAGAGAGAGAGCAGGGAATTGGAATATACCACATAAAAGCGATATATAATCTTATTTTTTTAAATAAAAATATGTTTAAAATATTAGGCGTATTCAGAAGTCTACTAAGTTTGTTTTTTGTTTGTTTTTTTGTTTTTTCGGTTTGTTTTGCTTTTTATACGGTTTTCTACAGTGTATTCAGTCTCTTATCGTAACTTATCAGCGGGGTTTAGAATAGGCTAACTGTACCCCTGCGGAGGAGTAACCCCCATAAAACAGAGGTGTCCTCGATATGACACTAAACTGTATCTGATGGTGAGGCTTCAGTCCTGGAGATCTGAGGAGTGGGGAGTAAACCTTTATTGCGATTAATCCCAGTTCCATTTTGACCTGGAGAGATACGCTCATATCCATTTACACACACACACACACACACACACACACATATATATATATATATATAGTCATCCACAGACAGATCTGTTTCGTTCCATCAGAACTCATCAGTGTGGCTAGACAGTATCTTCCTGTAGCTGGGATCGAAACCCGGTTGACTCAAACCTCAACGCAAGCTTCTAACCATATAGCCACGAGGAGATATTAGCTGCGAAGTAAATTTTAAACGGTTATGAATCACAATTAATATTGTTTACATACATCCGTTCAACGGTAGTCGAGACCTCAATTCAAACGAAGAGGCTTGCAATAGTCGCTAATGGCAAAACGATTACTTCTTCGCCAGAGAACTCAACCCCACGGGGGTAGGGGAGTATATATATATATCTATAGTCATCCATATATATATATATATATATAGCGTTTAGAATTGGTTTTCTATAACACTAATAATTATTTGACAACACAAATGAATAACGAAACTTCTTCTGAAAACACAACGAAAGGTTTATTATAGTAGCAGGTGTAAAAAGAATAAGAGTGAGAAAGTGTCCCTTTTGGTGTCGCCGGTTAGTATGTTGGTCCTTGACTTAGTAGGAAGTGTGTGTGAAGCTAGTAGCTGCGTATTCTTCAGCAAAGGGGTTCCAAGTGGATTACGAGAGAGGTCTGTCCGGGCTGCTGGCTAGGATGCTCTACGACTATGTATGTGTGTGTCACAGTAGCAGGTTTCTCGCGTGACTAACTGCAAGGCTGGTGCTTCCGTGTGTGAAGCTAGTAACCGCGTGTCCAGTGAAGGCGAAAGAGGTCTGTCATGGCTGCTAGCTAAGTGCTATCTGACCATGTGTGTGTTACTGTAGCGGGTTGCTCGCGTGACTAACCGCAAGGCTGGTGCTTCTGTGTGTGAAGCTAGGTGCTATCTGTCGTTGTCCGCTGTCTACCAAAAGGACAAGAAAAAATTGTTATAGAGAGGGAGAAGGAATCAATGCGCTCTGCCTGTTGATTGGTAGGTTATAGCCGAATCGCTTAGCGGGGACATTGATTCGCGAAAGGAAATAGATCTGTGGCTGCTACACACACACACACATATATATATATATATATATATATGCAATGGAACCTCGGTTATCG
Organism: Sepioteuthis lessoniana; assembly: GCA_963585895.1. NCBI lineage: Eukaryota > Metazoa > Mollusca > Cephalopoda > Myopsida > Loliginidae > Sepioteuthis > Sepioteuthis lessoniana. The sequence goes on along the minus strand of OY757917.1, from coordinate 11,764,913 downwards.
AACGACTCTCAAGTCGTACAATTCAGAGTTCGACCAAAACAATTGAGTAAAAAATGCTTCAGTGATCGAAAAAATGTTCGGAGTTCGAACACACAATTCGATGAAAAATCGTATGAACGACTGCCGAAGCAAACCGAACATAGCCAATCGGTTGGCCGAATCTACTTCAGAAGCATTATTTTAGTTTTCGTACGAATTAATGGTCTAAGATAATTTTGGAGCGAATTATATATATATATATTATTCAGTCCAGATAAACCGGAGTCGGGAATAATTCCGTCCGGACAAATTCATTCCACTATGAACATTTAAAATTTTCCTGGTAAAGAGCTCAATCATCACAGAGCAATAATTTCTTTGAGAAAAAAACAAAAATCGGTCACATTAGGATTATAAATTTATTTCCATCCGGTTATGGGTATTGATATGAATCAATAACACCATAAAAAACAGGACTTACACTCATGTATGCATATATACTCATGTAGACACGCTTGCATCTAAATGTATATGCATTATTACACCCAATTATGTGCACCCAGAGATTGAAAAGCTTACGTATGATTGATGAATTGATTTTAACGGGATGTCAACCGGTCTGGAGATATTTCATGCCTAGGGATTTGGGAATTGCATTTACTGTAAGTTCATATTTACATTTTTGAGTAGTTTTATTTTCGGCTTTTTGTTCCTGGTATCAAGTATTCCAATCTATTACAAACTATTTCTAAAAGACGTTTATTTTATTTGTAGACGAGACCCTAACAAGTCCAACACTTCCGGAAAATAGTGAACTTTTGGGTAATGAAGGGGTACTCCCTGGGAGTCTCATCATCGGATGCAGTTTTGTGCCATACTCGGGACACTTCTTTTTTAAGGAAAAGTGTATTAACCGCCCCCCGACCCCCACTGCAGAGGATACAGTGAGAAGAGCGAATGATATCAGATCTACAATGGTGTGTTGTTTTATTTTAAATTGTCGGCAGAAATTCGAATAAGGTTTAAAACAGCCTAAACAGCGATAATCCGAATGTTGAAGATCAAGTTCAGCTTCCAAGCTTTTTAAATCACTAGTTATCTCCCCTTGACTATATTGATTCAATTAAGGCGCCCGTGGTGTAATGGTTACTGTCGTACGAAATAGACAAGGTGACTCAAGTTTGAATCCTGGACGGGGCTGTTTGCCTTTTACATAGTCCTAATAAGCTTCAGAATGCTATGAATCCAACTATTCTCCATTCAGCAATGAGTAAATAGTAGGCCAGACTGAACTCGTTAATTTCATATGGCAACCAGTCTAGGAGAAGGCAATCTCTTATTTAAAATCAGTAAAAATCCGTTTAAAACTGACCTTGAGTCACAATTTGGTCGTGTAGAAGAGTTGTATAAATATACATGGATGTGAAAAATAGAGTTTGCATGCAGACGCTGAAAGAAAATCAGGGCCTTCGAAAGCAAATTCCTGAAAAAGCTGCTCCACATCCCATAAAGAAAATGCAAGACGATTGACTATGCTTGTGGGTCCACGAGAACCCTAAAAGCTTTCTTGATTCGGACAGGTTGCTAGACACGACAATCTCGCAAAAACCATCCTCCATTGATGTGCTGTGAAGGAAGTAGGAAAACGAGAACGGGGTTCATAAGTGGGTTCGACAACGTCCAAGATTAGACCGAGATCTCCTCTCGACAACTGCCACACAGAACGGCCTGTAAGAAAGCGTCTTTCCCTCCTATGACGGCATTTAACCCACCCACCCACTCCTCAGTGTTAGGGTCTGACACAAAGTCCCATAGGAGTTTATGTGTGTTTTCTAGGACAGGTGCTGGGTTGTGCATATACCATTTGTTGGTGTGGCCAAATTAAAATTTCTTACACATTTCCCATTGGATCACCTTGCCCACCCAGCCTGGTCTAGTCTTATGTTCCTTCTGTGCTAATTTGCTGCATTCGCTTATTATGTGATTGATCGTTTCGTCTCTGTCACCACATAGCCTACATTTGCTTTTTTTTTTTAGTCTTATCTATTCGCGCTTTGATATGATTGATTCTTATGGCGTTGTTTTGTGCTGCTATAAGGAGAGAATCTGTTTCTCTCTTAAGGTTTCCTTTTCTTAGCTAGGTCCAGGTTTTCTGGTGTGAGATGGTGTTTATTAGTCGTTTAAAGCGACCATAGAGTTGTTTTTCTTCCAATTTGTCATTCTGTCGTCTATCGTGTTGTCAGTAATGTTTCTGATGGCTGTAATCAGTCCTCGTTCGTGCTTTTCTTTAAAGTCTTCGAGTCGTTGCATCGAAGCGTCAACGCTGTCTTCGATGCTGCCAAGTCTTCTTCCTCCCTCTTTTCTAGATACATATAGTCTGTCTATGTCGCCTCTGGGATGTAATGCCTTATGCATGGTCATTAGTTCTCTTGTTCTTTGAGTCATTTGTTTAAGTTCATCTCTAGTCAACTTAAGAAAGGGTCCGGAATATTTAACGAGGAGTACAGCCCAAGTATTTATTCCTTTGATGAGGTTTCTGCCACAGAGTTTTGTCTCGAGTAGTTTTTTAGTTCTCCTGATATATTCTTTTTGAATTTTGTCTTTTATTTCCACTTGCTTGATGGAGTCAGCCTCCAAGATACCCAAGTATTTGTAGATTTCATTTTCCGAGCGTTCTAATCTTGTCTTGATTTGGTAGTTCCATTCCGTCAGTCATATGTCGTTTGCCACTTTTCATTACAAGCATTGCATATTTTTCCATGCCAAATTCCATTTCTTTGTCGTGACTGTATATTCTAACGGCGTGTATGAGATTTTCCAGTTCTTTATCATTTTTTTGCAAATAGTTTGATGTCATCTATATACATTATATGATTGATCTTTTCTTGCGATCAGGTATGTCTGTACTCGGCTGTGCCTTTTCTGAGTATGTGGTTAAGTGACATCATGGCAATTATGAATCATAAGTATGATAGTTTATCTCCTTGAAAAATCCCTCTTTGGATCTTTGTTTCAGCTAAGCTTCTTCCTCCTGCTGTCAACTCCACTCTCCAGGTTTTCATGGTTTTCTCGATAAAGTTGATGACTTCATGAGATATTTTGTGCATTGTGAGGCAGTTTATTATCCAGCTTTGTGGAACCATATCATATGCCTTTTTGTAATCAATCCAGGCCATAGCTAGATTTTCTGTCTCGTCTTGCTCTCGTTTAGGATGTGTTGATCTATGTAGAGTAATTCTGCTGTGCCTCTGTATCCCTTGCGGCATCCTTTCTGTTCTTCAGGGGAAAATCCACAGCTTGTTAGTAAGTAGTAAATCTCTTCTCTTATTTGTGTTGTTAATATTTTCCACATCATAGGTAGGCGGGTAATCGGTCCGTAATTGTTTGGAGCAGTTCCTTTGCTTGGGTCCTTTTGGATCAATGTGGTCTTTCCTTTCGTCATTCAGTCAGGTATTTGTGCTCGTTGTAATCATCTGTTCATTTCTTGTGCTAATCTGCCGTGAATGGATGTACTATTATTATTATTATTTACTTGAACCATATAATTGCTTGAAAATTATTGCTGTTAGATAAGAATACTTGAAAACATATAAATTTGACCCATAGACCGGAGCCTAACAGGCACAACTGTCCGGGTTACAGTGGAACTGAGAGTACTGCGAGGAAAGTGTCTAGTGTCATACACAAAACACAGTAACAACATTAAGCAATGATAAATTGCAAAGCACAAAAGCAATAAATTACCCCAAACACTCTTTCTCAAGTTTTGTTTAAATTGGTTTGGTTGGGTTGGGTTGGGTTTATGCCATATCAACCATTCAAGGTTATTTAATACCGAATCCTGTTCACAGATATATATCAAATATATATGATTTGTAAACACATTTTGTAGATAACATTCCTAAATGAACCTAACCTCTTTTTTGCAGACAGTTAAACGCGTTCAAGTAATTATATATAACAGTCACAATTTAACATCAGTTTGATCCATTTGACCCATAGATAGGGACCCTATCAGGTACTACAACTCCGGGTCAGAGTTGACCTGGAAACAGTGGTAATGAAGGGGTACTCCACATTCTCCAGAACACCAGGAATGGAGTATCATAATCAGTATCGTAATGTCATATCCAAGACACTCGTTGGTGGTGGTTTTACACCACTGCAGAGATACAGTTGGTGTATTCAACAGCCCCAGCTGACTGGGCTGTGTTAATATTGGCAATATTTGCATCGATCCCGTATAAGTGCATATATCAGTACAATTATGTGCTAATAAAATTCGTTTTAAGCATGGATGTATGCGTGACTAAGCAAAAACGATACAGCATAGTTATTTACTAGAATTAGGTGTGGTACAAGGCTAAAAGTATGAAACACCCGGTGAAAATCGAACTCTCTAACAATAGTCTGCTAATTTAGCTTGCAAACAGTTACACCGTAACAAGATTTTTATTACACTTCAAATCCTATAACTTGAAGTATAAAGTTACATTCCTAGGTGTGCCACAAAACTGCATCTGGTGGCAAGGCTCTACTTCTGAAGTACTGGGGAGTGTGGAGTAACCCTTCATTGCCATTACTCCCAGGTTCACTTTGACCTGGAGTGGTAGTACCTGTTAGTATCACATCTATGTGTGAAATAGATTTTTTTTTTAATTATTCGTGTTTGATAGGAATAATTGCAATCAAATAACTCCATACAAACGAATAGTAATTATTAGTTGTATCATCAATTTCAGGAAGACTTGAAACTTAAGATTATAAATAAAAAGAAGTATTCATTTTAGAGGAAAATACTTGAAAGCATTTAACAGCATGCAAATTAAATTTTTATCAAAAATCGTCTCTTGAAGCTATAACAGTTTATTAGAGACAGCCATTGCCTAATGAGTAGAGTGTTCGCCAATGGTCCGGGAGACTGGGGTTTAATCCCAGGTCGAGTCATACCAAAGACTCAAAAAATGGTACTTGAAGCCCCCTTGCTTAATACTCAGCATTATAAAGTGAGGATCAAGGGTAAAGTGGAGCAATCCAGGGAAAGGAGTAGCGCCCTTCCCTACGCCGTGGTGTAGTAGCTATTAAAAAGGGAGCCTTCAGGTTACCCTCAACTATAATCGCCAACTTTACTTATTTACTTTTATAATTATCAAATCCTTAAAACGATTGCTTGCAAATAATTCGTGTTAGATAGAAATATATGGAACAATATAACTATGAAAACAAATATCTATTATTAGATAGAAATACTTACTTTAAATAAAATACCTGGGAATAGATTATTAGTATTAGATAAAAAATACTTAAAACAACACAACTGTATTAGAGAGAAAAAAACAGTCGATAGGTCGCCTTACAGGCGCAACTTAGACTATGCTGATTGCATCATCTGCAGTGGGGTACGGCCCCCAACAAGTAGAATGTCCTAGTTGAGACACCAAGCTGTATCCGGGAGTGAGGCTCCAATTCTGCACCTCTGGGAAGTGTGGAGTACCCTTTATTGCCATTACTTCCAAATCTACTCTGGTCCAGAGGGGCAGTACTTGTTAGAGTCCCGTCTATGGATTAAATTGATCTGTTTGAAAATTAGCTGTACAAGATACGCACATTCGCAACCGTATGACTGTGCAAGCAAATAATTATAGAGAAACAAAATGTACAGTTAAACATTGAAAATATTGTTATAATTACTATGAAACATTTACAAATTGAACCAGTTGGCTGGAGCTACATGATACACCGATAGCATCTCTGCAGAGGAGTATGAACCCTCCCAACGAATGTCCTGTTTATGACATTAAACAATCTGATGGTGAGACTCTGATATTGCTGGAGCTTTGGGGAATGCGAAGTACCCTTTCATTGTCATCGCTCCCAGGTCCACTATGGCCTGGAATGGTAGCACTTGATAGTGTCCTATCTATGGCTCAAGTAAAATTACCTATGTTAAATTGAGTTGTTAGAAATAGAACTGTCTGATAATTTAACTGTGTGTGAACAAATGACTGATGTTTAATTGAATTGTTGGTGATGCATAGCAATACCCAGAACCATTTAATTTTGAAGACTTATGCTAAATTGAATTGTTTGAAATGGAACTGTTTGATAATTTAATTGTGTGTGAACAAATGACTGATGTTTAATTGGATTTTTAGTGATGCAATACTCAGAACCATTTAACCTCGATGACATGCCAAACTGAATTGTTAGAAATAGAAATGTTTTTAAATTTAACTGTGTGTAAACAAAACTATTTAAACCAATGACTAGCTGTTTGTAATCAAAAGACTTTAATTATGCTAAACTAGGTTGTTGGAGATTAAGTGAAGCCATTTAACTGTGTGAAAAAAAAAAAGAAACGAGCATGAGCTTGTTTTGAAATTTTCTCTTCAAAATGTGTTTAGAAATCATATATTAAAAAAGAAGATTTGGCATTAAATGACTTACAATGGCCGATATGCTATAAAACCCAACCAAAGTGAATCAAATATATTTTATATATATTTATAAAAAGGATTTGGCATTAAATGACTTACAATGGCCGATATGCTATAAAACCCAACCAAAGTGAATCAAATATATTTTATATATATGTATAAAAAGGATTTGGCATTAAATGACTTACAATGGCCGATATGCTATGAAACCCACCAAACCAAACCATTTACAAATTAATCAAATTTTGGCATTAAATAACCCATAAGGAGTCGATGTGCCGGTCAATAACCAAATCAAAACCTGTAAAAGCTTTTCCATTATAACGGTCGACGGGTTTGGTTTGGTTTCTTTGTTTAAAGACATATCAACCTTTGTGTGTTATTTAAAGACAAAGCCATACTTGTGCAAGGATAGTAGTAGTAATATTTCAACCCATTTCTGGAGAGATAAGGAAATTAATAAAACATACTGGGTGCTGTCAAAGAAGTGAGGAAGAACTCAAGAACGATGTTCTGTTATGAACTCCTACCCATGGACACACCAGCATTGGCCGACTAACAAGGATTTACATACATCAGCTTTGTGCAGACATTAGATGCAGTCAAGAGAACATGCCAGAAGAGATGAAAGATAAGAACAGATGGTGAAAGTCACGAAATCTATGCTATCAGCACGACTTGTGTAGTTCCCATCTCACAGACCATCTAAGTAAAACGAACATGATGAGCACTGCTTATAAGTAAGGACGAACACATAAGCAATGTTCCCTCATAGACTCCCACTCATGGACACACTAGTGTTTGACGACCAAGGATTTGTATACATCACATCTGAGCGGACACTGGGTGTCGTCTAGAGGATATGCCAGAAGAGATGAACGATAAAGATGGATGTCGAGAGAGAGAGAGAGGCACGGATCCCTATGCTATTATTGTTATGATGATGATCTTTCGTAAGGGTATTCGTCCGAAAATAAACGTAACAGCGCGGCTGGAGTTCGAACTCGCTTACTACAATGTCACAATCCAGCCCGTTAGCCATTACCCCTTCCTGATTCGCAACTGGATGCTACTTTTCGCAAGATTGCTTTTTTAACCATCCAAATTCTCGGTATAATGGAAATTAAATGAAATACGAATGAGAATCCTAAATAGAACTAGGAATATCATTCTGCCCCGCAGTTTTGTTACGACGGGGAGGGCCCGAGGGAGGCCCAAAATGAGGCCCAAAAAGGACCCAATAGGAAAACAGCAAGAACGATTCGTCAAAAATTTCTACAAAATTAGAACCATAGATTTCGTTCCGTTTCATAAAAGTAAATGTAAAAAGATAAAGTAAAAAAAGAAGCAAACGAAACGAAATGAAACGTAAATCAGGATCCAATTCTTGATTTTTATTCAACCAAAAAGCAGTCGATTACAGAAGAACTGAATCTTCTGTCAACTCAGATTAAACCAAACGTTCTCTACCAATAGTTTCCTCCATCAGTGTCTCCCAACTGACACAATTTTCTTAGTCATGATTTTTTTTTATCGGCTACTCTGGTGGTCTTTCAAGAAGCTTCGTTGGTAACATTTCGTTGTGAGGGTGGTTAGCTTAAGGATATCTCACTATTGCGAAGAAATTAGAAATATTCGACGTCTATTTTTTTGTCTTTTTTTATATCATTGTTCATGTGCCTTTTAACATCCCCAACTAGCAAAATAAAAATGAATTCTAACGAGTTTATTTAAGAATTCAACATTGCAAAAGCTAATATACATATGTACACATCTATATATCTATCCATCTGGCCACTTCCTCTTAGTGTTATGGTTAGAAAGCTGAATCAGCAAACCATTGTTAGTGAGTTAGATTCTCACTAGAGTGCCCTTACTTCCGGTATAGTCTCATTATTAAGATAAGCTTAAAAAATCTCTCTCTTCTCTCTCTCTCTCTTTCTATCTTTCTCCCTCTCTCTCTTTATCTATCTATCTATCTTCATGTGTGTGTGTATTTACCAACGCCTCTGCACATATATAAAGTGATACAAGATCAATTTTTAAGCGGTGTTTAAGAGATTTGAATTAAGAATTTTCTTTCTCCAAGACTGGTTGTCATACCCAGGTTCAAAAGCTCAGTCTGCCCTACTATTTACCTATCAAGAGAAGAGTTGAATGTGTACCTTTCTAGAAGATGATAGCACTATGAGAAATGCAAACAGCCTTATACAGGATTTGAACTCGGGTCGCTTTGTCCATTTCCGGCAAATATAACAGCTACGCTGAGTGTTCATCTCTCTCTCTCTATATATATATATATACATATATATATATATATATATATAGTACAATTTAATGGAAACTCAAACTCGGTTAAGTCGTCATAAATTTATTTCGGCGGAGAGTATTATTGCTATACTCTCCGTCTCGTCAGATGACTCTTTACATGCTTCCCTCTTGTCGCACACGCACACACACACACACACATATATATATATATATATATATATATATATATATATATATATATATATGCGTGTGTGTGTGTGTGTGTTATAACAGTGTTGGTTGTCTCTAAATCACTTTGTGGGCATGTGTCGAACCAAGTGCAATATAATATGGAGAGTGCTCAATATCTAGTATAGAACTATTATACAATAATAATATATAAATATATATTAGATATATATATTTAATTCGTGGAATATAAATACATTAACTATTATTGTAACACCTTTATTATTTTATTACGCACATACCACCAAAGAGAACTATAGTATATATAATATGTACGCAACATTTCACCAATTTATTATTATTATACCCTAGCCCAATTCTCTCCCCTAAATATTACACCAACATATTACATCACAATACAATATAACCTTACTTATACCCATTGTGATTCTGGTCTACTATAATACAATCGTTCAAATACGCTTACAAATCAAATCCTAATTCATTCTCCTCGACATGCAGTGATGTTGGTTATTTAACGCAAATCCATTTTTATGAAAATAGTTCTATTTCAAACAATTCAGTTTAGCATAAGCATGCAGTTTAAATGTAAGTACGGTCTAATTATCAAAAACATTTCTATTTCAAGCTATTCAGTTTTGTCAAACAATTCAGTTTAGTATAAGTATGCCGTTAGTTCTATTTAACCCATACGTAGGGGCCTATCAGGTGCTACCACGCCGGGCCAGAGTGGACCTGGGAGCAATGGCAATAAAGGGGTACTCCGCATTCCCCAAAGCTCCAGCAACACTGGAACCTCAACATCAGATTGTTTTGTGTTATATCCAGGACACTCATTGGAGGGGTTTTACCCCTCTGCAGGGAAGCAGTCGATGTATTCTGCAGCCCCAGCCGACTGGGCAATATATATGTATATTTGATCGACTTCTGTCAACATGTTATAAAACACCGACTTGGTCCGATCCAATTTTAACCATTTGATATGCGCAAGTATCTAAACTTCTTACTGTTGGGTGGATTCAAATTGCAATAAGAATCGGAGATCAACATTTCATTAACTCATCTGAAAAATCTTCAAAAGATAGTGTAATTTACAGCTGCTCAAAGTACTGGATAAATGAAATCTAGAAATTATGATATATAATATAAATTACTGGGGTGATATACAAACCAAAGAATAAGATATTTTAAAAAATGTTGTAAACTGTAAACAGAAACCGCATTCATTTTCCAATAATATCTCATGAAATAATTCTCAATTATTATATATATAGTCATCCACAGACATATTTGTTTCGTTCTATCAGAACTCGTTAGCGTGGCTGGACATACTAGCTTGCAGTTGCCGGGATCGAAACCCAGGTGACTCAAACGCCAATCCGAGACTCAACCCCTCCTCCACGAGGAACCAGTAGCATCGAGGTAAATTTTAAACGGTTATAAATCACAATTACTATTGTTTACATACATCCGCTTAACAGCTACCGAGAGCTCAATTCATATATATGAAGAGCCTTGCAATAAACGCTAATAGCAACGCGATTACTTCATTCGCTAAAGAACTCAACCCTACAGGGCAACCCTATATATATATATATATATATATATATATACATATATATATATTAAGAGCAGAACATAATATTCCGAGGATGTATTTTCATGTGAAATTTGCCAATGTTTCGGTCGTCACTTCTTTCTTTTGGATTATAAAGATCAAAACATTCACAAATTTCATATAAAGAATAGACCCACTGAATATTATGTTTTTCACATTCTATATTTAGATAAATCGGATTTATTTCCATCTTTCTCTAATATACTTACCAAACCCCTCCTCACATGCAGGATTTGACATAAGATCAGTTTTTAAGTGGAGTTTAATAGGTTTGAATTCCTTGGGTTTTTTCTTTCTAGACTCTTTGGCATACCACAGTTAAAGGGCTTTGTCTGTTCTACAATTCACACATCGGGGAATATAGCTTGATTCATACCATATTCAACAGTATATATATATATATATATATATATACACACAAACACACACATACATACCCCTTCTTTAAACAATATCAACTTCGAATATAGCAGCTACATTTTAAAATGTCTTTAACTAATTTTTTCTCTTACCTCGAGTTCTTCCCTTTTACATGTTATTCCTATTCTTTATGTAAATGTATATGACTAAATATTATTTCTTTTATTTCATTTTTTTTTTTCATTTCTTTATTTCTCCACGGAATTCATTCCACTCAGAAGTCAAACGACTTATACAAAGACTGAAACGGATCATAGATAAGATACGCAGACACGAAGGCTCTGTCCTGTTTAGTCAAACATGGACATCTATACATGTAAAAACATTTGTATTCAAACAACTATATATATATATACATATATATATATATATATATATATATATATATATATATATATATATATATATATATATATTTGTAGGATGCGATACAAGATCGGTTTTTAAGCCGAATTTGATTATATAAAATATTAAAAATCCTTCATCGTTAATCATTGACATGATGACGAATGGCATTTTCATGAAAGAAATATTTCTTTTTCAATCAAGATGATTATATGAAATAAAATATTTGATTCATAAAATATTTCTAAATGTGTATGTTGGTTGCTTGGTTTAACTGCATGTCAAAAACCTGTTAGTTTATTTTATGCCGAAGTCAGTTTCACGATTATGGTCTCCAATTATATACGGTATAAAAATATATCATCACCACCATTTTAAACATGTAAACACTTAATAATTGATAGTTGCAATATCTAATAGAGTTATGTCTTAATCAACTTAAGAGCCATTGAATTAATAAATTTCACAATCATTTAAAACAGGTAAACACTTTATACATAGTTGCAAAATCAACGTTTTAAGAGCCGTTGAATTTATAAAGTTCACAATCATTTTAAACAGGTAAACACATTATCATCTATACCTAGAAATTATAAATACACGATGAACTGACATATTTGTTTTAAAAATGTCATGAATTGGATAGCAGATTGTTTTTTAAGGAAATTACTAATATATATACCGGACATTGGCATAATTTTTAGAGTGTTCGCCAATGGCCCGGAAGACCTGCGTTCAATCCCAGGTCGAGTCATACCAAAGACTCAAAAAATGGTACTTGATGCCTCCTTGCTTAACACTCAGCATTATAAGGTAAGGGTAAAGTGGAGCAACCCAGGGAAAGGAGTAGCGCCCTCCCTTACACCTTGGTGTAGTCGCTATCGAAAAGGGAGCCCTCGGGCCACCCTCGACTATGGTCGCCAAATTTGCTACTTTATATATATATATATATATATATATATATATATATATATATATATACACTTTCAAGAAAAAAAAACAAAATTCGGTCACATAAGGATTATAAATTTATTTCTATCCTACTAAGAGCATTAATATGAATCAACAACTCCAAAAAAAAATGTAACAGGACTTCTTCTGATCCAATATATGTATATATATATATATATATATATATATATATATATATATATATATATATATCCAGGGAAGGAGTAGCGCCCTCCCCTACACATTGGTGTAGTAGCTATCGAAAAGGGAGCCTTCGGGTTACCCTCGACTATGGTCGCTAACTTTACTTATATATATATATATATATATATATATATATATATATATGCGTGGATCGTTCAAAATGTGTTTAAGCCTCACTCAGAAAGAAAAGCCATCGCTGAACATTTTTGTTTGTGGCAACACACTACAACTTCTTAAAATCTTAGAAAAATAAATTTAGATTTTTGTCTTAATTTTTGCGCCGGTTAGGTCCATACAAATTTGAGAGGTGTGTAACAAGTCTAAAGATGGATAGACCTTTAAAACTTTTTGAACGACCGCCGCGTATATATATATATATATATATATATTGGGGGTGTGCGTGTGTGTGCTGTCTTTCAAATATGTCTTGCTGGATGGTCTTTTTTTTTCTTTTTAGTTTATTTCTTATGCATTTGAACTGCTATGTATTCATATTTTTTATCACACAATTTGGTCATAGCTAATACCTAACAATATCAGTTGTAATGCTTAATTTTCTGCGAGAAATTATGGTATAATTGGTTTTAAAAGAAAATTAACTTTTTATTTTTTTTTAAATCTTTGGGATTATTTATTTTAGACAATACTATATATATATATATATATATATATATATATATATATATATATATATATATATATATATTTGTGTGTGTGTGTGTGTGTGTGAGTTCCCTCGCATGTCAATGTATAAGTTTAATAAGTGCAAGAAAGGTCATTCGAGTGCAGGTCAACGAACATATTCAAAGTACAGGAAACCGTTTTACAAATGGCGTTCCTTACATCTGTAAACGTCAATTTTAGACCCAAGGCAAAACGTTTAAGTGATGTTATTCTTGGGATAGTCTTTTAGTTTTTAATTTTTTTTCCCCCATTTGCTCCTTTAATTGTCAGATATACAATCCTCCTCGTTCCCTCCTGTTGTCATGGAATTAGAATTTATCCTAACTATCATATTTACCAACCCCTCCACTCGGGCAGGATATGACACAACGTCATTTTTTAAGCGAAGTTTAACAGGTTTCAATTCAGAGTTTTCCTTCTCCTAGACTAGTTGCCTCACCAAGGCTGAAGAACCTACTATTTACTCATAGCTGGAGGGAGAATAATTGGATTCATACCTTTCCCAAGGGCATTAGTGCTATGTGAAATGCAATCAGTCTCGTCCAGGATTTGAACTCGTGTCGTCGAGTCCATTTTCTATGACGATAACCATTACACCACGGGCACCTCCTATTTATCCTCACTATGGATTGTGTCTTTAGATAAATGAAGCCAGACTCATTAGATACACACACGAAATTTATAAGGAAAATAAAGCCACGGCCTCCAGGAGTCTTGATTTTTCCGGATGAAAATGCATCTTGTCAAAAAGTAAAGATGAAAACTTTACTTTAGAAAAGCCATATAAAATCAATGACATGGGCAGCGGACAGTCTGGATCTAAATCCAATTGAAAATTAATGGTCGAATTTTTAAAAAATGCTCTATTGGAAGGCTCCATCCAGTAAAGAAAATTCATTAATTGTTATTTGGATCCGCTTTGATTAAAAAAAATATGTATAGTTTTAAATTAGTGAGATCGAAGACTAAAAGAATTAAGGCTGTCATAAAAGCCCAAGGTGGGACAAATATCAATTCTATATTTTTTTTCAATGAATTCTATCATTATTTTTCAACAATATTGGATTATTGCATAGAAAAATTATAACACGAATTTAAATAATCTAATTCAGTTTATTTAAGGAATATTTTATGTAACCGGAATGTTCAGCTATTAAAGAAAAAATGTTTTGCGTCTCATCTGCTAAGTTTTTTATTCGGCAGGAAATAAACGAATAAGTGAACATCCTATAATTATGCTAATTACATTATTCCTGATTCGGGGTCATACGAATATAGCCATAAAAACCAGAAGCGGTAATCGTGGATTTGTGGCGTTATCTCTAGCAATTTCTAACACAAACTCTACCGGTCATTGTTTGATGGGATATAATAATAGTTTGTTTTTTTTTCTGCATTTTGAATTATTTTATGCTTAAGCCACTTTAACTATAATCGTCTTTACTTATATACAATACAAAAATGTATGTTCATAATCATTTTAAACAAGTAAATCATTAGTTGCAATATTCACGTTTCAAGAGTTATTATAAGTAAAGTTGGTGACCATAGTCGAGGGTGACCCAAGGGCTCACTTTTCAATAGCTACTACACCGAGGAGTAGGGAAGGGCGCAACTCCTTTCCCTGGATTGCTCCAATTTACTCCTTTTCCATACCTTATAATGCTGAGAGTTAAGCAAGGAGACATCAAGTACCATTTTTTGGAGTCTTTGGTATGACTCGACCTGGGATTGAACCGCGGTCTCCAAAGCCATTGGCGAACACTCTAACCGCTATGCCAATGAAAAACGGTCCAAGAGTCATTATAATAATTCAAAATTATTTTAAACGTTTCAAATAAATCTACTGGACCTAAAGATGGGACCCTAAAAGATACTACTACTCCGGGTTAGAGTGGATTTGGGAGTAATGGCAACGAAGAAGTGACCCCACACTCCTTACATTTCCAGAACTGAAGTTCCACCATTCAATACAGTTTAGTGCTACATCAAAGAAAGAAAGAAAGAAAGAAAGAAAGAAAGAAAGAAACTAAGGAAGTTTGCAACCACTGTCTCAAGAGAGACTAATTGTTTAAAGCTGCAGTTATAACGCCGTGAGTGCAAGAAGAAGAAGAAGAAGAAGAAGAAGAAGAAGAAAAGAAAGGAAAAAACTAAGGAAAAGAAAGAAAGAAAGAAAGAAAGAAAGAAAGAATTTTCAAAGTATCACAGCAATAAACAATGTTAATTGTTCGAACAGAGTCCAGATTATTTGGGTCTGTTGGTACACTTCGAAATGTTCTGGAAATTTGGAGGGAACTTGCTGTCAGTCAATTTCCGACGATAACAATCAGACATGATGTGCACATGCAAAGGCACCAAATAACAACAACAACAACAACATCAACAACAATAACAACAACAAATAAATAAATAAGATATTAAGATGAATGGTGAGGGCGGTGATGTAATGGTTACTATAAATGGAATCATGTTCTGAATTTTAAGTGGAAGTTTGGAAACATTTTTTTGAATCTTAAGAGCTTATCTCTTTCTTTAGAGACAAATCTACTTGGACTTTTTTCTGTTTGTTTGTTTTGTCTTCTTTTTTTTTTATCCTAAATGGTTGTACCGCTGTTAGAACTACTTCAACATCTGTTCCGAACAGACCAAAAAAAGAAAAAAACCAAAATCAGGATTTTTCAAGAGGTTACAGAAAGGGGTAATCAGAAGTTTCAGTAGGGTTGGGTGGAAATTGGCAGGGCAGGGTGGAAAGTGACTGGGTAGGGTGGAAGTTGGCCGGGCTTAATACCCTGATGTAAAAATAATATCCACAATGTTCTTTTTATTTTGATTTTTGTTTTCTTTGATTTTTTTTTTCGTGGTGGGAGTTGGCCAATAACCAAAAAAGAAGGCGTTGTCCCTTTTTACAGTCTCTCTCTCTCTCTCCTCTCTCTCTCTCTCTCTCTCTCTCTCTCTATTATTATTATTATTATTATCTTTATGTCTGTCCATCAGTTTCTTCTTTCATTCTTTCCCTCTCGCTCTATCTATCCTTCTATCTCTCTCCCTCGCCCTCTTCTCTCTCTTAACCACTTTTTCTCTCTCCCTAATCTTTCTTTCTTTGTCTATATATCTGTCCATCAATCTCTTTCTTACCTCTCCTCTTTTCCCTTTTTATACTATCTGTTTCCCCTCCCTCTTTCTCTCTCTCTTTCTCTCTTTCTCTTTCTATCTCTCTCTCTATCACACACACGCACATACACACTTTCATATATATATATATATATATATATATATATATATATATATATATATTCATTTTATGTTGTTTTCATGCGGTGTTCAATATTTTAAAGAATATAGTGATAATAAGAATTATTATGATCTATTTTAATAATTGTTGTTTTTGATTTAATTGTCTATGACAGTTGTTTCATTTTCAAAATAATAAGTTAAACGTGGTGTTATGGTTAGAAAACTTGACTATTGAACCCTCACTCGTGAATCAGTGTCTTATTGAGAGCTCCATTCATACAACCTTGTGGCATATCTAAGCAAAAAGCTTAACAAAGAACGCAAACAGATATCACGGAGAGTTTTCGAATTAGTAGTATACACTTAGGGTTGATAATCTCTTCATGGACCTTATTTATAAATCAAACTTTATCATATGTTTTGCAATAATAATAAATAGTCACCAAAAATATATATAAAGTATCATCTTCATCATATCGCGCCATCAGCACGGATATCCCGGACCTTTTCTCGATCGTCCATTGCTTCCAGCAGGTCTTCTGAGCTACGTTCCGTATCGGCACAGAGCTACTGTTACATACAGCAGCTCTGGTCGTCCTGCTTTTGCTCGTCCATGTAAAGAGGTCCACAGGAGTACATCACTTATGTGTTCGTCTTTACTTCTCCAGCAGTGTCCTGCATGTCTGGTTCTTCTAACCAGGATAGTTTTCGTGATGGGTGGTAAGTGGCCGTACAGCTGCTGCTTTGTGGGATGCAGCCTCCAAGACTTGTTCAATATTGCTCGCAGCATTCTTGTGTAGTTGCCGTCAAGCTTTTTCACCGTACGCTTAGTTAGCGTCCATGTAGTGCATCCACACAGCAGTATCGATACGACCGCTGCTTGGAAAAAACTGCGTTTTATTTTATTTGTCAGGTCTGACTTCCATATGACCGATAGGCTATCGATAGCTGTCCATGACTTTGCTAGTCACGTGTTGATAACAGTCTCGGTTGATGAGACACCTACTTCCTAGGTAGGTGAACTTGTCTACTAGTTTCAGAGAACTACCGTTTAGTGTGGAGATTAAAGCATATGTATGCTGTTTATATATATATATATATATATATATATATATATATATATATATATATATATTCTTTGATTAGAACATATGTATTCTATCTATCTATATATATATATATATATATATTTATCATTTATCAACGAATAGCTTTTAGGTAACATTTTTAAATGAGCCAAAGCTCATTTGTTTTCACACAGTTAAATAGTTTCAAGTATTGCTATCTAGCACTAATAGTTTTATTTGCACACAGTTAAATGGTTCCAAGACTTGCTATGTACTGATAATTATTCAATTTATGCTCAGTAATTTTTTGCACACAGTTTAATGGTTTGAAGTACGGCTATCTAACACTAATAATTCTAGTTGCACTTAGTTAGATGGTTTCAAGTTTTGCTATCTAATACTAATAATTCAAGTCAATATTAATGATTTCTTTGCATAAAGTTAAATGGTTTCAAGTTTAGAAATGATTAAACAGGTCGATTTAACCCATACATCAGACTCTAACAGGTACTACTTTTCCGAGTCAGAGTGAACTTGAGAGTAATGGCAATGAAAGGTTACTTAACATTCCCCAAATTTTCAGTTACTACTGTTCATCACCAGATGCAGTTTTGTGTCATATCTAGGACACTCGTTAGTATGGAGTCTTACCCATCAGCAGCTATGCAGTCTGCATATTCTATATCCTCAGTCGACTGTGCTACAGGCGAACGAGTGAACACACAATTTACTAACTATGGCATTAGCCCTGTGGGTACACTCTCAAGGTGACATGTACAGTCAATAAAACCCCCTCAGTCACTTTTCAAGATTTAAGGGACCATTCCAAGAGCCCTAATTCAAATTGATATCACTGTCACTTCCATGTTCCACAGCTTTTTTAGTTCTTTGAGAAGATCCTAGTATTTGTCGATCCATCCTTTTATTTTCTTTTATTTTCAGTATATGATGTGTTGGAACAATAAAATCCACAAGATGACATGTTCTTTTTTTCTATGTAAGAAGGGCATACGATATGTTTCTAGACTTTTTTGTACGGGTATTTGAAATTGTCGTAGACTCTTGAAAAATCACTATGTTATTGCTATACATCTTCTGAGATGACTGATCAATTCTTATGATTTCAGCTTCAAATCAACAGCTACAGCAGCAATTGGAATACACCCTACTAAAGCCTGATTGTCACAACTAGTGAATTTCGAAAATGCAATCTGGACGTGAGGAAGACCGATATGCAATAAAATTCTCTTTTAAACTTGGAAAAAATGCCACAGAAATGTATGGAATGCTTCAGACTGCTTTTCGAGCATCTTGCATGAGTCGAGCATCAGTTTTTGTGTGGCATAAGAGATTCAAGGAAGGCAGGGAGTCTGTGAGAGATGATGAGACGTGTGGGAGGAGTAAGGAAGTCAATACACCACAGTTGATTGGCCAAACAGTTAGGGTTAGGTTTACTATGTTGAGGTTTTAAGGGAGTTCAGGAAGAGATTCCTAGGGAAAAGGTCAGCACTCTTCAAATCGGCTCAGTGGTATTTCCACCAGGACGATGCACCAGTCCACCACACCATCCTTGTCACAGACTATTTGACCAAGATGGGCATCAAGACAGTTCCTCAGCCTCCCTATAGTCCAGACCTTGCTCCCTGTGACTTTTGGTTATTCCCTACGCTCAGAGGCTGTCGTTATGAGACAATTGAGGAGATGAAAGAGGCTGTGACGAAGGTTATTGACACCCTCACACAAAATGACTTCCTTGGGGACTTCCAGAAGTTGTTGGAACGGTACAACAAGTGTATTGCAACCGGAGGAGATTACTTTGAAGGGGACTAGAGTTTCATGTGTGTGCTATCAATAAAAGTGCCCACACGAAAAAAGTCTGGAAACTTATCGTATGCACCTCGTAATTGATGCTTCAACTTGGAATTCAGTGATCCATTTGTATCTCAAAATCACAGAGAATTTAATGGGTCTCAATTCTTAAAGACATATTCTGGTTTGTACCTATAACGTTTATCAACATGACCAAATGTTAGTTTCGTTTTCTAGGATCGACTCTGGTTTGCGCATGTACGATTTGTTAATGTAGTTAAAATTCATTCTCTTGCACAATTCCTAGTGGATCACCTTTCCTACCCACTTTTGTGTCGTCTTATACTCTTTTTGAGCTAGCTTGCTACATTCGCTAACGATTACCTTGTTTCATCTTTTTCTTCACGTAACCTACCTTAGCTATTCGGTTGTGTATTGTCGATGTTCGCTTACACATAATTGGTCATTATAGCGTTGTTTTGTTTTCCAATTATTAAAGATTCGGTTTCTCCCTTTAGATTTCTCTTTCTTATCCATATCCATGTGTTCTTGTGTGTAATCTCGTTAATTTGTAGCTTGAAAAATCCATACAGTTATTTTTCTTCCCATTTCTGTTTCCTCATTTTTGTTGTTTTCCCATTTGTACTTATGTTGCCAATGCTGTTATTAACTGCTGTCATTAAACTTTCTTTTTTCTCTTTTTAATATAATACTCGAGATTTACAGTTAAAAGAAAGTTTGTACCTATAACGTCTATCAGCATGACCAAATGTTAGTCTTTTGCACAATTCCAACTGGATTACCTTTCCTACCCACTCGTGTCTAGCCTTATGTTTTTTTTTGTACCTGCTTGTTGCATTCACTTATAATGTGATAATTTTTTCACCGCATAATCTACACTTCCTGTTCTACTGTGTATAATCAATTTTTGCTTTAACATAGCCAGTTCTAATGGCATTATTTTATCCACATCATCTAATGTTCAAATTAATTACTTTGGCGTTTAAAGAAGTAATAATATAAATAGCAGTAGCCTTCTCAGGTTTCCAGGACTTTTCTCAGTATTCTGGCTGATCTAAACAATGATGTCGACTGGATGATCTCGTTTCTTCCTCCGATCTCCATTTGTTCAAATTCTCTTTCCAGTTATTTAAAGACCGTTCCAAGTGTACCAACTACAACTGGTATCACCGTCATCTGTGTCTTCCACTGCTTTTTTGCTCTTTGTTTATCTTTTCGCTTTCTCTCATTTTCACTATGTGGTCTGCTGAAACGGCAAAATCAACTAGACAAGTTCTCTTTTCTTTTTTATTCTTTTTGTTTTTTGTTTTTTAATTAACACTAGGTCTAGTCTTCTGGCCGGGATGAGGTGATTCCAAAGTATCTCTAAATACCAAAGGATGTTAGCGTCTCATTCTCTTGGACGGATTTTGGTTGGTGCATATAATATTCGATTGTATATTTGATAGTATCAAATTTCAAGCTTTTGCACAATCCCCAATCGATCATCATTCCCACCCAGTCATGCCTGGTTTTGTACACCTTTTGTGCAAGTTAGCTATATCCGCTTATAATGTGATTATAATGAATCGTTTCATCTTTTTCTATATATAATATACATTTGCTATTCTGTTGTGTATAATCAATTCTCGCTCAAATATAATTGGTCCTTATGGCGTTTGTCTCTCAAAATCCCAGGACAGATTCTGGGTTGCACCTTTACCATTTATTCGTATGGTCAATTATTATTCACTCATTAGAGCTTTTCACATCAGCGATAGCCGATGGTTTTTCACTGAAGTCTGAGAGACAGCAAGTTTCCTCAAGTCTCCAGGACTCTTCTTAGTATTCTGGCAGTTTTCAACAATGCTGTTGTTTGGATGGTCTCCACTCGTCCGCCAACCCCCAAGTCCTCTAGTCCCTTTAAAAATCCTTTAGTTACTGTTCCAAACGCACCAATTACAATTGGTATAATTGTCACCTGCATATTCCAGAGTTTTTTCAGTTCCCTAGCAAGGTCGACTATTTTGCAAGTTCTCTTTTTTTCTTTTTTCTTTTTTTTTTTTGTTGATTATTATTAAGTCTGGTCTCCTGGCCGGGATTAGGTGATCCGTTTGTATATTAAAGTCCCATAGGAGTTTATGCGAGTCATTTTCAAGGACAGGTGCTGGGTTGTGCATATACCATTTGCTAGTGTGGTCGAATTTATTATTATTATTATTATTATTATTATTATTATTATTTCTTGACAGGTTTCTTCACAACAGTAACAGAAAATTTCCTCAGCTTTCTAGGACTCTTCTTAGTATTATGACGGATCTCCACAATGCCGTTGTTTGGATGGTCTCCACTCGTCCTCTTAGTACTAAGTCCTCCAATCCCTCTACCAATCTTTTTGTGACTGTACCGAGCATACAAATTATACGAGGATCATTAAATAAGTTTCCAGAGTTTTTTTGTTGGGGCACATTTATTGATAGTACACACATGAAACTCTAGTCCCCTTCCAATGCACTTGTACTGCTCCAACAACTTCTGGAAGGCCCCATGGAAGTCCTCTTGTGTGACCGTGTCAATGACATTCGTCACAGCCTCTTTCATCTCCTCAATTGTCTCATAACGACAGCCTCTGAGCTTAGGGAGTAACCGGAAATCACAGGGAGCAAGGTCTGGACTATAGGGGGGATGACGAACTGTCTTGTGTGCCCATCTTGCTCAAATAGTCTGTGACAAGGATGGTGTTGTGGACTGGTGTATTGTCGTGGTGGAAATGCCACTGAGCCGATTTGAAGAGTGCTGGCCTCTTCCCTAGGAATCTCTTCCTTAACTCCCTTAAAACCTCAACATAGTAACCCTAACCCTTTGACCAATCAACTCTGGTGTATTGACTTCCTTACTCCTCTCACACCTGTCATCATCCCTCATAGACTCCCTACCTTCCTTGAATCTCTTATGCTACCCAAAAACTGATGCTCGATTCATGCAAGATGCTCCAAAAGCAGTTTGAAGCATTCGTTTCTGTGGCACTTTTTTCAAGTTTAAAACAGAATTTTATTGCATATCGTTCTAAAGTGTCAGACTGCATTTTTGAAATTCACCAACTATGACAATCAGGTTTTAGTAGGGTGTATTCCAATTGCTGCTGTAGCTGTTGATTTGAACCTGAAATCATAAAAATAGGTCAGTTATCTCATAAAATGTATAGCAATAAGATACTGAATTTTCAAGAGTCTACGACAATTTTAAATGCCTTACGAAAAAAGTCTGGAAACCTATTGAAGGCCCCACGTAATTGGTTTCACCGTCACTTTCATGTTAAATAATTTTTTCAGTTCTCTTGCAATGTATTGGTATTTATCCCTCTTTTCGCTATTTTCAGTTTTACCCAGTGGTCGGCTGGTATTATCATTTTATTATTATCATTATTATTTTAATGAAAACAAAGTAGTTTAATGAAACCACAAATTTTTTGTTGCTGCTGCATATGAAATGTTTACTTGTATAAAGTGATTATGAAGATGCAATTTTGTACCTTATATAATTAGAGATCATAATTGTTAAAATGATTTAGACATAAAAAAAAACCGGCAAGTGTCAATATGCAATAAAATTATATATATATATATATATATATGTGTGTGTGTGTGTGTGTGTGTGTATTTATGAATTATATATCTGTATATATAATCTATAAATACAAACATACATATATATATATATATATATATATATATATATATATATATATATATATATATATGCTCCCTTAGTTGGTTGATCACTCGAGTGAGGAATTGCCGGCTGCCACATACGCGTAAATCCAAAGCTCTTCTCATAAATTGAGTATCCTGTAGCCGATAGCATAGATGTGAATATATACCAAAACAATTCCTTCACTTCGCCGAGAATGACGTTAATTAGCGGTAAGATATCCGACTGGCGTAAAGTCAGCCGTGTTTCGATCCCAGGTTGAAGCATCTCGCGTGTCTAGCCACACTAAGAGTTGTGATACAATAAAACAGTCTGTATCTGGATGACAATATATATTTTTTGTTCAATACTTTTTTTGTATTTATGACAGTGTGAAAAAAACCAGATGATACAATTTTTAAAAAAAGAATATTACACTAACTGATATCTGGGAAAAACTCTATAAAAAAATAAAAAATAAAAACATTCGTACTGCTTGAAAATATTCAAGCAATATCGCAATGCCTTATCAAAAGAAAAAACACCGACAGAAAACCTTGAGCTAAAACGTAAGAGACTAAGTCGAGCGAAATACGAATACCTACGGAGCCAGAAGTAATCTACCTAGGTTTCACCTAACTGGATGATCGGGATAATAAGAAGACTATAATGATATTCTTCGCCGAAACAAATTTATTATGACAATTTAACCAGGTTTAAGTTTTCTTCTATTTACATCATATAAATATAATTATGGTAGACCAGATATAAAATGAAAAAGATATAATTATGAACACTCGAAGTCCGTTAATTTAGGTTTTATGTGGAGTGCACAATCATCAGAGGAAAATGTGAGAAAAGTGGCTAATCAGCCTTATTTATGTTAAGATGTAGGTACACGTGACACTCACACGAGGACTGATAGAGAGATAAATAGATAGAAAAACTTGGGGGACAGAAAATAAAAGAGAATAAATCTGGAATTAGTCAGGAGGTAAAAGATACAAGAGAAATATATTTACATGTCTACATTTAGTTATTTGATTTTAACATATTCGAGGGTTCGTGATTTTTTCCAGACACAATCTGCAGCTATTATCACCTCCTTTCTAAGCTTGTGCTTTTTTCACAATATCACATTTTATTATGGGAATTTTACCTGTTTTGTTTTTTATTTAGCATATATGTTTGAATATTGTTGCATTGTTTGGTGTATTTTCTGTCAGTATGGTTAAACCATCTATTTTTCTTGAAGAGAGAGTCTCCATGGTGCATTAGTTAACATGTTGGAGTGTGACATTGTAATAAGCAAGTCCAAACTCCAGAAATGCTATTACATTCACTTTTGGGCTAATACCCTTGGCAAAGGTATGAACCCCCCCCCCACTTATCTCCTCTGCTATGGGTTTGATAGAACTACTGATGTTCTTCTAAAAGGATGACTTTGGCATTGAATTACCCATAAAGGTTGAGATGTCATTAAACCAAGAAATTAAACTAAAATCAAATCATTTTCCGAATTCAGTTCAGTGCCACTTCATTTATATCTTGTCACTATTATTGATATTTTCTTTTTTCTTTGGACAGTGGAATTTATAATTTCTACTCAAAATCTGTTTTATTTTTTACATAGTAGACTTTTGTCTCTTTTCATGTTTTGACAATTGTTTGTGAAAAGAAAAAAGAAAGTTTTCTAAGAGGACAACCTTAAGAAAGTTGTGTAGCATTTTTCATTATCTTCGTTGTTTATATACAATATTAAAATACACTGACATTTTGTTATTTGCAAAATGCCTATCAAAATTTGAAGATTTACAGGCCAAATGTTTTTTTGTACTGGTACATTCACAGAATTTAATCATTTTATTCGCCTTGCGTGTTTAAATAATATTGCGCTGTAAACGTATTTCCTGCTGTTAAAGTTAAGGTTTTGGTTATCCGCTGCCTATTTTTCTAATTAAGTTTAACAATTTATCATAATTGTTCACTTCTTTTTTAATAGTTTTTTTTTTATTATTATATTATTAATCAATTACCCTCCAAAAGGCATTTAGTTATATTCCTGCAGTTGTGTCTGTCGTTTTAGTCACTATCATTTTCATCTAATATTATGCCTGCTAATAATTTCTAATACTTGTAACATTATATATACACACCCAGCCCCTCTTCACAAACAGGATGTGACACAAGGTCAATTTTTAAGCGGATTTTAACGGGTTTGAATTTAGAATTTTTTCCCTCTATATCGGTTGCCATACCAAGGTTAAAGAGCTCAGTCTACCCTAATATCTATACATAGCTGGAGCGAGAATATTTGGATATATACTTTTCCCAAGGATATTAGCACAATGGAAAATGTAAATAGTTTCGCATATATATATATATATATATATATATATAGGAATGTTTGTGGTATAATAGTTATTGTGGTAGGAAATCGAAACGGTGATCTAGGTTCAAATTATTATTCTCCCTTTAGCTATCGGCAAATAGTAGGCCAGGTTGAACAATTTAACGTTGGAATGGCAACCGGTCTAGGAGAAGGAAAACTCTGAATTCAAACCTATATCAAGTCCTGCTTAGACGGAGGGGTTTGTTAGATAAATATTTATGTACGCCTAATCAAGCAGAGACACTACTGCATAGTCTGGAACAAGCCGCAGCTGGCATTGGCCTCCATGTCAATGCACACAAAACGGAATATATGTGTTACAACCAAACGGGCAACATTGCCACACTAACTAAACGGCTGGAGAAGAAACTAGACGGAAATTACACAAGAATGCTGAGAGCAGTATTGAACAAGTCCTGGCGACAACACCCTACGAGACACCAACTATACGGACACTTGCCCCCATCACGAAAACTATACAAGTTAGACGAACCAAACACGCGGGACACTGCTGGAGAAGCAAGGACGAGCTCATAAGTGATGTACTCCTATGGACCCCCACATATGGACGTGCAAAAGCAGGACGACCAGCTCGAACTTAACTATGTGAGGACACAAGATGTAACCCTGCCGGAGGCGATGAATTATAGGGAGAAGTGGCACGACATGATGATGATGATTATTATTTAATGCCGAAGAATACGTTGACGGTGATTTTGCCATTAGTTTTAATTCTTGTGATCGAAGAAAATGAAACCGGCAACCTGGGTTCAAATACTGGACTAGGTCGTTTGCGTTTCACTTCGTGCTAATACTCTTCAGAAAAGCATAAATCTATCTGTTCACTCGTCGCAGCTATTGGTAATTAGAAGGGCAGACTTATTTAGTTTTAGCGACGCAATCAGTCTAGGAGAAGGAAAATTCTGATTTCAAACCAGCTTTACTCTATTTAAAAATTGACTTCGTGTGCATCTAGTTCACGGTGGAGAGGTTGGGTAAATATATACTTGAAGCAATATAACTGAAAATGACTTATATTGATAGGAATAAAGTTAAGTCGGCGACCGTAGTCGAGGGCGATCAGAAGGCTCCCTTTTCAATAGCTACTACACTGAGGTGTAGGGGGTGCTACTCCTTTCCCTGGATTGCTCCACTTTACCCTTGGTACGTACCTTATATTGCCGAGTGTTAAGCAAGGAGGTATCAAGTACCATTTTTAGGGTCTTTGTAATGACCCGACCTGGGATTGAACCCAGATCTCCTGGACCAATGGCGAACACTCTACCCAGTAAACCAATGAGCCGGTATTTGATATAAATACTTGAAATATAACTGAAAATTACTTGTATTGATTCAAATACTTAATACCATATAACTGTGCAAATTATTTGTATTAAGAAAAATTACTTGAAGCTATAATTGTTTATTATTAGTTACTTGAAACCATAAAAATGCAAATGATTGAATTCGTCATTAGATAACTCAGCAAGGGTTGATGTGCCGTAAAAGTGACGGAAGCAAGTGAAGATGAGAGGGAATTAAAATAACCATAAAAGACGCTGATTCGGTCATTTTTGAAGATATGGTGATTTCTTTTTTTTTTCTTTTTTTTTTTTTGCAGAATATCAGATGATTGTTTATTTAACGTTTTTAAACTATGTCTTAATTGCCTATTAATTTTTCTGCTTGATAAGGGAGCTCACTAACTAGGTTCCGAAAAATACTCCCTTGCCTCAAACTTTCTGACTTCCGCTTGAGTGTTGTTGGTTTTTTTTTTATTAATTCGCAGTTATCGCATGTATTCGCAAGAAGCAACTCCAAAGATATCGGCTACAGGCGTTCTTCTGATAAAGCACGTTTCCAGGTTTGATGTTGGAGGAACTAAGGGAGAAAACTCTTATCATATTTTTTAGTGGAGGGATTTCCTAAGTTGAAATATGAGTTCATCACTCCTCCTCCCACTCAACACAGTTTATTTTCGTGGCGTTCATTTTCTGATCTTGAAATATAAGTTAATCACTCGTCACATTTTCAATTATTTTTAACAAAAAAGATCTTCGAATAATTTACAAGAAACACCCTTCATTTTATTCTATTTTTTATTTCTATATCTTTTTTTAAATTTCTCTTACTTGTTGCTTTTCTTAAACACGATCATGCGCAGTCCCTCCAAATATGGCCTCCTCAGCCGATTTTCATTTTCAATGGGAAATTACTGTCATTGCTGCGACATAAGCGTTCAGAGGGCACCTCTAGTAGTGTAATGGTTAGCAAATATGCAAGATTGAGATCAAGTCTCATTGGGTGCCCCCTTGTACCACATCTAAGCAAATGGCTAAATGAATAACTAAAACACAAGTGTCCAGATATTGGCTTTGATAAGTCAATTCAAAAACCGAAATGAATATTTTTTATCCAACAATTTGGGTTAATTTGGAAGGGATAAAATTTTCTTTTTAAATGAAAAAGCTGTATATTTTATTTTAGCACTCAAAAATTAATCAAATGAGATTTATTTTCTTCCAGAAACGGAAATAAAAAACATCATTATAGTATTTAAACAATTCTGAAACTTAAGATATCAGATAAAACTGTTACATTTGTTAATAAGAATTTTCATTATGGCAAGTATATACATTGATACCATGTTTATTCACAATCTAACAATGAATATCAATTGATCTCACCAAAAAACAAAGTTTTCACGCTAAAAAAATAAATAGATAAATAAATAAAAGGCGAGAAGCAAACGAAATCCAACCAAAAATATTACTGACGCAGACTACGCATACGATCTAGAATTTCATGTAAATACACCTGCTCAGGCTGAATTTCTACAGCATAGTCTGGAGCAGGGAGCAAGAGCATTGGTCTCAATATGAACTCAGATAAAGCAGAGTGTATGCGTTTTAATCAAAATGGTGCGATCCCCTGACTAAATAACAAACCTCTGAAATTAGTAGGACATTTAATATTCTTCGGTAGCAATATCTCGCCTACTGAAAGTAAAATATTAAAACACAGATAACTAAAGCATGGACTGCTACTAACAGGTTAATGACCATATGAAAACCTGATCTTTCTGATAAAATAAAATGGGAATTCTTTCAAACTGTAGCCGTGTTAATACTACTGCATCGTTGCACCACTTTGACTCTAATGAAACGCTTGGAGAAAAATATTGATGGAAACCGTACAAGAATGCTGTGTGTTGTTTTGAACTATTCCAAGAAGAAACACTCGACAAAACAATAGTTGTACGACCTCTTACCTCCCATCTTACTCAACATCAAAGTAAAGCAAATAAGATATATTGAGGAATTAAAGACGAACTCATTAGCAACGTTTTTAATAGACACTTACTCATGGACACACGAGTGCTTGCCAACCAGTAAAGGCTTACATTGATCATCTCTGTGCGGACTTTAAATACCATCTAGATGACCGACCAAGAACGATAGCCGATAGGGACAGACGATGCGAGAGTCAAAGGAATCTATGCAGTCGGTGCGCTTTTATTATTATTGTTATTATACTTCTTTCGAGTTTTTCATACCAGAGTTCGCTGATGGTCTAAAATAGGAGCTAGAGTCTCCAGGACTCTTCTCAGTATTCGAGCCGATCTTGACAATAGTTTGGATAGCCTCGATTTGTCCTCTGATATCCAACTCTTCCAGTCCTCTTTTCTAGCCTTTGAGGACCGTTTCAAGGCATCGTCTATAATTTATATCACTGTTACCCTCATGTTTCACAGTTTTCTTGGTTCTCACGCAAGGTCTAAGTACTAATTTTTCTTTTCGTTTTCTTTGATTTTCACTGAGTGATCCACTGGGATGGGAATGTCCACTAAACAGCAAATTTTCTTTTTCCTTTTTTTTTTCTCTGCTTTTTGTTTATTAACACTAGGTCTGATCGTCTGGCCGAGATAAGGTGATCTGTTTGGATCGCAAAATCCCATAGATTTTTTTGCGTCTCATTCTCCGGGACGGATTCTGAGTTGTGCATGTACCATTTGTTCGTATGGTCAAATTTCACTTTCTTGCACAATTCCCAGTGGACCACCTTTCCCATCAAGTGGTGTTTATTATTATTTTTACTCCTTGAGAGTTTTTCACATCAGCGTTAGCTGATAGGCTTTCACAGGAGTGAGTGACAACAAGTCTCCTAAAATCTCCAGGACTCTCCGCAGTATTCTGATCAATCTCAGAAATGCTGTAGTTTGGATTGTCTACACTCGCCTCCTTATTTCCAAGACCTCTAGTCTTTTTTCCAAACCTTTGTTGACTGTACCAAGAGCATCAATTACAATAGGTATCATCATCATCATCATCATATCGTGCTGGTAGCCCGGACATCCCCGACCCTCTCTCGCCACTCCTCCCTATCGTTCATCGCCCTAGGCAGGTCTTCAGGACTACATCCCGTATCCTCACATAGCTGCTGAATGTATGTTCGTGCTGGTCGTCCTGCTTTTCCACGGCCATGTGTGGGGGTCCATAAGAGTACATCTCTTATGAGTTCGTCCCTGCTTCTCCAGCAGTCAGACCTAACCGATAAAATGAAACGCAGTTTCTTCCAGGCAGCGGTCACATCGATACTGCTATATGGCTGCACTACATGGACGCTAACAAAACGGCTGGAGAAGAAGCTAGACGGCAATTACACAAGAATGCTACGTGCAATCTTGAACAAGTCCTGGCGGCAACACCCCACAAGACACCAACTGTACGGCCACCTGCCCCCTATCACGAAAACTATTCAAGTTAGACGAATCAGACAATAGGTATAATCGTCGCTTTCATATTCCAGTTCTTTCAATTTCCTTTCAAGGTCCAGGTATTTATTTTTCTTTTCGCATTCTTTCAATTTTACTCAGTGGTTAACCGGGAAAACAAAAACCCACAATTCTACAAATTTTCCTTCTTTTTTTTTTTTTTTTTTTGTTGATTTATTATAAGGTCTGGTCACCTGGCCGCGATTTGGTGATCCGTTTGTATCTCAAAATCCCTAAGAAGTTTGTGCGTCTCATTCTCCAGGATTCTTGGTTGTGCATATAGTCAAATCTCCCTTTCTTACACACTTCCCTGTAGATCACCTTGCCCTCCCAGTCGTGTCTAGTCTTATATTCTTTCTGTGCGAATTTGCCGCATTCACTTATTATGTGATTCATCGTTTCGTCTCATACTCAACCAATATCTACAGTTTTGTTGCGTCTTATCTGTTCTTGCTTTGATATGCTTGGTCCTTATGGCGTTGATTTGTGCTGCTATCAGAAAAGATTTTGTTTCTCTTTTAAGGTTTCCCTTTCATCGTTTTCTCGTGTGAGAAATTGCTTGTTAGTCGCTTAAAACGTCCATAGAATTGTTTTTCTTCTCACTTTTGTTTTCTGGTTATTTTCATTCTACTCATTCTCGTGTCGTTAGAATTGTTTCTAGTGGTTGTAATTAGTCTTCCTCCTCGCTTTTCTATGTAGTCTTCGAGTCGTTGTATCGATGCATCAACGCAATCTTCAATGCTAGTAGGTCCTCTTCCTCCTTCTTTTTTTGACACAAATAGTCTGTCAAAGTCATCTCTGGGATACAAGACCTAATGCATAGTCATTAGTTTTCTTGTTCTCAGGTCCATTAGTTCAAGGTCTTCTGTAATCCGCTTCAAGAATGGTTCCTAGTAACTTACGAAATGTAATCAGCCCAGGTATGTATCCCTTTAATAAGGTTTCTGCAACATCGTTTAGTCTCGAGTAGCTTTCTCGTTCTCCTGAGATTATTATTATTATTATTTACTCATTAGAGTTTTTCACATCAGCGTTAACTGATGGTTTTTCACTGGAGTCTGAGTGACAGCAAGTCTCCTCAAGTCTCCAGGACTCTTCTCAGTATTCTCAATAATGTAGTAGTTTGGATGGTGTTCACTAGTCCGCCAACTTCCAAGTTCTCCAGTCCTTTTAGTAATCCTTTAGTTACTGTTCCAAACGCACCAATTACAATTGGTATAATTGTCACCTGCATGTTCCACAGTTTTTTCAATTCTCTAGCAAAGTCGAGGTACTTATCCTTCTTTTCACATTCTTTCAGTTTTATTCTGTGGTCAGCCGGGACAGCAAAGTCGATAATTTTGCAAGTACTCTTCTTTTTGTTGATCATTATTTGGTCTGGTCTTCTGGCCGAGATTAGGTGATCCGTGTGTATGTCAAAGTCCCATAGGAGTATATGTGTGTTATTTTCTAAGACAGGTGCTGTGTTGTGCATATACCATTTGTTTGTATGGTCAAATTTAAATTCCTTACACATTTCCCAGTGGATCACCTTGCCGACCCAGTCATGTCTAGTCTTATATTCCTTCTGAGCTAATTTGCTGCATTCGCTTATTATGTGATTTATGGTTTCATCTCTGTCACCGCATAGCCTAGATTTGCTATTTTGCTGCGTCTTATCTATTCTCGCTTTGATTAGATTATTATTATTATTATTATTCTCCGTTGAGAGCTTTCAGCGCCAGCGGTAGCCGATGGTCTTCCACTAGAGTCTGAATGACAATACGTTTTCACCAGTTTCCAGGACTCCTATCAGTATTCTGGCCGATCTTAACATTACAGTAGTTTGAATGGTCTCCACTCGTCCTCTTGTTTCCAAGTCTTCCAGTCCCTGTGTCAATCTTTTGGTGACTGTACCGAGAGCACGAATTACAACTGTTATCATCGTCAACTTTATGTTTTATAGTTTTTTCAGATCCCTAAAAAAGTCCTGGTACTTATCTTTCTTTTTGTTTCCTTTCAATTTTACTCTGTGGTCTGCAGGGACGGTAAAGACCAACATTCGGCAGGTTTTCTTGGGTTTTTTTTTTTTTTTTTTGTTGACTGCCACTTGGTCTAGTCGTTCGGCAGAGATTAGGTGATCCATTTGTATCACAAAATCCCTTTGGAGTTTGTGCGTCTCATTCTCCAGGACAGATTCTGGGTTGTGCATATACCATTTGTTCGTATGGTCAAACTTAAATTTCTTGCACTGTTCCCAGTGGATCACCTTGCCGACCCAATCGTGTCTAGTCTTATACTCTTTCTGTGCTAATTTATTATGTGACTAATCGTTTCGTCTCTTTTACCACATAACCTACATTTACTATTTTGTTGCATCTCATCAATTCTTGCTTTGATACAATTGATCCTTTATTATTATTATTATTATTATTATTATTATTATTATTATTATTTACTCCTTTAGAGTTTTTCACATCAGTGTTAGCTGATGGTTTTTCACTGGAGTTTGAGTGACAGCAAGTCTCCGCAAGTCTCCAAGACTCGTCTCAAGATTCTGGCCGTTCTCAGCAATGCTGTCATTTGGATAGTCTCTACCCGTCCGCTAACTTCCAAGTCTTCCAGGCCTTTTAATAATCCTTTTGTTATTGTGCCAAAAGCACCAATCACAATTGGTACAATCGTCACTTTCCTGTTCCAAAGCTTTTTCAATACTCTAGCAAGGTCGAGTTACTTATCCTTCTTTTCACATTCCTTCAGATTTATTCTGTGGTCCGCCGGGACAGCAAAGTCGACAATTTTGCAAATTCTCTTGATTTTTTTTGTTTTGTTTTTTGTTGATTATTATTAGGTCTGGTCTTCTGGCCGGGATTAGGTGATCCGTGTGTATGTTAAAGTCCCCTAGGAGTTTATGCGTGTCATTTTCTAGGACAGGTGCTGTGTTGTACATATACCATTTGTTAGTGTGGTCAAATTTAAATTTCTTGCACATTTCCCAGTGGATCACCTTGCCAACCCAGTCGTGTCTCGCCTTATACTCCTTCTGTGCTAATTTGCTGCATTTGCTTATTATATGATTGTTGGTTTCATCTCTGTCACCACATAGCCTAGATTTGCTATTTTGTTGCGTCTTATCTATTCTCGCTTTGATATGATTGGTTCTTCTTCTTCCTCCTCTTATTCTTCTTATCATTATTATTATTATTACTATTGTTTTTGTTGTTGTTGTTGTTATGATTATTATTATTATTATTATTATTTACTTACTTATCTAAATCATAATTGCTTGAAAAAACAATGAATTCGGCATTAAGTAGTCTAACAAAGGTTGACAGGCGTCAAAACCAACCAACCAGCCAACCAATCTGCCCCAGTTACCGAG
Organism: Sepioteuthis lessoniana; assembly: GCA_963585895.1. Classification (NCBI taxonomy): domain Eukaryota; kingdom Metazoa; phylum Mollusca; class Cephalopoda; order Myopsida; family Loliginidae; genus Sepioteuthis; species Sepioteuthis lessoniana. Next base: position 11,731,488 of record OY757917.1, on the reverse strand, counting down.
TTACAATATTCGTGAGTTACGACCTCGCGCCACTTACGACCGTCGTAAACTGAACAAGTATATGTGAACTAAGGTTATGTTATTGGGGGTAATTTGCGTAATAATGAATGTGCGGTGACTTCACACACACGCCAGGGATTCCCAACCTTATCTCGGCTGTCTTCGCGCGACAGCTGCGAGATAACGGTATCCTGTCCATAAGCCTGTCGTTTGCTCTTTATATTTGTACGTATGACAGCTTCTAACGCAGAAGCAGAATCAGTAGGCACCTGTGTACTTTTGACAGGGCGAAATGCGTAGATAAAAAAAACGCCCCCAAAATTATTGAATACATTTTTTGTCATAATAATCTGTGTGTCATTTGTAATAAGAATTAGAAGAGGAAAGTCTTGTAAATTTTTTTTAAATGGTGTCGCCAACGAACAAAAAAGGGACGGAGTTTTTTTGAGAAATTTCCTCTGACGTCAGACATCATTTTTCTTTATCAGTAATACTTAAAGTCCGCCTCAGGCAGCAATTAAACTGGATTTCTAATAAAAACTTATTCATAAAAATATTATTAATGTGAATTATCATATTGTGGAATTTATATCTATTTTATATTATCAGATTTGTGTTATGTTTATATTATACAATTAACATTATTTTTGTACGATAGAATTTTCATTAATTTCTACATTATAGTATTTATATTATATAATTTATATCAATTTTATATGATAGTATTTGTACATTTCTTTATTATAGAATTTTTAGATCATAGAATTTATATCATTTTATCATAGAATTCATGTTATATCTTATATTATAGAATGTATATTATTTTTCATCATAGAAGTTATACTTTTCTGTATAATATAATTTATATCATTTTCATATCATGGAATTTATATGTTTAATTTAGTTTATGTTATGTTATCGAGTTTATATTACTTTTATATGATTTTTTTCTTTAGAATTTATGTTATTTCTATATAATAGATTTTACATAATCTTTTATATTATAGAATTTAAAATAAAACGCAATATTTTACCAGCAACGACCATGTCCGGGCTACAATAAGGATGCACCACATCGACGTTGACTAAGCGCATAGAGAAAATGCTTGACGGCAATTGCACGAGAATGTTTCGATCTATATTGAACAAATCCTTGAAGCAAAATCCCACAAAACAGCAGCTGTACGGCCACTTACCCCCATCTCTAAAATCATCCAAATTAGGTGAACAAGACATGCGGGACACGGCTGGAGAAGTAAGGACCAACTTAAGAGACGTTCTCCAGAGGACCTCTTCACACGAACAAGCAGGTAGGCGTTGGACGTCCAGCTAGAGTTAATCTACAATAGCTTTGTGCAGACACAGGATGTATTCTAGAAGACCTGCCGAATGCGATGGACGATAGAGACGACTGATGAGGGAGAGTCAGGGAAATCCATGCTCGCAGCATATGATGATGACCATCATTATTTTTATATCTTGAATTTTTATTTTTTTATATTATAGAATTTATATTGTTTTCAATAATATAATTTAGATTAGATTAATTTTTATAAAATTTTTATTATTTTTATATTATGAAGTGTGGAATATACTATTATTATTATTATTATTATTATTATTGTCATCCATAGACAGACTCTTTCGTTGTATCACAACTCTTTAGTGTGGCTAGACAGGTAGGACGCTTGAAGCTGGGATCGAAACCCGCCCAACTTTACGTTGGACTTAGTATCAGACGCTATCGGTCATATGGAAGTCAGACCTGACCGATAAAATGAAACGCAGTTTCTTCCAAGCAACGGTCGTGTCGATACTGCTGTATGGATGCACCACATGGACGCTAACGAAACGGATGGAGAAAAAGCTTGGCGGCAACTACACAGGAATGCTGCGTGCAATATTGAACGAGTCCTGGAGGCAATACCTCACTAAGCAGCAGCTGTACGGCCACCTACCCCCTATCACGAAAACTATCCAAGTTAGGCAAACCAGACATGCAGGACACTGCTGGAGAAGCAGGGACGAGCTCATAAGTGATGTACTCCTATGGACCCCCAGATATGGTGGAACAAAAACAGGATGACCAGCTCGAACATACATACAGCAGCTCTGTGTGGATACGGGATATAGCCCTGAGGACCGGCCAGAAACGATGAACGATAGGGAGGAGTGGCGAGAGAGGGTCAGGGATATCTATGCTGGCGGCACGACATTATTATTATTATTATTTATTGAGAATTTTTTACTCCGACCTAAGCTGATGATCTTTCACAGGAGTTTTAGTGACTGCAAGTCTTTTCAAATATCCAGGACTCTTCTCAGTATTCAGGTTAATCTTAATAATGCTGTAGTCTGGATAGTCTCTACTTGTCGTCTGACTTCTCAACTTTTTTGCCAAATCTTTGGGGATTGTTCCGAGTGTTCCAATTATCTCTGATATCACTGTCACCTTCATGTTCTGTAGTTTTTTCAGTTCTCTCTCAAGGTCTAGGCACTTATTTCTCTTTTCACTTCATTTTATTTTTACTCTATGGTCTGCCGGAACCACAAAGTCTACTATTCGGCAGTTTCTCGTTTTTCTTTTTTTTTTTTCTTTCATTTTTTTTTTTTTTTTTTTTTTGTTAACTATCACAAGATTTGATCGCCTCACGAGATTAGGTGATCTGTTTGTATTTCATAATCCCAGGGAAGTTAGTTTGTCTCATTCTCTGGGACAGATTCTGAGTTGTGCATATACCATTTGCTCGTATGGTCAAACTTAAATTTCTTGCAGAGTTCCCAGTGGATTACCTTCTCCACACAATCGTTTATTACCTTATACTCTTTTTGTGCTGTTATGCTGCATTCCCTTATTAAGTGATTTATCGTTTCCTCTCTATCACCACATAGATAACATTTGCTATTTTGTTGCAACTTATTTCTTTTTGCTTTAATTATTAATGCCCTTCTTATCCCCCACTCCATCAGATATGGGTTGAATAATACCACTACAGTACCCGTGCAAAAATGGCTTTGGCATTAAATAACCCAAGAAGGTTGATATCCCATTAAACTGAGAAACCAAACATAACTTGAATTGTCAGTCGATTGATTGAATAGCTCGGGAGAGTTTGCTGGGGGAGGTTTTTCTTTTTTTGGTTTGTTTATTTTTTCTTTCACATTTTTTATGATCCGGGTTCTTTTTTTTATATTTATTTATTAACTTTCCCGATAAAATCAAATAATTTAGTCGGATAGTCATAGATTTGGTTTAGTTTCTTTGGATGCATTAGTGGTGTAACGGTTATTGTCGTTAGAAATGAACAATGAAATGTCGCATATATATATATATATATATATATATATATATATATATATATATATATATATGTGTGTGTGTGTGTGTGTGTGTGTGTGTGTGTGTGTGTGTGTGGAAAGAGAGAAAGAGAGAGATAAAATTACATTGAGGTGTAGCTTTCTTATATCTTTTTATGAATGTGCGTTTTTGTATATATATATATATATATATATATAACAGATAGACAGACAGACTGAAGAAGACAGAGAGAGAGAGGAAATTACATTGAGGGATAGCTATATTTATATTTTTATGTGCGTATATGTATAAATACGAGGACCATTAGATATGTTTCCAGATTTTTTCGTATGAGCACTTTTATTGATAGTACACACATGAAACTCTAGTCTCCTTCGAAGTAATCTCCTCCGGCTGCAATGCACTTGTTGTACCGTTCCAGCAACTTCTGGAAGGCCCCATGAAAGTCCTTTTGTGTGAGCGTGTCACTGACCTTCGTCACAGCCTCTTTCATCTCCTCAATTGTCTCATAACGACAGCCTCTGAGCTTAGGGAATAACCAAAAGTCACTGGGAACAAGGTCTCGACTATAGGGAGGCTGAGAAAACTGTCTTGATGCCCATCTTGATCAAATAGTCTGTGACAAGAATGGAGTTGTGGACTGGCGCATTGTCCTGGTGGAAATGCCGCTGACCCGATTTGAAGAGTGCTGGCCTCTTCCCTAGGAATCTCTTCCTGAACTCCCTTAAAACCTCAACATAGTAACCATAAAACCCAACCGTTTGGCCAATCAACTGTGTCTTATTGACTTCCTTACTCCTCCCACACCTCTCATCATCTCTCACAGACTCCTTGCCTTCCTAGAATCTCTTATGCCACTCAAAAACTGATGCTCGACTCATGCAAGATGGTCGAAAAGCAGTCTGAAGCCTTCCATACGTTTTTGTGGCATTTTTTTCCAAGTTTAAAAGAGAATTTTATTGCATATCGTTATTCTAAAGTGTCCTCACGTCCAGATTGCATTTTCGAAATTCACCAGCTGTGACAATCAGGCTTTAGTAGGGTGTATTCCAATTGCTGCTATAGCTGTTGATTTGAACCTGGAATCATAAATATTGGTCAGTCATCTCATACGATGTATAGCAATAAGATACTGAAATTTCAAGTGTCTACGCCAATTTTAAATACCTGTACATAAAAGTCTGGAAACTTATTGAATGCACCATATATATATATATATATATATATATATATATATATATATATATATATAGAGAGAGAGAGAGAGAGAGAGAGACAAAGAGAGAGAGAGAGAGAGAGACAAAGAGAGAGACAAAGAAATTGACAGAGAAAGAGATGGAATTGCATGGATGGGTAGGTATCTAGTATATATATATATATATATATATATATATATATATATATATATATATATATATCGAATTGCATTGATGGGTAGGTATCTAGTATATATATATATATATATATATATATATATATATATATATATATATATATACTAGATACCTACCCATCAATGCAATTCCATATATATATATATATATATATATATATATATATATATATATATATATATATATATATATATATATGAGCTATAGTATATATTTAATATATACATTTTTGTGAGTAGCAGCTTGCTTACTATTATAGTATCATGATATATTTCCTTTATTTTTGTCAAAATATGTTGCAGCTCAATTCATTTACATTTATATTTAATATGGGTAATTGTGTTCCCTCCATAAAGAGAGTTGAGCTCTTTTTGAAAATCATTTAAACACTGGATATGCGAGCATTTTGAACCACATCTTCACCATAGTTACTATTAACATCTGCTCGCCTGAAGTGCGTCTGATCAGTAAACTCAAAGTTACGGGAATGTAGCACGGAGAATGGATAGCGTCGTTTGTTTGTTTTGGGGGTTTTTTTTTGGGGGGGGGGTTGATTTTGGTTTTTTGTTGTTTTTTTTTCAACCATATCTAACATTTTTGGCATAGAGCATATCTTACCAGAGCGTGTAGTTCCTTTTAACTTATTATTGGGAGAACCAGGTTGTTTACAATTATTTTAAGAATACATTTTGTAGTTGAGCACTTTGTGAAAAATTCTTTTTAAAACGGGTTGTTCTGCTGGATTCATTATACACACACACACACACACACACACACACACAGAACAACACACATACACACATACATATATATATATATATATATATATATATATATATATGGGGGGTGTTTGTGTGGGTATGTGTGTGTGTGTGTGTGTGTGTGTGTGTGTGTGTGTGTGTGTGTGTGTGTGTGTGTGTGTGTGTGTGTGTGTGTGTGTGTGTGAAGAAAGGGAGTGAAAGATTGTTTGTGTGAAAGAAAATTTGATTGAGGGATAACTATGTTTATCTAAATGTGTGTGCGCATATCTATGTGTGTGTATGTATCTATCTATTTATCAGTATATATATATATATATATATATATATATATATATATATATATATATATATATATATATATATATATGCGTATGTGAGAGAGAGTGAAAGAAAAATAGATAGATAGATAGATAGATAGATAGATATGGGAGTATATATGTATGTGCGTGCGTATAAAAACAAAGAGAAAGAGGAAGGAAGTTAGATAGAGGGATAGCTATTTTATACGAATGTGTTTGTGTGTGTGTGTGTGTGAGAGAGAGAGAGAGAGAGAGAGAGAGAGAGAGAGACCAAAAGTGAGGAATATGATAAAAGGATAGCTATGTTTATAAAACTCACACTTTTCCCTAATATATGAATTATCTTTATTTCCTGAGATTATATGTCAATCGGGCACATAAATATATTCAAGACATTCTAGACATGCTCGACGAAATACCTTCCAACACATCACTTCTTTACAACCATTATCTACACACCAGTAAACATCGTCCCTTATCATGTGATATTTCTTTCATAATTTAATTATTCTTATCTTTCACAATTCCAACGTGAATAAGACATTCAAGATATTACAATTAATAATACGACTAGTGTATGAAAAAGCAAATCTTTAAATGATAACAGAAAGTTTAGGGGAATATTCGGGAATAGGTTTATATGATTAGGTTTGATCTTCTTTGAATATTGACTCGCACACCTGAAATGGTTGAGAAGCTGTTGTATAGCGACAGGTTCCCCTAGGTAAAAGAGATATAGGTTCGAGTCTCAATAAGGTTTTCTTCTTAATTTTCAATCCACACTGTACACTTATGGTCAGAATAGTTGGGATGAAGAGCAACTAAAAGATGAGCTATTTACATATGAAAAATTGATAATGGCTGACAATGCTTCATCTTATAAAAAATCGAGATAATATTAATGACTTGTTTAGCTGGTGACCGTAGACTGATATTCTGTTTAGTGAGATAAAACTCAACTGAAATTAAGACGAAAGAAAATACTAATACAAAATTGATAATGGTTGACAATACTTAATCTAATAATGACAATAATATTCAGTATAATTCTACAGACATTCGTTTGTTTTTGCGAAATCTCAAAATCTTTTTTGTTGTTGTTTATAAAATAAACTTAGTCTGACTCAAGGCATGGGAAGTAAAACTAAGATCATTTTAGTCAATCCCAAAGATGCAAATGGCGTGCTGTATGGAATTCAGTGATGATCAACCTATTACCACAGTGTTAAGGGTCTGCAAGATTAGCTTGCTAATATTAGTGTATACTAGTTTGTCCCCATTGGTGAGAATTGAATTCGCGAATAAAGTAAGTGTGTGAAGCATATGATTATTTACTAAGCTTAGGGTGTACAAAAATAATTACATTTTCCATAGGAGATTTAAGTTAATTTCTTTTAATATTAGGATAATTGGAAAGTAATCAGACCAGAAATGTTTCACACACACACACACACACACACACACACACACACACATATATGTATTATATATATATATATATAGAGGGTGAAATGTGGTGGAAACTCTTCACCCCTTTTCTACCACCTCCTACCTTTCCTTTCTGTGTCTATTCTGAATTATTTTATCCATTTGATCTGAAGAAGTCCTGTTATTTTTGGTGTCATTGATTCATATCAATACCCATAACAGAATGGAAATAAATCTATAATTCTAATGTGACCGGTTTTTGTTTTCTTAAAGAAATATATATATATATATATATATATATATATATATATATATATATATATATATATATATATTGTCATGCACAGACAGACTGTTTCGTTGTTTCACAATTCTTCTGTGAGCTAGAAACGCTAGACATAAAGTCAGTCGGATATCTTACCCCAGTCAGTCTGAACATAAGATAAGAAATTTTCTCGGGTACATTTTTACATATACGCTATCGGCTACCGGAATGGAACTTTGCCTTTATGCGTATGTGGCAACCGGCAATTTCCCGTTCGAGTGCTCAGCCCACTGGGGATATATATATATATATATATATATATATATATAATATCCAGTCAAACGTCCAAAGACACTGGGTGTGATTATTTTTTTATTGAATATATGAGGAATATCGTATAAATCTATGTGAGTGCTCAATGTATGGCTATTGTTAATCCCTTATTCCATTCGCTGGGATATAACAAAATTCACATTCAGAGCATATATAGTGTAATCGGATAGAAATTCAAACTTGCTGTTCTGCAACTTCGGGAAAAGAATGTAAAAAGTCATCTGACGAGACGGAGAGTCTAGTAATATTCTCCGCCGAAATAAATTTATTATAAAGATTTAACCATGTTTGAATTTCCATCCGATTACACTATATATATATATATGAAACAGAGGAGAATAAACAAGGAATTTGATGAATCCAAAGTGCTGAAATACTGAGCCGAAGAAGACTATAATAATTGGTTTATAATTCATTTTGACGACCATATTTTACCAATAAAAACTCAAACTATTTGAGGAGACAAAAAGGTGAGATTCCTTTTAGTTTAAACACGTTTATGTGTAACTCTCTCTCTCTCTCTCTCTCTCTCTCTCTCTCTCTCTCTCTCTCTCGCTCTCTCTCTGTATATATATATATATATACATGAGCGTATTTGTGTATATACATATATGTGTGTGTGTGTGTGTGTGTGTGTGCATATATATGTGCATGTGAATACATATATGTAGGTGTGTATATTATATATATGTGCGTCTGTCTATATATGCGGGTGTATATAGTTGTGGGTTTCTGTAGGTGTTTGTGTGCCTGTATGAGCATGTGGGCGTGGACCTGTGTATGCACTCTGTGTGTGTGTGTGTGTGTGTGTGTGTGTGTTGTGTGTGTGTGTGTGTGTGTGTGTGGTCATGATAGTTCTGATTACAAGTTGATAAATAAAACATAAATATTATTCTCGTCTAGTCAGTCATTTATTTTAGCCGAGAGAGTCAAACACTTGTAACCAAAAATAATTATTCGGCGATCGGATTAAATTCCAGCCACATCGAAAGAGGAAAGAAAGCTTAGTCATTTCAGATACGATTTTAAACATATTAATCACCTAAAAATGATAGATAGATAGATAGATAGATAGATAGATAGATAGGAAGTAATGGAGATAGATAGATAGATAGATAGATAGATAGATAGATTGGAAGTAATGGAGTAAGATAGGTTAGTTGGTTGGTTTGGTGGGTTTCACGGCATATCAACCTTTATAGGTTATTTAACGCCAAATCCATTTTTAAACAAATAGTTTTATTTCAAACAATTCCGTTTAGCATGAGTACACAGTTGATCAAAAATATTTCTATTTCAACCAAATCAGTCCACTCAAACAATTCTAATTCAAACAATTCAGTTTAGTATAAGTACAGTTTCAATGTTAAAAAACAGTTTTATTTCAAGCATTTCAGTTTAGCATAAGTACACAGTTTAATTCTGCTACCATTCCAGGCAGAGTGGACCTGGGAGGGATGACAATGAAAGGGTTACTCCGCATTCCCCTAAACTCCAGCCTTAATGGAACCACACCATCAGATTGTTTAGTGTCATATTCAGGGGGGGTTGCCGCCAGGAACATAGCTTTAAACAACTATTCCTAATGTAAACAATTTACATCTATATGATACGAAGTGTTCCTATCGGATACGAATAATATCTAAACAGATCAACTTAACCTATAGACTGGACCATTAACGATTACTACCCTTCCGGGTCAAAGTGGATTTGGACGTAATGACCATGAAGGGATACATCACACTCCTTAGATCTCCAGAATTGGAGCCTCACCATCAGATGCAGATGGAGGGGGTATTATTTCTCTGCAGTTAGCATATCTTAAGCCCCCCCCAGGCTATGGTGAAGAAAGATTTTAATTCCTGTTTGCCATATTGAATGGAATTGTAAGGACAAAAAAATACGCAATGATTAAATTTCTATTTGACTATTTGAAGTTGTTTTGTCTTTGTTTTGTTTTGGGGAGTGGTTGTGAAATCTTTCGACTTTGTGGTAATTATTTTTAGAATTTTTAAAACTATTTCGTGACATTTTCTTCAGTGATCTGTTTATAATTTAGTTAAGGCTTTTTTTCTCGTTTCTCAATTAAAATACAAACAAAAATAAGATGGAAAAATTCAAACGAATAGAGGAATGAAATTGAGATAAATAAACTGAAGAAATAACACAAGTAATAAATAGATTTTAAAAAATTCAAATTAACGAAATGGAAGTTTTTTATTTTTTAATTGTGAACATAACCAAGAAATACAATGTATGTAAAAAAGAAAACTGACTGAAATTTGCAAGAAAAGAAACGAAAAAGAGAAGAAAAGAAGATGAAAGAAAAAAGGAGAAAAGGGAAGAAATAGTTAAACGCATGAAAATGTAGAAAGAAAGAAAGAAAGAAAGAAAGAAAGAAAGAAAGAAAGAAAGTGGTAAAAAGAAAAGAAAAAGAAATGAAAGGGGAAAAAAGAAAGAAAATGGAAAAATAAAGAAAAAGGAAAAATAAAGTAAGAGAAATAATGAAATAAAAAGAAGAAGAAGAAGAAGAAGAAGAAGAAGAAGAAGAAGAAGAAGAAGAAGAAGAAGAAGAATGCAAATAAAATCAAAATAAAAAATGTTAAGTTAAAAGAAAAAATAGAAAATGAAAATGAAGGAAGGGAGAAAGGAAGGAATAATGGAACAAAAGAAAGAAAGAAAGAAAGAAAGAAAGGTATAAAAGGTAGGAAGGAAGGAAGGAAGGAAGGAAGGAAGGAAGGAAAGAAGGAAGGAAAAATGGAATAAAGGAAAGAAATAATGAAGCTGGGAAGGAAGGAAGGAAAATGGAACAAAGGAAAGAAGGAAGGGAAGAAAGAAAGAAGAAAAGGTAGGAAGGAAGAAAGGAAGGAAAGAAACAAAGAAAGAAAAATGGAACAAAAGAAGAAAAGAATCAAAGGAAACGAAGGCAGGATAGACGGAAGGAAGGAAGGGAGGAAGGAAATGTTATGAGAGGAGATAGATTCTGCCAGGTCAAAGGTTTGGGGTTTTTTAATGGCATGAGTTGCAATCACACAGGCCCCCGTAAAAGTTCACCAACTGAGGCTCGTGTGAATAAAATAATAAAAATAATTAAACCGACCCAATAAATAAAATAAAGCAAAAGAAAGATGAACGGTTGCAGCTTAGACCAACGACTCGTTGACTTGCAGATGAAGTTTCTTAGATAATCGCTGGTGGTTGGATACAGAATAAAATGAAATGGTCAAAATCGTCTTTAAAGGACCCGTTGTGAGGGGAAAAAGATATTGGACGACTAATTTTAATAAGTACAGGTTTACTTTCATACGACGCCGCCTCAAGTTAAACAGACTTGACGGGTAAAGACAGTGACACATGCATCTGAATTCACGAACCCTAAGCAAGATCGAACAAACAGCAAAACGGTTTGTTTCAAGTCAGTCTGTTCTGGCAAAACGGTCGGGTCTTATTAATGTGGATTCGGCTCCTTTGTCATAATTTTTTTTTTTTTAAGTGAAATAATTACACCGGGGTGCGATGCCCATTTACTTAAAACCGAATCATCATATATATTCAAATGGTGTAATGTAATCATCGTAAGAAATGGACACGTCGATATGAGTTCAAATCCTTAACGCGGCTGATTACATTTCACATAGTGCTAATGACCTCGGGAAGATATGGATTCAATCCTTTTCCGTCCAGCTATGGGAAAATAGTAGGGCAGACTGGATTCTTTAGACTTGGTTAGACAACCACTCTAGGAGAAAGAAAAATCTGAATTCAACCCTGTTAAATAAATTACGCTTAAAATGACCTTGTATCACATACCACCCGTGCAGAGGGGTTGGTATATATATATATACGAGGTGCATACGATAAGTTTCCAGACTTTTTTGTCAGGGTATTTAAAATTGACGTAGACTCTTGAAAATTCACTATGTTATTGCTATACATCTTATGAGATGACTGACCAATTTTTAGGATGTCAGGTTCAAATCAACGGCTACAGCAGCAATTGGAATACACCCTACTAAAGCTTGATTGTCACAGCTGGTGAATTTCAAAAATGCAATCTGACATTTTAGAAGAACGATATGCAATAAAATTCTGTTCTAAACATGGAAAAAATGCAACAGAAACTTATGGAATGCTTCAGACTGCTTTTCGACCATCTTTCATGAATCGACCATCGGTTTATGAGTGGCATAAGAGATTCAAGGTAGGCAGGGAGTCTGTGAGGGATGATGAGAGGTGTGGGAGGAGTAAGGAAGTCAATAGGCCAGAGTTGGTTGACCAAACGGCTTGGGTTAGGGCTACTATGTTGAGGTTTTAAGGGAGTTCAGAAAGAGATTCATAGGGAAGAAGCCAGCACTCTTCAAATCGGGTCAGTAGCATTTCCACCAGGACAATGCACCAGTCCATCCTTATCACAGACTATTTGACCAAGATGGGCATCATGACAATTTCCTCAGCCTCCCTATAGTCCAGACCTTGCTCCCTGTGACTTTTGGTTATTCCCTAAGCTCAGAGGCTGTCGTTATGAGACAATTGAGGAGATGAAAGAGGCTATGACGAAAGTCATTGACACGCTCACGTAAGAGGACTTCCATGGGGCCTTCCAGAAGACTTTGGAACGGTAGAACATGTGCATTGCAGCCAGAGGAGATTACTTCGAAGGGGACTAGAGTTTCATGTGTGTACTATCAATAAAAGTGCCTATACGAAAAAAGTCTGGAAACTCATCGTATGCACCTCGTATATATATATATATATACAAAAAATTCTTCTTTTTGGTCATAACAAATTTGATACCCCGTCAGGAATACTTGCCTACGAACAGAGAAAAAGGAATCGTAATAAAAGTTCTTTTCACTCGATCAGATTTATATAACCAAATTTGTTAGGGATTTCTAATTATACTGTTTTGTTCTTGATTTCAGTTGGTGGATACACACTCACGCACACATCATTATATAATAGAAATTTTTTATAGAATAGAAGCTGGAACACACACACACACACATATTTACATAATGCTAATTTCTCATAGATTTTCAATTAAAAATGAATCTGTTTTTTTTTTTTTTCTCCATTTCAGAAGGTTGGGACACACATGCAAATTTATAATAGAGCTAGGGGATGCAAAGGCTAATATGACGCGAATTTATCCCATTTGTGTGGTCGAAGCTGTATTTAGGAGGGTGCACAGCTGAGTGTTTACTATACAAAAACTCAGGTGGTGCCGTGGTGTAATGGTTTTCGTCGTAGGAAATGGACGCGGCGACACGAGTTCAAAACGAGACTGATTGGGTAAATAAGATTATATAAAAAACCCTTGGGAAGAAAGCATCTTTGTTGTCGGGGTATATACCGGCATGATAATGAAGGAAGGAATGACAATCACACTTGATTATAAAAATATGTTTCTCGTTTTTATCATATTTACCAACCCCACTACTCAGGCAGGATATGACACAAGGTTAATTTTTAAGCGGAGTTTAACAGGTTTCAATTCAGAGTTTTCCTTCTCCTAGACTAGTTGCCTCACCAAGGCTGAAGAACCTAGTTTGCCCTACTATTTACCCATAGCTGGAGGGAGAATAATTGGATTCATACCTTTCCCAAGGGTATTAGTACTATGTGAAATGTAATCAGTCTCGTCCAAGATTTGAACTCGTGTCGCCGTGTCCATTTCCTGTGATGACAACCATTACACCACGGGCACCTCTCTCGTCTTTATTGGGAATCCTTTTGAAATGAGGCTTCTTAATCTGAGAATTAATTAATTGAGTCTCTACGGTTCCAGGTGATCATTGTCAGAAGATAGCGGTTTCAAATCCTACCCAAGCCGGCCAGAGGTTTACTTGGTCAAAAACATGGTGTGATAGACAACAACTATGGAAGGCAGTAATTACTGGGGATACGGTTACAAGACTCAGCATTCCTATCCGAGGTCGCAGTTAATCACCTGAAGAAGGCCAGAGGTGAAATTTCGCCGAAACATAGTGAGAAAAACAACAACAAAAACTACCAAGATGAGGACAAAAGTCCTCAATAAAAAAATAAAAAAATTAATTAATTCTCAGATATAAGTCTCTCATTTATATTTCTCGAAAGGGTCTGAAGTGTGAGAGAGAGACAGGGAGACGGAGACAGACGGAGACGGAGGACTGCTATACTGACCCTAATCTTCTTTTGCTTCTCTGCCGGAGAGGTCTGCCCTCTCTGGGCACTCGCTGGCCGCTCTCTTGACTCTATGTCTGACGTGACTGCGTGACTGACCGCTACTGCTATTGGTGTTGGCATATGTGATTTCACAATGCCTAAACGTTTCCGGTTGTCAACCCTTATGAGCTGCTTATACCCATGCATCGCTGTCTTCCAATTTACACAGCTGGAACATGACGAGATTGAACTTTTTTTTCAAGCTATTTCGTATCGAAAGAGAATGAACTATATTCGCACCATATCTTAAGTTCCCAGATGTCGGCTCCTACCGGAACCAAGGGAGGTAACCCCGAAAGAGCTAATCCTTTCCTATAATACTGATTTTATTGGTGCATGTCTGTCTTGGTGCTTCTAGAACTATTAGGGCAGCACCCATCACCTCACGTTATATGAGAATCCCCTTCGGCCATAAGTATGAGAGACAGCCAGTCTCTTCGCGTCTCTAGAACTTTTCTCAGAATTTTGGCCGATCTTAACAATGCTGTAGTTTGGATGGTCCTTGCGTGTCCTCAGATTTCCAATTCTTCCAGCCCCTTTACTAAGTCTTTGCAGGGTCGTTCCCAGTGCACCAATTAAACACAAATATTTCTAAATTTCGCCATGGAATTTATTTCTATACGTACGCTGTCAGCTGATTTGAAAACTTTGTAGTTGCGAGTAATTGTCAGAGAATATTGTCGCGTGAGAAATGGACCAATATTATATTCTCCTGAACCTGAAGTGGAGATGGGTCTGCCGAATTACACGAACAGTTCTGCCCAAAAGGAAGTGATTTCTCTGTCTCTTTCCACCAGTCTGTATTTTCCTTTTCCCAATGAAGAATTTAAACTTTTGCAGGTGTTCTTTGTTTTTCACTAATTTTCCATGGGTAATAAATGTAACTATTAAATTTCAGCTTTTCTCTTTGGGTTCTCCTGATTTATTTGTAAAATACATATTACCCTGAAGAACACTGCATATTCATATATTTGAAATGCCTCGGATAAATCTCGTTCCGACCGACTTTTAGTGGTAGATTTTACCTATTAGCAGTGGTTTACTTGTAAAACTGCATTAGTCATTGTGGGGGAATACCCGTATCTTTGCTGCTAACGTGCTGGATTGTGACATCAGAGTAAACGAGTTCGAACTCCAGTCGCGCTATTACGTTCACTTTCGGACTAATTCCCTTGAGAAAGGTATGAACCCCTTTTCCCCCCAGCTATGAGTTAAATAGTGACACTAATATTCTTCTACAAGAATGGTTTCGGGATTAAATAACCCAGGAAAGTTGATACGCCATTAACCCATTTTGACACATTTTTTCAATTTATGGTGAAAATATAATAAGGAAACACATAAAAACGGTTGGTTTGTTGGTTTGATTTTATGGCATATCAGCCTTTGTAGGTTATTTTATTCAAAAGATTTGTTCATACATATATATATCAAATACACGATTTAAACTCGCAGTTTGTAAATAACATTTTGAACAATTCAGAGCTCATTAGTTTGTACACTAATATCACGTATTTCTTTCTAACACAAAAATTCCATTTAGTATTGATCATTTGTTTCAAGTTCTACTATCCTAGGGTAATAGTTTTATTTGCACATAATTAAATGGTTTTAAGTACTGTTATGTGACACTAACAATTCGCCGGGTTTTCTGGTCATGGTAATTCAATTCACAATATAATTGCTCTACTTAAGCAAGAGAAAAAAATGTAGATCTATATCCTTGCTCTTGACGGGTGCGTATTTCCAATCCTCTTGGGAAGACGTGGCCCTGGAGGTGACCGTGTCCTCTGTAAACAGTACGGGTGTAACTTTCAAGACACATTCAGGTTAATTGGCAGCACAATTACCATGACTAGTTAATTTGAGTGCGATGTGGATTGACGGCTCAGTCGTAGAGTTTCGGCTCTGCAATCTGTGGTCGCTGGTTCGATCTCCAGTGCTGATGACACCTAATAAGGTCGAAACTGCTGTCCAGTGTTTCTGTATGTAATGTGTAAGTGTTCGCCGGATGTTCTGGTCATGGTAATTCATTTTACAATATGATTGCTCTACTTTAAAAAAAGAAAAAATGTAGATCTATATCCTTGCCCTTGAGGTTATAATAATTACGTGGATGGATATTTCCAATCCTCTTGGGAAGACGTGGCCCTGGAGGTGACCGTGTCCTCTGTAAAGAGTACAGATGCAACTTGCCAGATACATTCAGGTTAATTTGTCGCGCAATTACCGTGACTAGTTAATTTGTGTGCGATGTGGATTGATGGCTCAATCGTAGAGTTTCGGCTCTGCAATCAGTGGTTTCTGGTTCGATCTCCAGTAGGGAAGATCACAGTATACTCTGCTGATGACACCTAATAAGGATGAAACAGTAGTCCAGTGTTTCCGTGTGTCGTGCGTCAGTGTTCGCCGGATTTTCTGATCATGGTAATTCAATTCACAATATAATTCCTCTACTTAAAAGAGAAAAAAATGTACAACTAACAATTCCATTCAACATCAGCTATTTCTTTGCACACAGTTAAATGGTTAATAGTTTTATTTGACCCAAAGATGAAACCCTTTAGGTACTAACACTCAGGGTTAGAGTGGACCTGGGAGTAATGGCAATGAAGGGGTACTCCACATTCCCCAAATTTACAGGATTGAAGTCTTACTATCAAATGCAGCTCAGTGTCATAAACAGGACACTCGAGTGGGGGGTCTTACCCCTCTGCAGAAATATAGTCAACATACTCAATAACCGAAGCCGACTGAGCAGCTTAAAAATGGATACTAAATCCACTGAAACAACCATTTGATTTTTACTTTAGTAAAATATAAATATAGATGACGAGCTCATCAGTGATGTACTCCTATGGACCCCCGCATATGGCCAAGCAGAACAACCAACTCGAACATACATACAGCAGCTATGTGAGGATACGGGATGTAGTCCTGAAGACCTGCCAGAAGCGATGAATGATAGGGATAAGTGGCGAGAGAGGTTCAGGGATATCCGTGCTAGCGGCACGAGATGATGATGATGATGATACAAAATATAAATATCTAATGAGATTTTCATATTTATTTGAACAGTCCGCAAAGACGACATTGGTTTCTAATGGGTCGAAATCAAAGAAAGAAAAAATTACCGTGTTACAATAAAGAGTGGTAGTACTATTAGAATTCAAGTCATCATAGGAATTAAATTTAGCTGTTTCGTCTAAAACTCGACATCAGAGACAAAAATGACCTGCAATATCCTTTTCAAGTCTATAGCCAGTTGATATCTCATATAATTTTTTTTTATGTAAATGCTAATAAGGATAAGCTGAAAAAGACAAATGACAGAAGGAATAGAATTACCAAATGAAGAATGAATCAGAATGCACGGAGAAAAGAAAAACTACAAGTACTAGGGAATATTGGAAGCGAACGCCGTCAAACAAGCGAAGATGAAAGAAACAATAAGAAAAGAGTATTTTGGACGAAAGAGAAAATTTCTGGTAACCAAGCCCTGCAGTAAAGGGATATACACCTGGACTGACCCCATTGTAAGACACTCAGGACAATTCTCAAAAGGGACAAGGGAGTAACTCAGACAAATGGGCCAAAGGACAAGAAAACTAATAACTATGCACAAGGCCAAGAGATAACATACACAGACAATATGTCTGAAGAAAAGAAGCAAGAAGAGGACTCGCCAGCATTAAAGATTGCGTAGATGCATAAATACAACGACTCGAGGACAACATTAAAACTATCAAAAAAGTCGAATTACAGAAACCAATGGTTTGGTTTCTTTGTTTTAATGGCATATCAACTATTTTTAGGTTATTTAATGCCAAAGCCATTCTCCTAGAAGAACAGTAGTGGTGCTATTTAAGGGGGTTCATACCTTTCCCAAGGGTATTTGCCCGAAAGTGAACGTAATAGCGCGACTGGAGTACTAATTCGCGTACTACGATTCCGCAGTCCATCGCTTTAACCATTACACCACGAGGACACCCCCACAGAAACCAATAACTGCATTGACAACATAAAACACAAACAGAGCAACAAAAACTAGGAAACAGAAAATGGTCAGAAAAAACTGTGTTGATATTTCAAGCGACAAACTTGCGAAATTGCGCGTGTAAAGAACTGGACATGTCTCAGAAAGAGAAACCTTGAGAGAAAATTTGAATTTCTTTTAATAGCAGCACAAAACAATGCCATAACGACTAATTATGTTAGAGCGGAAATAGACAATACGCAACTGAATAGCTGGTATAGGTTATATGGTTTCAGAAATGCAATGATTAATCATATAATAAGTGAATGCAGGGAAAAGACTGTCAGACTTGACATGACTGGGTGGGAAAAGTGATCTACAGGGAATTATACAAGAAATCAAAATATGACCATACTATAAACATACTATCACAATGGTATTTACCCAGACCAGAATCAGTTCTCGAGAATGAGATGCAAGAACTCTCACAGATTTTGAAATGGAAATGTATCCCCTAGTCTAAGCCAGAAGACATAACCAAATGTTAATATATATATATATATATATATATATATATATATATGTGTGTGTGTGTGTGTGTGTGTGTGTGTGTGTGAGCGTGTATATCATCATCATCAAGTCATGCTGATAGCACGGATTCCATTGACTGACACGTGCCATCCGTTTCTATCATTCATTGCTTTTGGCAGGTCCTCCTAACAGCATTCAGCGTCCGGAAAATATTGATATATATTTATATATATTATTTCAACTCAATATGAGATGACAAAACTTTAGCTTTTATACTTCTGTGCTGGCCGGCATCATCCAACTTTTTTCCATTCTTTTCTTTTCATAATCTGTGCAGAATCATGGAAAATTTTTAAAAGATGTTGCTATATCAATAATGATAGTAATTATAATCAATTTTCTTTATTCTAGAGTCCATGATAACTGTTTCATGTTCAACACAATCATTCAAGTTAACTCTGTGTGTGTGTGTGTGTGTGTTTGTGTGTGTATGAATAAATAAAATAAACATGAAATAGGTGTGTATGACTATTAAATCAAAAAACATAGCTTATAGATAGTTATTGATTATATATATATATATATATATATATATATATATACGTATGTGAATGTGATATAAAATTTGTATGACAAAAACTAAAAATATGTTCGATATTTCACAAATTTCAATCGACAGGTTGGCAGCTAAATAAATGGAATTCCAGTTAATAAAAGCACACACACACATCCACATACACACACGCACGTACATACATATAATCAACCGAAGTTTTAAAAAATGATAGAATTTACAAAAGAAACGACTAATTTTTTCTTTACACTGTTTATCACTAAGAAACAGACACGTTTACGTTTTAAAACCTTAAATTCCTGTAAAATGGGTTAACGTGGAGGCTGCACAGATGAAAATTGTCTGAAATTATATCATAAAGAAACTCCCATAGAAGTATTAATATTTTTAATCAATGTGTATATTGAGATGTGGCGGCTCTCCACTGTATTTTGTCTGTGATCACTCTTTGTGTCTTGCATCAATATTTCTTTATTGTTAGGGTGCAGAAATATAGCATCTGAATCCCGCAATAGAACAGCATACCCTACCGAAAACTGGACAGTGCCAATTATTTTTAATATTTGACTGGTCACTTACAAAATGTCATCTTTAATCCCAGTGTGCGACAGAACATTTTTTTTAACAAACTGCAGACACTGTACCGGAAATGACAGAAGCATAGGGCATGTTTACTTACCTTTGGAGGCGCGCTTAGTGTAATGGTTATCATCGTAGGAATTGCGATCGACGACCCGAGTTTAATCCTTGATAATGTAGTTTGCGTTTCACTTCGCCTTTACAGAAGCCATGACACGATTTGTTCTCTTCCAATGATATGGTTAATAGTAGAGCAGACAAGGCTGCATGACCGATATTTTAGGTTATATATATATAATAGGGAGTCTCCGTTATGTAGTAGCTAACGTACTGAACTGCAACATCGTAGTGAGTGAGTTCGACTTTCAGTCGCGCTATTACGTTCACTTTCAGGCAAATACCCTTAGTAAAGGCATGAACCACCTCATCTTCTCTCAACTATAGTACCACTACTGTATTTTTACAAGGATAGTTTTGGAAGTAAATAACCCACGAAGGTTGATATACCATTTAACAACAAACCCAAACGAAATCTTTTATATGGGTTCATGGTTGCATTAGTCTTCGGCTATTAACTTATCCAAAAACAAGGGCGTTTTGGGTGGTGTAATGGTTAGCAAGCAAGTGAATTTGAGTCTCATTGGGTGCCTTATTCCAACGGCCTTGTTCCACATCTAAGCAAAAAGCTTAGTAAATTACAACTTATCTAAAAACTGTGATTAGTCCAACGTAAACGAAGAGTCACTATTAGTACAATTAGTTATCACAGTTGGAAATGGAATCGCTGGCCTGGGTTTAAATCCTGGATGAGGCTGTTTATGCTTTACTATAAACTGCGGTCCTTGGAAAGGCATGAGTCTATCTCCCCTTCCTAGCAATGGGTAAGTAATATGTCGAACTAGTTCTTTAGTTTTGGTATGGCAACCAGTCTAAGAAAATGAAAACTCTGAGTTCACTTCTGTTTTACGCCTTGTTTCACATCGTGTCAGTGGCGGAGGGTTGGGTAAACACATGCTTTACTTGTATGAACAAAGCACAGCTTGGTAAAAAATTAATCAATAATAACCCTTTTCATTCAACATCTGAGGGAAATTTACACTCTTTTATTAAGGAAGACTAGGTTCTTTTGTTGTATAGCCATATATATCACAAACGTTATACATATGCAAAAACACAATAGGCAGACTCAAATACACAGGCGACTCCGTTGTTCAGGTACGAACGTTTATTAACTTCTCGACTTCTTAGTTCGGTTCTTCGACACAAGGAGAGAGAGACACAATTCTTAATCATTCTATACTAACAAAACTCAAACGCTCGGCACATCTCGTAATCTTTCAGATCTCTGTCGGTAGAGATCTGTAGAACTCCATGGTCAGACTTTAACTTTTGAACACCATGGTCTTAACTCAACTTCAACTTTCGACATGACCAAAGTCAACTCCCAACTGGACTGGCCCCAGTCAAGTACCCAACTCGACTGGCTTACAGTAAAACCCAACTGGACTGGCCCCCAGTAAACTACCAACTCGACTCGCCTACAGTCGAGTACCCAACTGACGTGTTTTTCAAAATACCCAAATTCTCAGCCCATCGCTTCCGGGCATGACGTCATTTACACTCCAGTCACATTTCCTATCTGGGGTTTATTATGACAATTGTCATTGTCATATCCTCGGCACTCGGTAAACTGTACCCAATATCTGTGCACCTAAACTAAGAGCCGAATAGTTCAAAGCCCAAACAAGCAGAATGATAAAATATAATTAACGAAAAATGATTAATATAAAAAAATCATTCCGTAATTATATAACACTTTAGGCAACTAGTCTAGAAGGAAAATAATGCACCGAAGTTTTAGCCAAATAGAAATTGTTTTAGTGACACGCCATCTTATATGCGACCAAACCAACCCCAACATCTTTATATTAGTTTTGTTGAGAAAAGACTCCATGTCATATATATATATTGCACACTAGCGCTAGAGGTTTGAGTATGAGGCATGCTAATATTTCGATGGCTGTGTTTTTTTTTTATCCAGCAAATACGCTCGCCTAAGCCGAATCCCTGCTACATAGTCTGAAACGAGCAGCAGGTGTCAACGCAGACAAGACAGAATACCTGTGCTTTAATCAAAGAGACGACATCTCCACACTAATAAGACGGTGGTCCTTTGAAACTAGTGGACATGTTCACCTACCTAGGAAACAGCGTTTCATGAACCGAGAATCAACACGCGACTAGCAAAGGCATGGACAGCTATCAAAAGACTATCGGTCATTTGGAAGTCAGATCTGACCGATAAAAAAAACCCAGAGTTTTTTCCAAACAGCGGTCGTGTCGATACTGCTATATAAATGCACTACATAGATGCAAACTAAACGTATGGAGAAAAAGCTTGACGACAATTACACATGAATGCTGCAAGCTGTATTGAACAAGACCTGGAGACAACACACCACAAAACAGCAGCTCTACGGCCACTAACAAACCATCACGAAAACTATCCAAGTTGGACAAACCAGACATGCAGGACACTGCTATAGAAGTAAGGACGAACTCATAAGTGACATACTACTGTGGACCCCTTCACATGGACAAGCAAAAGCAGAACGACCAGCCAGAACCTATCTACAACAGCTCTGTGTCGATACAGGATGTACCTTAGAGGACCTTTCAGGAGCGATGGACGATAGAGACGGGTGGCGAGAGGGGGTCAGGGATATCCGTGCTAGCAGTGCGACATGATGATGATATTGCACACATCAAATGGTTTCAAGTATTTATATCTAACATTAATAATTCTACTTAATCTTAATCATGTGTTTATACACAGTAGTTTCAAGCATTTCTATTTAACACTAATGATTCTATTTAACATGATTGATTTGGTTGCACACAGTTAAATGGTTCCAAGTATCATTATGTAATACTTACAATTCAGTTCAACATCAGTAATTTATTTGCACACTGTTAAATCGTTAAACAGTTCTTTTTGACCGATAGATCGGATCCTATCAGGTGCTACCACTCCGGGTCAGAGTAGACTTGGGAGCGATGACAATGAAAAGGTACACCGCATTTCCCAAAGCTAACCATTAGATTGTTTAACATCATATCTGGGTCACTCACATTGGGGGAATCTTACCCCTCTGAAGAGGTAGTCGGTGTATTCTACAGCTTCAAGCGATTGGGCTCGGTAAAGTTGACTTTTGGTATATATATATATATATATATATATATATATATATATATATGATGTTGTAAGAATCTTTATATAATTATATAGAAATATATTTAAGTGTGTATAATTGTATTATTATAAGAGGAAGTGAGCAAGAAATTTCCCATTTAGTTTTAGATTGAAGATAATACATTTTTAACTCGACTGTTCTCACGGGTAAAATTCTTTAAAGTATTTCTAGCCTTCTCTCTCTGTCTCTCAATCTATCTATCTATCTATCTATCTATCTATCTATTTTTTCTGTTCTTTTATATATACATTCATCTATCAGCATATTTCCTTCTTTTCCCCTCTCACTCTCATTGCGTCTTTCTTTCTTTCTTTCTGTATTTATATATTTATGAATCTCTATATTCTCCCTCTGTCTCTGTCTCTGTCTCTCTTTTTTCTTATATGTATTTATCTATTTGCATATTTTCCTCTTTCTTTCTCTCCCTCTTATTTCTTCTTTCTTTCTTTTTTCTTTTCTCTGTTCATCTATATCTATATTCTTTCTTCCTCCTCTTTATCATTCCCTTTATCTCTTTTCTCTTTCTTTCCATTTGTATCTATCCATCTGCATATTTCCTCTCCACTCCATCTTTCTCGTATACCATCTTTCTTTCTTTGCGTATGAATCTATCAATTAATATATTTCCTTCTTTTTCTCTCTAATTCTTTCTTTCTTTGTATTTATCTATCTCTATATTTTCCTCTTTCACTTGGTCTATTTGTCTGTCTGTCCGTCTCTCTCTCTCTCTCTCTCTCTCTCTCTCTCTCTCTCTCTCTCTCTCTCTCTCTCTTCTTACTATTTGTATGTATTTATTTATCTCTATATTTCTTTCTTTCCCTCTCTCTTATTCTTTCTTTCATTCTTTATGTATTGATGTATTTGTCTATCTATATTTCTCTCACTCTTATTCCTTCTTTCTTTTTCATTTTTCTTTCTTTTTTCCTTTTTTATGTGTTTATTTATTTTTCTATCTATATACTTCCCTCTTTAACTTGGTCTCCCTGTCTCTGTCTCTGATTCTGTCTCTGTCTCTCTATCTTTCTTTCTATCTCATTCAGTCTGTCTGTCTGTCTCTGTCTCTGTCTCTCTCTGTCTGTCTCTCTTCCCTATCTCTCTCTCTGTCTCTCACTGTCTGTCTGTCTCTCTCTCTGTCTCTCTCTGTCTCTCTCTCTGTCTCTCTCTGTCTCTCTCCCCCTCTCTATCTCTCTTTCTGTCTCTCTCCCCTCTCTATCTCTCTCTATATATATATATATATATCACCCCTTCTTTTGTTCTTTATGCATTTATCTATCTTTATAAAAGCAAGAAAAACAAAAAAAAGCTCAATTCTCCCCACCCTCCCCACAAGCCGTGAACGCGTATCTATTGGGAAAATAAAGAATGTGGTATGATTTGGAGAGTGCTCAATATCTGTGATAGAGCTATTATATAATAATAAGTAAATATATATTAGTTTTTATATATATTTAATAGCATGGAAGCTTGTCAGCGACCATAGGTTTCATCCCGTCTTATAAACGACAATATAAACAGCAGCTCAAGGATAAACTACAGCTCAACCAGTGGAAGAACACCAAAGCCGTCACTAATTTGTGCACTTCCATAACTAACCAAAATAATACAGCCTTCATCCAATTCAATATCACAGACAACTACTCCTGCATCACCGAATACACACTTGACAGAGCACTAGAATTAGCAGCCCACCCCGTACCTGTCTCACAACATGATATCAGGATCAACAATCACTGCCGCAAGTTACTCCTCTTCCATGACAACAAACCAAAGATAAAAAAAACTAATTGACCAACTATTCGACGTAACAATGGGTAGCTTTGACGGCACAGAGGTGTGCGAGCTGGTCAGTGCTCTGATACTTTCCCAACAATCAAAAATACTCAATGGAACTATACAGAGACGACGGTCTAATCATCATTAGGAACCCAAACAAACCAAAACTGGATGGCTACAGGAAAAGGATATCCAACGCACTAAAATTGCTGGAATTTAAAATTACCATATACACAAACGTAAAAATAGTAAATTTCTTAGATGTAACACTAAACTTAAAGAAAGGCACATTCGAACCTTATAAAAAAGAGAACGATACACCCATCTACATACAAACTTCTTCAAACCAACCACCCTCAATCACCAAAGAAATACTCAAATCAATTAGCCACAGACTATCTGATAATTCTTCCAAAATCAACAATTACAACAAAAATAAACACATATACGACAACGCACTAAACAACAGCGGTTATAAACAAACACTAGAATAAACACCTCCAAAAAGCAAACCAAAACACAGAAATAGAAATATAACTTAGTTCAACCCACCTTGCAACAAATGCGCAACATCAAACATCGGTAGGGATTTTCTAAATCTAATAAGAAAATTAATTCGCTACTGGCTTTGACCCTAGCAGGCATTGTCCAGCAAAGGCAAACTTGAGACCAAAAGGCTTGACACATTTTTCACCTTTTTGAATAGCTCTCGACCTTGCTGTTTAAGCCTTAATCAGGCATACGTGCCTAGACCCAAATTTGGGTTCATGTCCAGCTGGGCTCATCATGCCATCATTGCACAAAGTGGACCGATGACCAGCATAAACCAGCAGGGCTCGAGCCTCGGTTCGTACCCGATCTTCACTTCCTCTCATCCCTACTATAATCGATCTTCGGGTCTTTGACTTTGTGTCAAGTCCTGTCTGGTGGGAGGCAGACACAAATACAGCCCCACCTATTATCTTTACGTCCCACACCTATCCTGCTTACACGTCAAATCAATAACTCATTTTCTTAATCATGCAATGATGATAATTTGCCCCTTAGTTAAAATCATCACACTTACACTAAAAAAACAACAAAAAAAAAACGACATAGCAAATACAAACAATTATTGTAACGTCTTAACACAATATATTCA
>OY757917.1:11623154-11695654 GCA_963585895.1 Sepioteuthis lessoniana | reverse complement strand
GGAAACTTAAAGTCGTGCGTTTTTTTAATACAGTTTTGAATTCATTTTACTATCGAAAATATTCTATTAACTCT
Organism: Sepioteuthis lessoniana; assembly: GCA_963585895.1. Lineage (NCBI taxonomy): Eukaryota > Metazoa > Mollusca > Cephalopoda > Myopsida > Loliginidae > Sepioteuthis > Sepioteuthis lessoniana. The sequence continues at coordinate 11,695,580 of OY757917.1, read as the reverse complement.
AGGTATATTTCAGATGCATTAATATGATAATAATATATATACATAATATATATAATATATATATATATATTATATATTTGTATGTAATATATATATATATATATATATATATATATATATATATATATATATTATCTGTGAACTCATAAAGTGTCACATATCTTATCTGACGGGTGGGGAACCATTTATGCACAAAGTCCACATTAGAATTTATTGTCAACTAAAAAACGTAGACACTCAATAATATTAACCACATTTCCAACGAAATGTAAAAGTTAAAATCTTACTAAATTACTCAAACCGAATTTACAATATAATCATCATCATCATCATCATCATGTCGTGCCGCCAGCACGGTTATCCCTGACCCTCTCTCGCCTCTTCTCCTTGTCGTTCATCGCCTCTGGCAGGTCTTCAGGGCTACATCCCGTATCCTCACAAAGCTGCTGTACGTAGGTTCGAGCTGGTCGTCCTGCTTTTGCCCGGCCATATGTGGGGGTCCATAGGAGTACATCACTTATGAGCTCGTCCCTGCTTCACCAGCAGTGACCTGCATGTCTGGTTCGTCTAGCTTGGATAGTTTTCGTGATGGGAGGCAGGTGGCCGTATAGTTGGTGCCTTGTGGGGTGTTGCCGCCAGGACTTGTTCAGTATTGCTCGCAACATTCTTCTCCAGCCGTTTAGTTAGCGTCTAAGTAGTGCATCCATACAGCAGTATCGATACGACTGCTGCTTGGAAGAAACTGCGTTTCATTTTATCGGTCAGGTCTGATTTCCATATGATCGATACCCTATCGATATATATATATTAATTCATACAGAGTCAAAAAAATGAGATTGGTGGCTGGTTGATTGATTGGTTAGATTTTACGGCATATTAACCCTTGTTGGTTATTCAATGCCAAGCTCTCTTTATACATATATACATTAGATATATATGATTTGTAAACTAATTATTAGTTGGTAACATTTTAAATGGGCAGGGCTCGTTTGTTTGCATTCAGTTAAATGGTCTCAAGTATTCTTATCTAATACGAATAATTCTATTTAACATTATTCATTCGTTTGCACAATGTTAAATGGTTAAACAATTCTGTTTGATCCATAGAAGGAACCCTAACAGGTGCTAACACTCAAGGCCTAAGTGGATTTTTGAGTAATGGTAATGAAGAGGTAGTCTACATTACCCAAAGCTCCTGGAATGCAACCTCACCATCACATGGTTTAATGTCATATATCAGGTCACTCGTTTCGAAGGTGGTCTTAACCTTCTACAGAGACACAATTGGTGTGCTCTGAAGCCTCAGACGACTGGGTTTGAGATAGATAGATAGATAGATAGATAGATAGAAGGTACACGTGGTGTAATGGTTATTGTTGTAGGAAATGGACACGGCAATACGAGTTCAAATCCTGGACGAGACTGATTGCGTTTCATATAGCACTAATACCCTTGAAAAGGTATGAATCCAATTATTCTCCCTCCAGCTATGGGTAAATAGTAAGGCAGACTGGGTTCTTCAGCCTTGGTGAGGCAATTAGTCTAGGAGAAGGAAAACTCTGAATTCAAACCTGTTAAACTCCGCTTAAAATTGACCTGGTGTCATATCCTGCCCGAGCGGAGGGGTTCGGTAAATATGGATAGATAGATATATACATACATACGTACATACATACATATGAACAAGATAGATTGATTGATTGATATATTTAGGTTAAGGCTTCTTTTTTAATAGTATATCAAAGTTGATGGGTTTTTTTAATGCCAAAACTATCCTTGTTCAAGGAGATTATTAATTAGCTCGTTGCTGGGGAGAGTAAAGGGGTTTATACTTTTCCTAAGGGTATTATTCTAAAAGAGAACGTAATAGCCCGAGTGGAGTTTGAACTTGTTTACTTCAATGTCACAGTCCAGCACGTTAACCTCAACACCACGAAGGCTTCCCTCACGGATAAATAGTTGGGTTTGGTTTTGCGACATATCAACCATTGTGAATTATTTAATTCCAAATCCGGTTTATACATATATATATATATAAGATTTATATATAAGTCAACAAAAGTCAACAAAATCGTTCCAAGTATTGCTATATATCACATAAAATTCAGTTAAACAGTCATTTATTTACACACAGTTAAATGATCAAACAGTTCTATTTCTAACAATTAAATTTAGCATAAGTCATTTGTTTGCACTCAGTTTAAATGTCAAACAGTTTTATTTGACCTATAGATAGAACCCTTTCAGGTGCTCCCACTCCGGGCCAGAATGAACTTGGGAGCAATAGCAATGAAAGGGTACTCCGCATTCATCAAAGCTCCAACATCCCTGGAGTCTCATCATCAGATTGTTTAATGTCATATCCAGGACACTCGTTGGAGGGGTGGCATAGATTGAAAGATAGATAGGGAAAAAGAGAGAGACTGACTGTGAGTGATAGAGCGAGAGAGAGAGAGAGAGAGAGAGAGAGAGATCAAAACAGACTTAGACTGATATGAATAAACTGAGATAGATAGATAGATAGATAGATAGATAGATAGGTTGTGCATTCAATAAGTTTCCAGACATTTTTTGTGCAGGCATTTTAAATTGTCGTAGACTCTAGAAAATTCACTATGTTATTGCAATACATCTTATGAGATGACTGACCAATTTTTACGATTTCAGGTTTAAATCAACAGCTACAACAGGAATTGGAATACACCCTACTAAAGCCTGATTGACACAGCTGGTGAATTTCAAAAATGCAATCAGGACGTGACGACACTTTAGAAGAACGATATGCAATAAGATTCTGTTTTAAACTTGGAAAAAATGCCAGAGAAATGTATGAAATGCTTCAGACTGCTTTTTGACCATCTTGCATGAATCGACCTTCAGTTTTTGAGTGGCATAAGAGATTCAAGGAAGGCAGGGCGTCTGTGAGGGATGATGAGAGGCGTGGCAGGAGTAAGGAAGTCAATAGACCAGAGTTGATTGGCCAAAGGGTTAGGGTTAGAGTTAGGGTTACTATGTTGAGGTTTTAAGGGATTTCATGAAGAGATTCCTCGGGAAGAGGCCAGCACTCTTCAAATCGGGTCAGTGGCATTTCCACCAGGACAATTCACCAGTCCATAACTCCATCCTTGTCACAGACTATTTGACCAAGATGGGCATCAAGACAGTTCCTCAGCCTCCCTATAGTCCAGACATTGCTCCCTGTGACTTTTGCTTATTCCCTAAGCTCAGAGGCTGTCGTTATGAGACAATTGAGGAGATGAAAGAGGCTGTGACGAAGGTCATTGACACGTTCACACAAGAGGACTTCCATGGAGCCTTCCAGAAGTTGTTGGAACGGTACAACAAGTGCATTGCAGCCGGGGGAGATTACTTCGAAGGGGACTAGAGTTTCATGTGTGTACTATCAATAAAAGTGCCCATACGAAAAAAGTCTGGAAACTTATTTAATGATCCTTGTAGATCGATAGATTTATGTTAAGGTTTCTTTGTTTAATGACATATCAAATTTAATGGATTATTCAATGCCAAAGTCATCCTTGATAAATCGATAGATACATAGACAAATATATAAAATAAGAAAGATAGATATATAAAAAGAAAGAGCGAGAGAGAGGAGGAAGAGGAAGAGGAGGAGGAAAGGATGATTCTTTGGTTCATAAATTACTAATAGTAATTTACTAAGCTTTTTGATTAGATTAGACACACGGCTGTATGAATGGGATACCCAGTGAGACTCGAATTCACCCGAGAAGGTTTACTAGTAGAGCTTGCAAACCATTACACCACCCGAGGTGTTTGAGGAGAGTGAGAAAGAAAGAGAGAAAGAAAGAAAAACTGCGATAGATGGATATGAACAAAACGCAGCAGATAGATAGATAGATAGATAGATAGATAGATAGATAGATATGGTTATTGAGAACCTGTTATCAAAAGAATACAAAACTGCGTCCTTTTGCAATAGCACCGGTTTGTACCAAGAGACGCTTCGACTCTCTCGGCCGCCAATGTTTGAACGGAAATATACCTGCTGTTCACGTAGGTCTATGATAGGCGAGTCACTCTCTCTCTCTCTCTCTTTCGCTCTTTCTCTCTCTATTTGAATAACCTCTCTAGTTTACACAAACGCCCGATTGGCGAAGGAAGGGTGCCCTATGGGTCGCTTGCGTTAAGGATCAAATTAATGTTAGCCCCTTACGTAACGGAAAGAAAAAATAGGGAAAGAAAAAAAAACTCCCTAAATTCTTAACTAATTCACTTTTCTCTGATCTTCAATGGATATTTGCGAGGAGTGAATTGCTGAAAACGAAACGTCTTTCCCGGTCAATATTTACCTGGGGTGTTTCAATTTCGTTTTAGCCAGGGTGTGAACTTTGGCGCTCATTGGAAGCGGTGTACCTGTTTAAATTGTCCCGATTGTACGAAATGAACGCGTAATGTTTCGTTATAAATATTCAGTGAAAGATGAGGAACAGATTTCCCCACCCGACCTGTTTTCTGGGATTGGGAGATATTCATAGGCGTGAAAAGCAAAGAAATAATTAAAACTAGAAATAAAGAGAAGAAGAAAAAAGGTGAAATATTATTTTCTATTCGAATGAACCCGAGTGGGCGAAACCTAAAGCAGTGGGTCACGTTCGTATTTAAATAAAAACTAAATAAAACAAAAATAAAACTCACATTCAATTAAAAGATTTTTTGAAACGTCACAGATAGATAATAAAAAAGATTACGACGATAATGGTGAAACGTTTAAGAAGCCTATCTCGTAGATCATTAGACTGAGTAGTGAATTCGATCCTCACTTGGTGACCGATACTTTTGGTATTTGGCCATACTAAGTCTAGCATATACGGCAGCTATACAAAGATAAACATGGTCACTTCTGGATAGATAGATAGATAGATAGATAGAAAGAAATTATCAGACTGACCACACACACACACACACACACACACACACACACACATATATATATATATATATATATATATATATATATATATATATATTGAGAGAGAGAGAGAGAGAGAGAGAGAGAATTGGTTTGTTTGTTTGTTTGGATTTTATGGCATATCAACCTTTGTTGGTTATTTAATGCCAAATCCATGTTTATACAAAAACAGTTCTATTTCAAACAATTCAGTTTAGCACATAGTTTTATTGTCAAAAAACATTTCTATTTCAAGCTATTCAGTTTAGTCAAACTGTTCTATTTCAAACCATTCAGTTTAATATAAGAATAGTTTTTGTTTACACTCAGTTAAATGTCAAACAGTTCTATTTCAAACAATTCAGTTTAGCGTAAGTACAGTTTTAATGTCAAAAACATTATATATATTAACATTATATGTATTATGCAATTCAGCTTAGCATACAAAAACAGTTCCATGTCAAGCAATTCAGTTTAGCATAAGTACACAGTTTAGTTCTATTTGACCCATAGATAGGATCTGAGCGCAAATGGCAATGAAGGGATACTCCGCATTACCCAAAGCTCCAGCAATACTAGAACCTCACCATCAAATTGTTATGCAGTCTGTGTATTCTACAACCCCACCCAACAGAGCAATACACAGAATTAAATAAAAGACAGTTTTATTTCAAACAATTCAGTTTAACATAAGTACGCAGTTTAAAAGTTAAAACAGTCCCATCTAAACCAATACAGTTTACTTCTATTTGACCCTTAGATAGGACCCTATCAGATGCTACCACTCCGGGTCAGAGTGGACCTGGGCGCGATAGCAATTAAGTGGTACTCCTCATTCGCCAAAGCTCCAGCATTATTGGAACCTCACCATCATTTTGTTTAGTGTCATGTCAGGACACTCGTTGGAGGGGGGGTCCTACCCCTCTGCAGAGATGCAGTTCGTATATTCTAAAGCCCAAGCCAACTGGGGAAGAGAGAGAGGGGGGAGAGATGAATAGAATGAAATAGATACATATGAACAGATTGAGATAGATAGATGGATAGATAGATAGATATGGAAAGACTGAAACAGATAAATAGGTTGTGGAAAAAAGAAGCGTAAAATATATTCTTTTGAAATGTATTCCTGTTGTTGAATTCCCGTTCTTATTTAGATGAGGACACAATAAAACTAAAATAAAATTCACATTAGATTGACTGACGGAAATGAACGTTTGGAATATTGAGACAGAGTACAGGGTGTCTCAAAATAGATGCAACCCACTAATATGATAATTCATATTGTATCAAGTCATCTTTCATCTGAGTCTTAAAAAGCAATCATATCACTTCAGAAATATCAAACCAGATTTTAAAAAATGTAGAAATTGATGGACTTTATCCTACAGTGAACGTGAAAGACGAAGTTCTTAGGAACGTCTTTGGGTGGATGTTTTGACCCCTCTTGACTGAATCTCTCACTACATCAAGACTTTTGCAGTCAACTTCCTGCCTGATCTGTGATTTTCTGCCTTCTTGTTGATGTTGCTTATTGTCCCTGTGACTTGAAATTCATATACCCAACAATAAATTTGGCTTTTCTGGAGATGATTGTTAAAATTAAACTTCTCACGACATTTTGCTTGCACAGTTTTAAATGATTTTATCTCCAAATGAGTAGTGAAACAAAAATATTTTTCCTCTCTTGTCTAAGGTATTGTGATCAAGGATTAACAGTTGTTATAAAATACTATCAATGCAACCGCTATCGATACTGCTATATGGATGCACAACATGAACTCTAACAAAACGGCTGGAGAAGAAGCTAGACAGCAATTACACAAGAATGCTGCGAGCAATCTTGAACAAGTCCTGGCGGCAACATTCCACAAGACACCAACTGTATGGCCACCTGCCTCCTATCACGAAAACTATTCAAGTTAGACGAACCAGACATGCAGGACACTGCTGGGGAAGCAGGGACGAACTCATAAGTGATGTACTCTTATGGACCCCCACACATGGCCGTGCAAAAGCAGGACGACCAGCACGAACATACAACTATGTGAGGATACGGGATGTGGTCCAGAAGACCAGCCAGAGGCGATGAACGATAGGGAAAAGTGGCGAGAGAGGGTCAGGGATATCCGTGCTATCAGCACGACATCGTGATGATGATAAAATACTAATTTAAAATCTGAAACAAAAAAGAACACAACATTATCAGTAGTAGAGTTATTAGCAGTCACATGGGTCTTATAAGTATTTAGACACTAACTCGACTTTTTTTTTTATCAACTGATGAGTTGTATTGGTGATGGATGCTTCAGCTATGTCAATTTTTGCTGGGATGATCTATGCTTAGGAAGTAGTCATTGCTATTAAAGCTGGTATAAGCTTTTCTATGACTCATACAACTCCCGTCTGGTGACAGAAAAAGCAAAGTTAAAGCAACACCATTTCAACTATGGCCACCTCAAATTCTTGGCACTCTTTTACTCTAACCTTGTGCCAGACTAAATTAAGAAATAGCTATGATGACTTAAAATCGTATTCGGTGCCATACTGCTGGACTGAATCAAGCTTATTAAATAACAATTCCTGTTAAAATGATTTTGATCCTCCCTGAATCGGAGCTCAAATAAACATTTGTGATCGATATACGAGGTGTTTTCGAAAAGTATCGAAGTCAAAACTGAATTTACTTATACTGAAATGAAAAAAATATTGCTTTTTTTTTATTTTTACTTTGCTTTGTTTTTTTGTTTGTTTTTTTTTTTGTTTTTTTTTTTAGGTAGTCCCCCATTTCATCACTTCTTCGCCATCGCCATCGCCACCGCCACCAAAAACAACGGGTCAACAACGTTTCTCTGCACGTGGTCATCGGGAGTGCCTCCATAGTGTGCTAGGGGGAAACGAAAGCTAAGCAAGCAACAGCAGCAGCAATTTTATTCCTGGGAGCTTTTTATTGGCTGAAACATCCCTGGAACTCTCCTTTTAAGTTACACCGTCATATTTCTTTAAATTTCCTCCACGTCTATATATCTTACCCCTAAGAAGAATGAACAGAGTTATATGGTTTAAAGTATTTCCATCAAATACGAATAATTTTCAGAGATCTATTTTACTTACAGATGAAACCCTGACAGATACTAGCACTCCGATTGAGAGTGAACCTGGAATTAAAGGCAATAAATGGTTACCTCATATTCTCAGAACTCCAGAACTGAAGACTCAGCATCAGGTGCTGTTTAGTGTCATACCCAGATTACTCTATATTGAGGAGGGGGTCTTACAAGTCTGCAATTAATTCAGTCTGCGTATTCTGAGCCCTACTGAGAGGCGAATGACAGGATTTACTAGTTTATATGTATTTACCGACGCCTCCACACAGGCAGGATGTGACACAAGATCCTTTTTAAGAGGAGTTCAAAGTTTTCCTTCTCCTAGACTGGCTGCCCAACCAAGTCTTCTCAACTATTTACCCATAGCTGAAGGGAGAATAATTGGATTCATACCTTTCCCAAGGGTATCTGTGCAGTGCGAAATGTCAGACTTGTCAAGGATTTGAACTCGTGTCGCCGTGTCCATTTCCTATGATGATACACCAAGAGCAACTCTGTGTACTAATTTACATGGTACCAATCAACAGCTGATTTAATTAATACTTGTTCTTACCGAGCCCAAAATAAGAATTAAACTCCCATATTTTGACCTCTTTTTTTACATATAACTTTAACCGCAATATTTATGGAAATAGGATTGATAGCCTTGTATGACCACATTGATTAAACGACTCTTTATCAAAACACGAAGCCAAAAACTAATCACATTTAAAAATAGATTCTGTTTTTGATACATAAACAAGAACTCATGCCAATGAGATTGTGACACGTGCGTGTTACTTTATAAATACATAAAGTAACGCTTGATTTCATTATAATGCTCCCCTCTGTGTTCTCTACAATCGGATAAGATTCAACCCCCAAAATGTCTGTTATGGAGCATGATGAAATATGGAGTTCCTCTTCATTACAATTATTCTCAGGGCCACTCTGTCCCGGAGTGGTTGTGCCTGTCAGGGTCTCATGAAAATAGATCATCAAATAGCTCCGTTTAAAAATTATTTGTATTAGATAGGAATACTTGATATCGTATAACTGTGTGAAAATCATATGCATTAGATAGGAATACTTGATATATAACTATGTGCAAATTATTTGTATTAGGTAGGAATACTTGATATCATATAAGTAAAGCAAAGTTGGTGACCTTAGTCGAGGGTGGCTCGAAGGCTCCCTTTTCAATGGCTACCACACCGAGGTGTAGGGGAGAACGCTACTCAATTCCCTGGATTGTTCCAATTTACCCTTGATCCTTACCTTATAATGCTGAGTGTTAAGAAAGGCGGCATCAAGTGCCATTTTTTCAAATTATTTGCATTAGATAGGAATACTTGAAATTATATAAATATGTGCAAATTATTTGTATTAGACTAGAATATTTGAAATCATAACTGTGTGCAAATTATTTGTATTTGATCGGAATACTTGAAATTATATAACAGTGTGAAAATTATTTGGCTTGATTTGGTTTCTTAGTTTGGTGGTGTATCAAATTTTGTGGGTTATCTAATGCCAAAGCCATCCTTGTAAAAGACCTGTAATGATTCTATTTAACCCAAAGTCAATTCGGAGGGGGGGCGATAAGGGAGTTAATACATTTCCTAAATGTATTAGTTCAAAAGTGAGCATAATAGAGTAACTGGAGTTCGAACTCGCTTACTGCGACGTAACAATCCAACACGTTAACCACTATGCCACGGAGACTCCTTACAAATCACTTATATTAAGAATAGTTACTTCAAATTATAATTGTTTGCTGAAGTCTATAATTAATATTTATTTGAAATTATATAATCGTGTATGAATTATTAGTATTAGATAGGAATACTTGAAACCATACAACTGCATGCAAATTATTTGTAATAGATAGGAATATTTGAAACCAAAGTACGGTGTACAAATTATTTGTATTTGATAGGAATACTTGAAACTATACAACTGTGTACAAATAATTCATATTAGATAGGAATACTTGAAACTACATAACTGTGTGCAAATTATTTGTATTTGATAGGAATACTTGAAACCATAGAACTGTGTACAAATTATTTGTATTAGATAGAAATACTTCATAGCATGTAAATGTATGCAAATGAAGGATTTTTGACAAATAAACAAGTAACTTTTAAAAATGCAATGGAACATTAAAAATATTGCTATAAAAATGATCAAAAATTTATAAACGAATCTAATTTTGGCATTAAGTAACCTATAAGAAATTGATATGACGTTAAATAAACCAAATACTCAAAACAGTATATGATTGTGATATTTTTGTTACGTAAGTGCTAAAGAACTCCAAGAGAATAAAACAATTTCCAGTCCATCCTGTAAATTAATAAAACTGTGGGTTCTGAGTAAGTACTCATCCCAATCATTATACTTCCCCAAGGGAGATAACTACAAACAGTTCTGTTTGACCCACAGATGCGACCCCAGCATTTTGGTTAAGAATGGACCCAAGAATAATGGCAAATAAGGTATCACTTCAGACCACTCAGAGTTCCAGAAATTATGTCCCACCACCAGATGCTCTATGTGTTAGAGAGGAAGACTTGATATCATTTACTTGATATCATATAACCGTTTGCAAAAGATGATAATAATAAACGAATAACAAAATACAATAGAACATTAAAAGTTATGTTTATAATCGAACATTTAGGAATACATTTTGGAAAGTGAACGTTATAGAGCGACTGGGGTTCGAACTCGCTTACTACAATGTCGCAGTCCAACAATCTAGCCCCTAAACCACAGACTCTCTCTCAGCTAATATTTAGAGGATATATATCCCTTATCGGTTGATTCTTTATAGCTAACTTGCCTTTCGAGAAAATCTTATAGTGGTTAAGTGTAACCAAACACTTAGAAATTAATTAATTTTTAGCATTAAATAACCCACAAGTTGATATGTCGTGAAACAAATAAACCAAACCAATCTCATGGCATGAGGTTGTTTTAATAACCAGATACTTCTTCTCTCCGATTAACACGCATTAAAACCGTTTTACTTAGAAATAGATATAGCTAGTTGAGGTACACTCGGTATGAGTGTCATGTAATGACCTTAAAGTCAGTTGAAAGCTTGGTTTTCATTGGAGAAATTAAAAATCCAATAAGTTAAAAAATATTTTAAATTTGAATAAGTCCACAGTTTCTGAATATTGTAGTCTTCATTTCTATCGCCGAATAGCTAATTCCCAGCATCAGGCATTTGTTTTCATTTGTTTTTAAATGATCAAAGGGTTCTATTTCTAACCATACAATTTAGCATAAGTCATTTGTTTGCACATCGTTTAAATGTCAAACAGTACTATTTGACCAAGAAATAGGATCCTATCAAGTGCTCCCTCTCCGAGACAGAGTGGACCTGGGAGAGATAGCAATGAAGGGATACTCCACATTTTTCAAAGCTTAAGTATTACTGAGCTACACCATCAGATTGTTTAATGTCATGTACAGGACACTCATTGGGAGGGGGAGGTCTTACCCCTCTGCAGAGGCGCATTTGGTGTATTTTACAGCACCAACCGATTGGTCTGGAAAAAGTTTGTGTAAAATTATCTGATGTTTATGAGGAAAGGTGGTATCACATTAAGAAGGGATCCCTCACAATATGCAATAAGCGGGCAGACAAATATAATTGATTGCACACAATTTTAATTTTCAAACTTCAAAAAAAAAATTAACAAAAAAAGGAATAAACAAATAAGAATAAAAATATTATCCAGGCGAGTTGATTATTTCTCTCTCTCTCTCTCTCTCTCTCTCTCTCTCTCTCTCTCTCTCTCACACACACACACACACACACACACATACACACACACCATCATTATTTTATGTGTTTGAAAAACCTGTGAAGATACATGTTGTACAGTATATAATTGGGTATCATAATTGTTAAGCTGAATTTGGCATGAAATATACCAACAAGATTTGACATGCCATAGAACCAAGCAAGCAAGCAACCTATTCTTAATACAAATGATTTGCATTGCTATGTTTTCAAGTATTCCTATGTAACAATTTTCAAACAGCTCTGCTAAACCCACAGATTGAACCATAACAGATGTTTGGTCAGTAAAATATGTTTATCTCTGTGTGTCAGGAGTTAAGTGGGGGAGAGTCTTTGTGTGATTAAATATACCAATCAGGTGAATAGCCCAGAAGTTTGGGCGCAAAATACTAAAAATCACCAGGTACATTCTGGACCAATTCCCGGCTGCATGTCGATCAGAAATTCTCCCCAAGAAATCACTAAAATCAGAAGATACCTGATATCCTCTCAATCACATCGGTATGTCTCTCAAACTTGACTCTATATACAAGAAGGACTTTATATTGCTAGTTTTTTTTGTTTTTGTTTTTTTTGTTGTTTTTTTTAAATAAAAGTGTTAGAATTGAAGTAAGTTTTAATTCAATTATTTGCCGCTGTTATTCTAAGAAATAAACGTGATTCTATCTCTAGTACAAGAAATGCTAACCTGAGTCAGAGTGGAACTGGGAGTAAATGCAATGAAGAGTTACTCCACGTTCCTCAGAACTCCAGAACAGGAGCCTCACAACCGGATTCATTTTAGTGTCATAATCAGAATTTTGTTTTCGTTTTGGGGAGTCTTACCATCTACACGTGATACAATATGCATATTCTAATCCCTGTCGAGAGGTCGAGCAACAGGTTGTACTGGTTTACATGGTACCAGCCAGTAACAAGGAACGATCCAGATTTAATTCATGTTTGTTTTTACCGAGACCAAAATAAGAATTAAACTCCCATATTTTGACCTCTTTTCCTACACATAACTTTAAACACAACATGTATGGAAATAATGTTGCTCGCCTTGTATAACCACACTACTTGTGAGACTCCTTACAAAACCGAAAAACAGTCACGTTTTAAAATAGATTCACTTTATTGTATATGAACAAGATCTCATGCAAATCAGATTCAGACAATTACAAAAAAAATGAAGCAAAGAACAACATTTTATTGGTTAAAGGGATGAGCTCAGCATACCCACGTTAATACACAAAGACACACACACACACACACACCCCCACCCATATATGTATATATAGTGTTGTGTTGTTTCGTCATTATCTTCCACGGGAATTAAAATAGAAATATTCACCCAACCCCTCCACACAAACAGGATGTGACACAAGGTCAATTTTATGCGAAGTCTAACAGGTTTGAATTCAGAAATGTCATTCTCCTAAACTAATTGCCCTACCAAGGCTAAAGAGCCCATTCTGTTTGATAGTTAGTCATAACTTTCCTAGGGGTATTAGTGCTACGAGAAATAAAACAGCCTCGACCAGGATTTGAACTCGGGTCACTGTGTCCGTTGCCTACGATGATAACTATTACACCAGGAGCGCCTCAACGCATGGAATATGCTGACAACGGAGGGGTAAAGTAAGTAAAGTTGGCGACCGTAGTAGAGGGCTACCTGAAAGCTCCCTTTTCAATAGCTACTACACCGAGGTGTAGGGGAGGGTGCTACTCCTTTCCCTGTATTGCTCCACTTTACCCTTGATACGTACCTTATACTGCTGGGTGTTAAGCAAGGAGGTATCAAGTACCATTTTTAAAGTCTTTGGTATGACGCGACTGGGGATTGAACCTAGGTCTCCCAATGGTATCCAGAATAGGACACGAAAACTGCATCCGGTGATGAGGCTCCTGTTCCGGAGTTATTTGAAAACATATAACTGTATACAAAGAAACGTTTACACGCAAATAAAAGAAAAAAGCTAATTTTTTTAAAAATTTCAATGTAACCATAAAAACAGAAACGGTTGTGATTACAATCAAATATTTAGAAATTAATTCAATTTCGGCATTAAATAAACCATAAGTTTGCCGTTAACTAAATTAAAACTTTACCTCTTTGTTTAACAGTATAAAGTGGCCATCTAGCTGAAAATGTCAACAAACCAAAGTAATGATGATTTTTTCCTGACATTTTTCCGCTCATCGGAAATTTTAAATTGAAGAAAATTATTTTGTCGTGAATCCATTTAGAGTTCGAATACTAACCTCTACAGAGACATATACATTGACATCATGATGACGTTTATTTACTTAAGTCCTCACCATAACACAGTGCGGTATCATGCCTGTGTTAATTGCCGCAATAAAGACAGGAACGGATAGATGCACGGTTAGTTTATGTGACTTCAAAAAAGGACGAACTCATAACTGTACGACCACTTACCTCCCTTCTCAAAAACCATCCAATTAAGACGAACAAGACATGTGAGAGAATGCTGGAGAAGCAAGGACAAGCTCATAAATAATACTCTTCCATGGATGTGCCTGTGCTGGTCGAAGGGCAAGAACGTATTTACATCAGCTCTGTGTGGACAGAGGATAGAGTTTGGAAAAATCTGCCGGGAGCGATGGACGATAGGGATGGATGAAGAGAGAGAGAGACAGAGAGAGAGAGAGAATCAGGAAAATACGTGCTAACTGCACGACTTGATGATGATGTATAATATGAATGCATTGCTGATGTTTGTTTTATGGAAATGCATTGAAAATCAGGAAGGAAGGTTCTGGCAGTGACTGACAGTATTTTAGAAGTAAAGCAAGCATTACTGACAAAATAAAGTTGGTAGGTGTATAATTGAGATAGATAGATAGATAGATAGATAGATGCGGACTGGGAAAGAAAGAAAGAAAGAAAGAACATTTGTACACACTGCATCTGGTCGATAGATAGATTCTGCATCTGAAAGCAATTCTCAAAACAAATGATTTGCACATAGATAGATAGATAGATAGATAGATAGATACAGACCGGGAAAGAAAGAAAGAAAGAAAGAAAAAAAGAAAGAAAGAAAGAAAGAAAGAAAATTTGTACACACCTTATCAGGTAGATAGATTGATTCTGCATCAGAGAGTAATTCTCAAAACAAATAATTTGCACACGGATAGATAGATAGATAGATAGATACGGACCGGGAAAGAAAGAAAGAAAGAAAGAAAGAAAGAAAGAAAGAAAATTTGTACACACTGTATCAGGTAGATATATTGATTCTGCATCAGAGATTAATTCTCGAAACAAATAATTTGCACACAGTTTGATAGATAGATAGATAGATAGATAGATATAGCCTATTTTAGCAATCATTTTGACATTTGTTTTCAAGTCAAACTCGCTAATTGTGCTATGAAAAAAAAGATAAAAATCAGTTACAAGGAAAGGAACAACTTTTATTCGAACATCAAAATGTCGCGTTTAATTATTTTAACGCATTTCCGATGGAGTCTTTCAAGTTTGTGAAACCTTTCATTTATGGGCGTGTGAGAACAAGGCAGTTCTTTTTCGTTCTTGCCAACCAACGAAAGGAAAAGGAAAAGGAAGACTACCTTTTTAACGGTTTCGCTACGACAAGCCCCCATTTTGTGTCGTTGGGAGAGGATATCTACAGTGGGTACAAAATACCCTGTGCCATGAACGAAACAGAGCCTGCTTGCTTGGAAAATCTGTACTGGAAACACTACTTGTATCCGAACACTCATACAGTTTGTTTATTTAGGGTCCATGTAGTGCATCCATATAGCAGTATCGACACGACTGCTGCTTGGAAGAAACTTTGTTTCATTTTATTTTTTTCCAAATATTATGATATATTTAATATTGATAAATACTTAATATTCAAAGGAAAAAAATATATATTTTTTTTGATGATTTCGCAGAAAATTTTTAAGAATTTAAAATATTTACTAATTAGTAATATTTTTATATAACACCTTGCGAGTTTTTCACGCCAGCGTCTGCTGATGTTTTTTTACCAGAGTCCGAGAGATAGTAAGTCTTCTCTGGTCTCCAGGACTCTTCTCAATATTCTATCCGATCTTTGTAATGCTGTTGCTTGTATGGTCTCGGTTCGTTCTCCGGTTACCAACTCTTCCAGTTATCTATCTATCTATCTATCTATCTATCTCAGTCTGCTCATATCTATCTATCTTTCTGTCTATAAAACTATATGCAAATTATTTGTAATAAGAATTGCTATCTGATGCATTCAAACAACGACTTAAGCTAAAACTCATCTCTAAGACACCAGCGGAAGAAATGGACTAGTGTAACGTTCCATGGCACAAACAGAAGCTTGCAACGCTACGGTGTTCAATTAAAAGTTTGTGCTGATACGGTCTCAGTCGACATTTTTACTATTTCTACATTTTAAGTGTCAGTCGAACCACGTGATAACTTCGCCGTGAAAAAAAGTGACGAACACACAAAAACCACGTTTTAGTTCGTTAATACCAAAGTTTATTAGCTTTTACACTTTTAAAGTAGTCGACGGGAAGAGTGAAACAGAGTATGAAAACTGAGTTGACCGGGCGTGGTAGGCAAAGAGAAACAACATGTCATGTGGAGAAAGAGAGTAGAGACAGACCTTGAATTTTCTTTTACGTTTTCTATTGTAGTTCTAACACGTGCTTCCTCGCGGGGTCTGTCTTAAATGGGGGTCGCAACTTTCGGCTGTATTCACATCGTTGTGTCTTGTGTCCAACTAAACTCTTTCTCGGTTTCCTATTCCACATCCACTACCTTATGGTGTTTTCATTTGAGTTCCTTTCAACCAATCAGAACTTGTTGTCGATTCGTTGCTGATACATTTCTACCTTTAACCCTGGCGCTCCTTATTATTTTACACAAGGGAAGACAACAAAAATCTATTTCACTTCAAAGTAACTTAAGAGCAAGCCTACAAAAGATGCTATAGAAAAAGAATGATAGAAATTTGGCCAGACTCCGCTAGATTTGATACAAGCCTAAGACTTGCTGACCAAGCTACGAGGTGCATACGATAGGTTTGCAGACGTTTTTCGTATGGGCCCTTTTATTGATAGTACACTCATGAAACTCTAGTCCCCTTCGGAGTAGTCTCCTCTAGCTGCAATGCACTTGTTGTGCCGTTCGAACAACTTCTGGAAGGCTCCATGGAAGTCCTCTTGACTGAGCGTATCAATGACCTTCGTCACAGCCTCTTTCATCTCCTCAGTTGGCTCATAACGACAGCCTCTGAGCTTAGAGAATAAGGAAAAGTCACAGGAAGCAATGACTGGACTATAGGGAAGGTGAGGAACTGTCTTGATGCCCATCTTGGTCAAATAGTCTGTGACAAGGATGGAGTTGTGGACTGGAGCATTGTCCAAGTGGAAAGGCCACTGACCCGATTTGAAGAGTGCTGGCCTGAACTCCCTTAAAACCTCAACATAGTAACCCTAACCCTAACCCTTGGGCCAATCAACTCTGGTGTATTGACTTCCTTACTCCTCCCACACCTCTCATCATCTCTCACAGACTCCCTGCTTTCCTTGAATCTCTTATGCCACTCAAAAACTGAAGCTCGATTCATGCAAGATAGTTGAAAAGCAGTCTGAAGCATTCCATACATTTCTGTTGAATTTTTTTCAAGTTTAAAAATAATCTTTTTGCATATCGTTATTCTAAAGTGTCGTCACGTCCAGATTCCATTTTTGAAATTCACCAGCTGTGACAATCAGGCTTTTGTAGGGTGTATTCCAATTGCTGTTGTAGCTGTTAATTTGAAGCTGAAATGATAAAGATTGATCAATCATCTCATAAGATGTATAGCAATAACATACTGAATTTTCAAAAGTCTACGACAATTTTAAATGCCCATAAGAAAAAAGTCTGGAAATTTATCGTATGCACCGCGTACATAAAATTTAATACAAAAAAATATGGTTGAATCTAGTATGTTCCATAGCATTTTTAGTTCTTTAGCAAGGTCTAAGTACTTGTCTCTCTTTTTATTTCAGAAGTTGTTGGAACGGTACAACAAGTTTCATGTGTCTACAATCAATCGAAGTGCCCATACGAAAAAAGTTTGGAAATTTATCGTATGCAACTCGTATATTATGTATATTAATCAATATTTTAACATCATTAAAATTAAAAACTATATTTGGTTTCTAAATAATATTTAACTGACACATTCTTTTGGTCACTAATTTTGAAATCTCTGATACGTTTTTTTTATCAATCTTAACGTGTCACCAATATATTCAGATTTGATTCTTGTTTTTTAATTGCGTTCCTAATGATTTTTTGAAAAGAGATTGTAACAGTGTTGATACTAAGATTGTTTTGATTTTTTTTTTTTTTCGACGGTGTGTCGTAGAATTATTGGGTAAAATTTTCTATCTATGTAATTGATTAT
This sequence comes from Sepioteuthis lessoniana, assembly GCA_963585895.1. NCBI lineage: Eukaryota > Metazoa > Mollusca > Cephalopoda > Myopsida > Loliginidae > Sepioteuthis > Sepioteuthis lessoniana. The sequence continues at coordinate 11,677,334 of OY757917.1, read as the reverse complement.
TATTGGAAAAATTAATGAAATTGCTTCACAATATATTCACAATATATTCACTATATATTATATATCATAATTATTATTATTATCATTATTATATTCATAATTATAATTATATTATTATCATATTCGTAATTATTATTATTATATACTATTATATATTAAATATTATCTATCATAATGTATTATATATTATATATTATTATTATTATTATTATTATTATTTTATATCATAATTATATCACAATATATTGTATATTCACAATATATTCACAATATATTATTCACAATATATTATATATCAATAGATATTAAACTTAGCCATATATATATGAAATTGCTACACAATATATTCACAACATATTCATAATACACTATATATCATCATCATCATATCGCGCTGGTAGCACGGATATCCCTGACCCTCTCTCGCCACTCCTCCCTATCGTTCATCGCCCTAGGTAGGTCTTCAGGACAACATCCCGTATCCTCACATAGCTGCTGAATGTACGTTCGAGCTGGTCGTCCTGCTTTTGCGCGGCCATGTGTGGGGATCCATAAGAGTACATCTCTTATGAGTTCATCTCTGCTTCTCCAGCAGTGTCCTGCATGTCTGGTTCGTCTAACTTGAATAGTTTTCGTGATAGGGGGCAGGTGGCCGTACAGTTGGTGTCTTGTGGGGTGCTGCTGCCAGGACTTGTTCAGGATTGCACGCAGCATTCTTGTGTAATTGCCATCCAGTTTCTTCTCCAGCCGTTTTGTTAGCGTCCATATTCACAATATATTTTTAATAGATTACTATTGGAAAAATTGTTAATTAAATTGCTTGTGTAACTTTTGTTTGAGAATTTTGAATACTTTTATTTCAGCATGGCCTGTTCCAAAGGTCCAGGAGACCTGGGTTCAGTTTCAGGTCGAGTCATACCAAAGACTAAAAAAATGGTACTTGATGCCACCTTGCCACCTCAGTATTAATAGTTAAGGATCAAGGGTAAAGTGAAGCAATCCAGGGAATGGAGTTGTGCCCTTCGCTAAACCTCGTTGTGATAGCTATTGAAAAGGGAGCCTTCGGGTAACCATCGACTACGGTTGCCAACCTTTTATTTCAGTATGTTTTGTAACAGATTTGTGATATTGAAGTTGTGAAAATGAATTTTCCATACAACCAAGTTGATCCTTTAAAAATTTGGACGAGGGGAGACCATCCAAACTACAGCATTACTAAGATCGGTCAGTAAACTGAAAAGTGATCAGGAAACCTGAGGAGACTTGCTGTCACTTGAACCCTAGTGAAAGACCATCAGCAAACGCTGTCGTAAAATACTCGCAAGGAGTAATATAATAATCAACTGAATCTCGGTCAATAGCAACACAAAACAACGGAATAAAGACCATTTATGATAAGGATAAAAGTGATAATACGCAAAAGAATAGCTAGCTAGCACAAAAGGAATTCAAGACTAGGCCTGACTGGGTGGGAAAGGTGATCTACTGGGAATTATGCAAGTGTTTAAAATTTCCTCATGTTGGTAAATGGCATATGCACAAAACAGAATCAGTCCCAGAGAATGAGACACATAAAGTTCTCTGAGATTCTGAGTTTAACTCTGCATAAAAATTGACCTTGTGTCATATTCTGGCTGTGAGGAGGAATTGGTAAATACATGCAAACGGATCACCGAATCCCGGCCGGAAGACAAGACTAATACTGATTAATGATAAAACAAAAAAAAAATAAGAACTCCGTTCCGGCTGACCACAGAATCGAAATTTTAGAAAACGAAAAGATTGAAAATTATTTAGACCTTGTTTGAGATCTTGAGGATAATGGTGGTACCAATTTTAGTTTGAATGGTCCCCAAAGGCTTGAAAAAAAAAAGTCTTGAAGAATTGGAAATCAGAGAAAGAATAAAAGCCATCCAAAACACAGACCATTCTGACCACAGCATCGTTAGGTTTGGTTTGGTTTGGTTTAATGGCCTATCAACCCTTGATGGTTATTCAATACCAAATCCTATTTTTACATATATATCAAATACATTATTTGTAAACAAATTTTGTAGATATACAGAGTTAAATGATCTAATAGTTCTATTTCTAACACTTCAATTTAGCATAAGTCAACAAAATTAAATCGATCCCAGTATTGCTATGTACCACTAACAATTCATTTAAACCATCAGTCATTTGCTTACTCACAGTTAAATGATCAGACAGTTCTATTTCTAGCAATTCAATTTAGCATAAATCTACAATGTTAAATGGTTCCAAGTATTGCTATGTATCAATAACAATTCAATTAAACATTAGTCATTTGTTTACAAACAGTTAAATAATCAAATATTTCTATTTCTATTTCTTAGTCATTTGTTTGCACTCAATTTAAATGTCAAACAGTTCTATTTGACCAATAGATAGGACCCTATCAGGTGTTACCACACCGGGTCAGAGTAGACTTGGGAGCGATGGCAATAAAGGAAATGTATGAAACCCTTCATCCTTCCAACAACAGGTTAGATAGTACCAGAAAGGACCTGGGACCTCACCATCAGATTATTTAGGGTCATGTCGTTTGATTGGCGAGGTGGGGTTCCTCTATGCAGAGATGCAGTCGGCGTATTCTACAGCTCCAGCCGACTTGGCTACCAAAGATTCTTGAATAGTACTTTTAGAATTTTGAATTCAGAGATTTTACCTTCTTCTAAACTGGTTGCCAAACGAGGGCAAGAAAGTCCAACCTACCCTACTATTTACCCATAACAAGATGGTTGCAGATTTGTATGTATTAGTATAGTCAAAATAACAAAATATCTACTCTTCTCTCCTTTTCCCTTTGGTCCTCTTCACCAACATCCACCCCACAGACTTCTTACATCAGATTTTCCGCCCTTCCAGTGGGAAAATTATGCACTATTATCTTAATTGAATTTGCTTTTCAATTATCAACACTTGCATTCATCTTTTTTGTTTTACAGCTCCGAGTAATAGTGGCAAAAGGAGGTTGGCTTCAAGATACGCTCAAGCAAAAAAAAAAAAATCCCTGTGGGCGGAAAGGATTCTTAGTTTTTATTTAAAGAGTTTTGCTGTTTTTCTTTTCTTGTATTTTTTTTCCTTAATTCTTTATTTTTCAACTCTTGTTTTATTTTTATTTTTCTTCTTTTTGTTTTTTTTTTTTTTGTTTTTATGTCAAGTGTGATTTTTTTATGAGTCTTAGACAGACGCATAAAAAAAAATCGCCATGTTCCTTTTCGATCAAACGGTAAAGAAAAAAAGGAAAAACAAAATACAAGAATATAAATATGAAAGGAATGACGCCTGATGCAACAGTTCGCAGAATCCCAGGAATTAAATTTCTCTCTCTCTCTCTCTCTCTCTCTCGTTTATATCTCACATTTCTTTCTTTCTTTCTATCATTTCTAACACTCTCTCACTAGTTTTGTCCCTTGCCATAGTTTACGTTTATCTGTTATTCTTTTTCTCACTGTCTGTCTCTCTCTATATCTTCTTCTTCTTCTTCTTCTTCTTCTTCTTCTTCTTCTTCTTCTTCTTCTTCTTCTTTCTTTCTTTCTTTTTATCACTCGTTTTAGCTACCCATCGGTATATATACATGTATATATGAACCATCTAAAATATATATATATATATATATATATATATATATATATATATTTGGTGTTATTGATTCATATAAATACCCATAACAGGATGGAAATAAATTTATAATCCTAATGAGACCGGTTTTCTGTTTTTCTTAAAGAAATTATTGCTCTGTGATGTCTGCAACATTGAGCTCTTTACCAGGAAAATTTAAATATTCACAGTTGAATGATTTTTTGTCCTGACGGAATAATTCCCGACTCCGGTTTAACTGGACTAAATAATACATAATATATATTTTTTTTTTTTTTTCTTTCAGACTGTTCATAACTCTCTAAAGAGTATTCCTATCTATCATAGTTTTTGTCAAATCAATTTATCTCACAATCTTTCAGTTTATCTATCTATCTTATTTTCAGGAGGTATGCAATGCCGATAATCTGATGGAGCCTGACATCCCACGTCGGAACAGGGGTGGGCACTGGCGAAAATAGTTGCCAGCACTCGTAACGTAATTGGCAAACTAAGCTGAAATTACAACAGTGCCTTCCTGTGTTTACATAGCTTCAATGTTCTAAGAAAAATCATAAAAGCCGTGCTCCTTGCACCCGCTCACGTTGCCATATAACGTTTTCGTCACTGTCATGAGTTTGACGGACAAAAGAGAACTGCAAAAAAGGAATGATAGAGTGAATTCGCGCTCAATCACATTACGGGATTAAAGAAAATCCCTAAAGGTTGCGGAATCCATTGACTAAGTACACGTCACAAGTTGTTTATGTGGATTTAACTTGAAATCGTTGATATATAAAGAGAATGGTAAGCATTAGCTGTAGATTTTCTTCACTTCCTTTCTTGGAATCAGTGCAGGTTGACATTCACTGCAAGTCATACTGTGAGAGGACAGATTATTTTTATTGGGTTGAGGTTTATAGCAAATCAACCATAGTTGGTCAGTTAATGCCAAATCATCTTTATACATTTATATTAAATATATAAGATTTGGTTTGGTTGGGGTTTATAGCATATTAACCATTGTAGGTTATTTAATGCCAAATCCTCTTTATACATATATATGAAATATATATGATTTGGTTTGGTTGGGTTTTATGACATATCAACCATTGTAGGTTATTTAATGCCAAATCCTCTTTATACATATATATTAAATATATATGATTTGGTTTGGTTGGGTTTTATGGCATATCAACCATTGTTGGTTATATAATGCCTAATCATCTTTATACATATATATTAAATATATAAGATTTGGTCTGGTTTGGTTTTATGGGATATAAACCATTCTAGGTTTAATAATGCCAAATCCGCTTTATAAATATCATCATCATCATCATATCACGCTGGTAGCACGGATATCCCTGACCCTCTCTCGCCACTCCTCCCTATCGTTCATCGCCCTAGGTAGGTCTTCAGGACAACAGCCTGTATCCTCACATAGCTGCTGAATGTACGTTCGAGCTGGTCGTCCTGCTTTTGCGCGGCCATGTGTGGGGATCCATAAGAGTACATCTCTTATGAGTTCATCTCTGCTTCTCCAGCAGTGTCCTGCATGTCTGGTTCGTCTAACTTGAATAGTTTTCGTGATAGGGGGCAGGTGGCCGTACAGTTGGTGTCTTGTGGGGTGTTGCTGCCAGGACTTGTTCAGGATTGCACGCAGCATTCTTGTGTAATTGCCATCTAGCTTCTTCTCGAGCCGTTTTGTTAGCGTCCATGTAGTGCATCCATATAGCAGTATCGATGTGACCGCTGCCTGGAAGAAACTGCGTTTCATTTTATCGGTTAGGTCTGATTTCCATATAATCGATAGCCTATTGATAGCTGTCCATGCTTTCGTTAACCTCGTTTCGATGTCCTTTTCGGTTGATTCGACGCTGTTTCCTAGGTACGTGAATTTGTCTACTAGTTTAAGTGGTGTTCCTTCTAGAGTGGAGATGTCCCCCGTTTGGTTATAGCACATATATTCCGTTTTGTGTGAATTAACATAGAGGCCTATGCTTGCTGCTGCTCGTTCCAAACTATGCAGAAGTGTTTCGGCTTGGTCAGGTGTATTTGCCAGTATCGCTATGTCATCGGCGTAGTCGGCATCGGTAATTGTTGTTGCGGGGTATCTTCTGCTTCTTTTCTTCGTCAGTTCGAAGCCATTCTCTTTGATTTTGTCAATCGATGTTCTAAGTACGTAGTCTAGACAAATGATAAAGAGGTACGGGGCCAGCGTGTCCCCTTGTAGTACTCCTGCTACACTGTCAAAGTATTCTGTGTCTCCATCCGGTGATCGTACTTTTACTTTAGTGTTTCTATAGAGAATCGTTATTGCCACTACGGTTTCTTTAGATATGCCGTACGCTAGTAGGATTTGTTCCATCTTTCCTCTGTGAATGGAGTCGAAAGCCTTGGTAAAGTCGACAAATATTAATGTCGCTTGTAGGTTCTTTGCCCGTACACCTTCAAGGATTCTGCGGATGGTTAATATTTGTGAGGTCGTGGATCTATTTCTTCGGAAGCCATTTTGGTTTTTTCTAAGTATGTTGTCGATTTCGGGTTCTATTCGGTTTCGTAGTAGGGCATTGTAGATTTTGGCAGCTATGGATGTAAGTGTTATGCCTCGGTAGTTTTTGGCTAATCCGAGGTCCCCCTTTTTAGGGAAGGGGAGTATGCATCCCTTCATCCATCTATCTATCGGATTTTGATTGTATACTGCGTTGCAGTGTCGGAGCAGTATGTCGTCGAATTGTCTGGTCTTCCATACTTCCGGGGGAATCTCGTCCAGCCCTGCAGCTTTCCTATTTTTAATTTTTCTGAGAACCGAGTCGAGTCCTTCTTGTGTGAACGGTCCTAGTTTAATGTCTAATTGTTTGCTAATTATTCAGGTGATTGGTTCATGCGTTATTTTTGGTGGGTTTCCATGTAAGTTTTCGAAGTGCTGTTTCCACAGTTTTATTCTTTCTTGTTGGTTTGCTGCTTTAAGTTTTGCTTTGGCTGTGTTCTTTCTTCTGCTCACTTCGTTTATTGTTTGCCAGGCTATTCTGGATTGTCTATCTTCCACCGAGTCTGTAATCTTATCTATCTGATTTTGAATGTATTCTGTCTGTTCCTTTATATATATGCCTGCTAATTGATATTGTGCCGTTTTTAGTTTTAAGGCATTTGAGTTTGTTGGGTTTTTTCGATAGTTTTTGGAGGCTGTTTTTACTAGTGCACGTTTTTCTCTCACCGCTAAAGTTTCCCATGGGACTCTATATTTAGTTTTAATTTTTGTTGGAATGTATTTTGCTGCTGCCTCGAGGTGTGCATTGACGAAATTTTTCGTATTCGTCGTTTGGTGTACTTTTTTCCGTCTTTTCTTGTAGTGTTTCGAATCTCTTTCTTAATTCTAATACGTATTTATCTCTTATATCTTTGTTGTTTAATAGGGCCCAGTCATAGTGTTTGGTGGTCGCTGTTCGTTTGGCGTTTTTTCGTAGGCTTAACCGTATTTTCGCCGTGACTATTCGGTGATCGGTGGACACACCCTCAAAAGAGGAGTATGCCTCGAAATTCAATGCACTATTTTTCCATTTCTTGTTTATAATGATGTAGTCTATCTGCGCTTTAGTATTGTTTACGTACGTGTATGTCCATAGTTTGCCCTCTCTTTTTTGGTAGTTTGTATTGAGGCATGATAATCTATTTTCTATCATGAAATCTGTTAGATGTTGCCCATTCCTATTTGACGTGTTGTGGAGGCTGTATTTGTTGTTTCCGTTTTTCCCGATTTGGGCATTCATGTCTCCGCCAATGACTAACATGTTGTGTTTTGGGATGCTACGCACTAATGAGGATAACTCATTGTAGAAGGTGACTAGTTCAGTTTCTTCACTAACATTGGTGGGGCTGTAGCATGAGATGATTGTTGCTCTGGGGTTCCTGTTAAATATAGCTGCCATCATTCTAGGTTGTATTTTCTCAACGCTATTAAGCGTTTTTAATGCTCTAGGTCCTATAAGTAATCCTACCCCTCCTACTGCGGCGTTGACAGAGTTTTTCCATGCGGATACAGTGGCGAGCGACCATCCATTGCCAGTTTCGTGATATTTGATATCTTCGGTGTGCGTGTATCTGTGTTCTTGTATGCATATTATGTCTATCTTATGTTCTTCGGCCGATGCGAATAGCTCTGGGAGTTGTCCTATTCTATTTAAGGTTCTTATGTTAAATGTGGCTATTTGTAGTGTTTGCTTGCATTTTAGTAGTTTTGATTGTTTGAGCTCTGTAGCTGATTTTTCGAACACTGAGGCCAGGGCTCCAACCTCAGCAGGACGCGCCCCTTTTTTACCCGCGCGAAGAGCGATGTGGTTTGTGTATGTGGTGTGAGTGTGGGTCATGGTTATCTTTCGATGGCTGTTTTATTCTCTTCTATAAAAGCCACTCTTATAGAGGAGCAGCAGTAGTTCCCCGATCGAACTAACGATCCTGAGCGTAAAGTCGTCAAACTCACGTCCAGGACCCGTTTAGGTATTGAGTTTGGTCGTCCATGGGTTTATTAAATACCTTTACGTACATCATGCTGCTTCCCATGTGTACGCAAAAAAAAAGGGGGGGTATTTTGGTTTAAGTTTTAAGTTTTAACTTTTTTTTTTCTTTTTTTTTCTTTTTCCCTTTCTCTTGGGGGGGGCTGTGTTAGCATTAGGTGTTTTAGGCTTTTTCTTTTTAACTACTGTTAGGGCTTTCTTTACGTATTTTTAAATTATTCGATAGAAGAGATTCAAAAACATTCTGCCTTGTTCGCTGACATGTGGAAAGACTAACATCAATTTGGCTTTATAGTAGAGTAAGCGTGTCTTTACATTTAAAACGCATAGTTTAAGCATTATTTCACAAACAAAATACAGCATAACATTTTGTAAAATTCAACATTTTAAATTGATAGGACTTAAAGACATACTGACCAATATTGATATATTTCTTCCAGTTGGCTCCTGAGTTCAAATGCTTCTTCTTCGTTTTGACTTTTATTTACTACTGAAATTTTAGGTAGCTTTGGAGGCGGTCTACTGGGGGGGGGGATTCATTTCATTTTTTTTTTTTTTCTTTTTTTTCTTTTTCCCTTTCTCTTGGGGTGGGCCTGTGGTAGCATTAGGTGTTTTAGGCTTTTTCTTTTTCTTCTAAACTACTGTTAGGGCTAATGCCAAATCCTCTTTATACATATATATTCCTCATCATCATCATGTCGTGCCACCAGCACAGATCTCCCTGACCTTCTCCTGCCACCATTCTCTATCGTCCATCGCCGCCGTCTTCAGGGCTACACTCTTTATCGGCACAGAGCTGTTGTATGTAGGCTCTAGCTGGTCGTCCTGCCTTTGCTCGTCCATGTGAAGGGGTTCACAGGAGTATGTCATTTATGAGTTCGTCCCTACTTCTCCAGCAGTGTCCTGCATGTCTCGTTCGTCTTACCTGGATAGCTTTCGTGATGAGTGGTAGGTGGTCGTTCATTAGCTGCTTTGTGGGTTGTTGCCTTCAGGACTTGTTCAATATTGCTCGTAACATTCTTGTGTAGTTGCCGCCAAGCTTTTTCTCCATACGTTTAGTTAGCGTCCGTATAGTGCATCCATACAGCAGTATCGAAACGACCGCTGCTTGGAAGAAACTGCGTTTTATTTTATGGGTTAGGTCTGACTTCTATCCGACCAATAGCCTATCGATAGTTGTCCATGCCTTTGCTTGTCACATATTGATGTCTGTCTCGGTTGATGAGACATTGCTTCCTAGGTAGGTGAATTTGTCTACTAGTTGCAGAGAACTACCGTTTAGTGTGGAGATGCCGCCTCTTCGATTAAAGCACATGTATTCCGTCTTGTGTACGTTGACATGGATGTCTATGCCAGCAGCTGCTCGTTCCAGACAATGTAGCAGAGTTTTGGTTTGGGCGGGTTTATTTGCCAGAAGCGCTATGTCATCGGCAACAATGATTTTTACATATACAAGTATGGTTATTAATCATTAACAATTTAATTAAACATCAGTCATTTGTTTATACACAATTAAATGATCAAACACTTCTATTTCTAACAATTCAATCTAGCATAAGTACTTTGCTTTTGCTGTCAGATTAAATGTCAAGCAGTTCTATTTGACTCATAGATAGGACCCTATCACGTACTACCACTCCGGGTCAGAGTGAACGTGGAAGTAATGGCAACGAAGTACTCCGCATTCCGCAAAGCTCTATCATTACTGGAGCCTCACCATCTGATTGTTTCGTGTCATATTTAGGACACTCGTTGTGGGGCGGGGTCTAACCCCTTTGCAGAGATTCAATAGGTGTATTCTACTACCCCATTATTATTTTGGAATAAAATGAAAATTCATCTAAACGTGAACTTGAGGACGTGGAAAGCATTAAAACACAGCGGTGAAACTTTAACTCATATCACAAATAGTTTCAAAGGTGCTTTGACAAATAAATAACTCACAGGAATGAACAAAATATCAAAGAGATGTACTTTGAAGAAAGTAAACATTTCATTCATTGTTCATTTCTCCGTTGGCAAATAGAACTTCATATCTTTGGTATGACAGTAACCTGTATCAGATGATGAGGCTCCAGTTTTTGAGATCAGTGGGGGCGCACTCCCTCATTACCATAACAAGCAAATTCACTCTGTCCCGGAGTGGTAGAAACTCTTAGTTTCCAAATTGATTAGTTAGAAATTATCCGTATTTGATCGGACTGTGTGCAAAATAAATCATTGGAAACAACTTTACAAAAATGTAATTATAAACATACAAAGAACATGGTTTCCTAACCAGTCGGCATTAAATAACCCAAGATGTATCGATATGCCATTAAAATCAATCAATGAGAGATAATTTGATTTAATTGAAACTTTCAGAAATAATCAATGGAATTTCAAATTATGGTAGACATTTTTTCAATATTTCTCCTGGCAATGGAAATTTTCTTGTAAACAATTGGAATTTTTTTTTCATATAGAATGATTGATATATTTTTGGATCAGATTGTGTAATCAGATTAAAAACAACAGGGGGGGTAGAATTAAGATTAAGTTGTTTGGTTGGTTTAATGGCATATTAACTTTTGTACATTATTCAATGCCGAATCCTATTAATACATATAAATGTAATATATGTTTTATAAACAAATAGTTTGTTGGTAACATCGTAAACAATCCAGAGATCATCTGTTTGCACACAGTTAAATGGTTTCAAGGGTTGTTATTTGTTGTTTGTACACAGGTAAATGATTTCAAGTATTGCTACCTAACTCTCATAGTTCTATTTGCACACGGTTAGATGGTTTCAAATATTGTTATTCAACACTAACAATTCAATTTAACAGTCATTTATTAGCACACAGTTAAATGGTTTCAGAGAAATAGTCAAAGTATTTTACAGCTCCAGCTGATTGAACTGGATTAATTTGTATGATTTCCATAATAATGGTCTCAAATAGGATTTAAGAGCGTATTTTTGGGAACTATCAAATGGATTACTTAAAAGAATTTGATTATATATAGATAATTTATAAGTAGTGAATATGTTCTGTGCAAAAAAACTTTTTAAAAAGTTGATGTGAGAGGATAGTAAAAAGAGGAGATGTCCTAGGAGGCATAACAAACAAATGATAAAAATCACTCATTAAAATTCTTGATAAATTCCACTTTCTTTGTAAATGCAATTACTTTTTAACACACCTCATATTACGTTTGGTCATGGGTCTGGTTTTTGTTCAGATTGGTTTTATGGTATATCAACCATAGTCGGTTATTTAATGCCAAATACTTTGTATATATATATATATATATATATATATATATTAAAGTATATATGATTTGGCTTGCTTCGAAGGGGACTAGAGTTTCATGTGTGTACTATCAATGGCACATCAACCATAGTCGGTTATTTAATGCCAAATACTTTGTATATATATATATATAGAGAGAGAGAGAGATATATATATACTCCCCTACCCCGTAGGGTGGAGTTCTCTGGCGAAGAAGTATTCGTGTTGCCATTAGCGTCTATTGCAAGCCTCTTCGTAGATGAATTGAGGTCTCGGCAACCGTTGAACGAATGTATGTAACAATAGTAATTGTGATTCATAACCGTTTAAAATTTACTTCGCAGCTAATATCACCTCGTGGCTGAATGGTTAGAAGCTTTGGCTTAGCGTTTGAGTCGACCGGGTTTCGATCCCAGCTACTGGAAGATACTGTCTAGCCACACTGGTGAGTTCTGATAAAACGAAACAGATCTGTCTGTGGATGACTATATATGTATATATGATTTGGCTTGCTTGGGTTTTATGGCACATCAACCATTGTAGGTTATTAATGCCAAATCCATTTTACACATATAAACAATTCTATTTCAAACAATTCGGATTAGTATAAGTACACAGTTTAATTCTATTGGAACCATAGATAGGTGCTACTAATTCGAACCAGAGTAGACCAGGGGGTGGCAATGAAAGGGTACTCCGCATTCCCCAAAGCTCCAGCACTGCTTGAGCTTTACCATCAAATTGTCTAGTTTCATATCCAGGACACTCGTTGGGGGAGTTTTAGCCCTCTGCAGAGATGCAGTTGGTATATTGTGCAATCGCAGTTGATTATGCCAGCTTTTCGATTAGAAATGTGTTCTAAAAATAGGGATTATATTGAAAAATAAGGCATTCTTTTTCTTTGGTGAAATATGAGTCTCTATATTGCGAAATTGACCTTATTTATTGAATGACCATCGTATATATATATATATATATGGTGGGGGGAGAATAGAAAAAAAAAGTAATCCAAAAGTAATGAATTTATTGTAATAGAAAGTCAGCGTTAAAACATTTCGGTGTTAATAAACCTTCATCAGGACTTTAACATGGTGAGGCAAGTGTTGGTAGAACAATGATGGATGTTTTGAAATAATAAAGTAACAGGGGAAAAGAAAATATATAAATACAAAGAAAGATTATACAAGCGTTCGATCATTCATCCACACTGTCAGATTCATTTCCATTATTTACTCACACACACACACACACACACACATATATATATATATATATATATATATATATATAGGTGGTGAATTAAATAAGTTTCCAGACTTTTTTTGTACAGGTATTTAAAATTGTCGTACACTCTTGAAAATTCAGTATGTTCTTGCTATACATCTTATGAGATGATTGATCAATCTTTATCATTTCAGCTTCAAATTAACAGCTACAACAGCAATTGGAATACACCCTACAAAAGCCTGATTGTCACAGCTGGTGAATTTCAAAAATTCAATCTGGACGTGACGACACTTTAGAATAACGATATGCAATAAAATTATTTTTGAACTTGAAAAAAATTCAACAGAAACGTATGGAATGCTTCAGACTGCTTTTCAACCATCTTGCATGAATCGAGCTTCAGTTTTTGAGTGGCATAAGAGATTCAAGGAAGGCAGGGAGTCTGTGAGGGATGATGATAGGTGTGGGAGGAGCAAGGACGTCAATACACCAGAGTTGATTGTCCAAAGGCTTAGGGTTACTATGTTGAGGTTTTAAGGGAGTTCAGGAAGAGATTCCTAGGGAAGAGGCCAGCACTCTTCAGATCGGGTCAGTGGCATTTCCACTAGGACAATGCTCCAGTCCACAACTCCATCCTTGTCACAGACTATTTGACCAAGATGGGCATCAAGACAGTTCCTCAGCCTCCCTATAGTCCAGACATTGCTCCCTGAGTTATGAGACAACTGAGAAGATGAAAGCGGCTGTGACGAAGGACATTGACACTCTCACACAAGAGGACTTCCATGGGGCCTTTCCAAAAGTTGTTGGAACGGTACAACAAGTGCATTGCAGCCGGAGGAGATTACTTCGAAGGGGACTAGAGTTTCATGTGTGTACTATCAATAAAAGTGCCCGTACGAAATAAGTCTGGAAACTTATTTAATGATCCTCATATATGTATATATAAATGAAGATTAGATAGATAGATAGATAGATATGTCGCTGTTTTCAAATGATTAGTTTTGAATAGGAATATTTGATGTGATATAGCGTATGTGTTATTTTTCAATAATTGAAGTTATTTGCAAATTATTGAAATTAAATAATAGTGAGCAACTTCTTTGTATTATATAGAAATACTTGAAACTATATCGCAGTAAACAAATTATTTGTATTGAATAGGATTACTGTATGCAAATTGTTTATGTTTGATAGAAATACTTTGAGTCATATAACTATGGACAAACTAATGATTATAATTCAATAGAAATAATTACTTGAAGTTATTACACATTATTATTATCATCAATTACTTGAAACCATAAAACTGGTTGCAAAAAAGACTGAATTCGGCATTCAGAAACCAACCAATCAACCAGTATATATATATATATATACTTTCTTTAAGAAAAACAAAAACCAGTCACATCAGGATTATAAATTTATTCCCATCCTGTTATGGGTATTGATATGAATCAATAACACCAAAAATAATAGGACATCTTTAGTGCTAATGGATAAAATAATTGCAGACAGAATAGACACCGGAGGAAAAGGTGGGAAGGGGTAGAAGAGGGGTGAAGAGTTTCCTCCCCATTTACCCACTTCCGGTTTTTATTTTTTTATTTTTTATTACCGGTTGGTAAATTGATTCTTTAAATTTTTAAATTCTAAATACATTTCAACGTAAAACTCCAGATCTAATAATAATTTAGGGAAGAACAACATTCTTTAATAACCTTACGTAAGGATTACAGTATATATATATATATATATATGTAAGTAAATAATGGAAATGAATCCGACTGTATGAAGTAGATAGAAAAACAGACAAATCGAAAAGTGATGAATTTATTTATCACGTGATAGTCTTTTTAAAAAAGAACGCTGATTGAATGATTGAACGGTTATATGATCTTTCTTTGTATATGCATTTTTCTTTTCCCCTGTTATTGTATCTTATTAAAACAACCATCTTTGTGCTACCGATACTCGTTTCATCATCTTAAAGTCCTGATGAAGGTTTTCTTAAACCGAAACGTTTTAATATAATAATAAATAATAAATTCATCACTTTTGTATCACTTTGTTTTTCTATTTTCTTCACACACACACACACAAATATATATATATATATATATATATATAAACTTGAGTTGGTAGAAATTTCCCTGGCCCTCCCTCTCACCATCCGTCCCTAGTAGATCGTCTAGACAGCCTCCAGTATCCACACATAGCTTATGTACGTCTTTGCTGGTCGAACAACACTGGAAATATAAAGACAAGCTCATAAAGAACGTTGCTTATGAGCATGTCTTTATTTCTCTAGCAATACACAGCACTCTTTGTTAATCTTACTTAGATGTTTTCTGAGATGGGAGGTAAGTGGTCATACAACTGCTGTTTTGTGGGATACTCTTTCTTGGATTTTGATAAAACAGTACGTAGCATTCTTATGTGATTCTCATTGAACTTTTTCTCCGTGGTTTTTGTTAGAGTCCAGGGTATGCGTCCATACAGTAGTACCAACGCCGCCACTGCTTGGAAGAAACCCGTCATACATATAAGCCATCTGATGAAGCTAGACGCTTTTTGCGACTTGCCAAAATATGTTTATAATGGCATAAAATATATCTTTTCTTTGTTTGATATTATTTGTAAGTGTGTGTGTGTGTGTGTGTGTGTGTGTGTGTGTGTGTGTGTGTGTGTGTGTGTGTGTGTGTGTGTGTGTGTGTTATAACAGTCAATTGGAAATATAGAATGGCCACCTAAAGATTATTATGAACAAATTCTGAAAGAATAACATTTCCATTGAAATGGCAACGACTTCAACAGAGACGCAAAATTTACCATCATAGAAAGGTTCGAAAAAATACACATTGGACAATATCACGATAACACACGAAGATAAATTGATAAAACATCAAGAAACACTGACTCCAAATGGCTTTAACGTCAAGCTAAACCATCCTCACAATAGAGTTTTGAAATTAAAAGGAGAAATGTAGTGCCACATAAATATTTAAATAAACAAATGTCTATGTTAAATATTTAATTAAACAGTTACGGCTGATTTGAAACAATCCCCCTGACATAGACATTCCTTACCTCAGGGTGTGCCTTCTCTGTGTGGCTTTAAGTGTCACGTGGTCATCATACGAAAATGTTATGACACGGTCAGTTCAAACATTTGAATACTAAAAAAAAGCAATCTCCGTATAACCCATATATATGCTACGTCACTGGTTGAGTTTTCGTCATTTCTTTTACGGCACATCAATTCAAAATATCATTTAAAAATCTCTTTAAAATGTCTTTAAAAAACTTCTCTCCTGACGATGACTTGAGGTTTAAACCAGGGAAGAAAGATTAGTAATTAAAAAATAAGTACAAAGAGATGTTATTATTATTTGGCTTATTGTTTTTGTTTATATCATCATAGAAAAATTTGTTAAAATGTCCCGTTTTCCCAATAATTCGGTTACAAACAAACAGATGCTGAAATTTAATATTATATAAGACAGATACATAGATATAATCTAAATTACTTTTTACAGTCTGACTAATGACCGTCTGTTTCCTGTTTTTTGCAATTTTTAAATATTTGAAATTATTTTAAGAAATTATAAGAATATATAACAGACAATAAAAAGTACATATATATATATATATATATATACGTATATATATATATATATATAAGATAGATAGATAGATAGATAATGTATATCTAGGCAGCTGATTTTCTTGGAGGCATATTTTATCAAACATGACAGCCAAGGATTAAGAATTGAGTCTTTTTTTATTTTCCTTCTCATGCAAGATGTCGTAACTGAGGATGAAGGCTGTTAGTAATTGTACGAAATCTCTGGTGTTGTATCCCGAGTTGATGTACTTTCGTTGAGCATTTTATAAGCAGATACAGGTAGATGGGTCCTCATCAGAACATCGAAAGCGAGGTAATTCGGGAGCGGAGAGGAGTAAAGGACGTGATCGCGGAGTACCGAAAGCAAAAGTTCCCTCGGGCCAGACGTGTCAAAAGGTTCATAGACAACATTCGAACCCGTTCAGTTGTTGAGAGATATATGAGAGAATGGAAACGACCTCTCAGAAGACCTCCACGACGATGAGAAGACAATTGTCAAGCGATTTGGGCCAATATAAAGAATAAGGGCGAAATCGAAAAAGGAATGGAAGCGGATTAGGCATTCAAAAGGGAAAACATCAGGAAATAAGGAAAAAAAGGATTTAAGTTTGGTGTTGACACAGAAACTTGGGATGATGGTTGTAAAAGTGAGAAATTAACAGTCACCAGGCTCCATTAAAACTGATATGTCACTTAGAGTGGAGATAGCTCCTCCAAAAATTAGAAGAGCAGTTCGCATACTCTGGCAGCAATATCTCATCAACTGAAAGCGATGTTGACGTACGCTTAACGAAGCCATGGATTGCTATCGATAGGCTATTGGCTATAAGGAAGTCTGATCTATCCGATAAACTAAAACAGGAATTCTTCCAAGTAGTGTCCGTGTCTATACTACTGTATAGATGCACCATATCGACGCTAACAAAACGCATCGAGAAAAACGTAGACTGGAACTACACAAGAATAATATCAGCTATTTTGAACAAATCCTGAAAACAGCAGCAGTACGGCCACTTATCTCCCATCACAAAACCATCCAAGTAAAACAAACAAGACATACGGGACACTGCTGGAGAAGCAACGACGAGCTCATTCGTGATGTTATTCTGTGGACTTGACCGTTTTGGCTGCCTAACAAAAACTTATTTACGTCAGTTCTGTTCGGACACTGGATGTAGTTTGGAAGACCTGCCCGGAGCAATGGATAATAGGGACGGATGGAGAGAGAAAGTCAGAGAAACCCGTGCTGTCAACTCGAGTTGATAATGATGATGATAATGACATAACTTCATTATTAATATATATCATCATCATAAAGTCATACTAATTGTACATTGGCCTAGCGGTTAAAGTGTTCGCCAATGGTCCGGGAGACCTGGGTTCAATCCCAGGTTGAGTCATACCAAAGACTCAAAAAATGGTACTTGATGCCTCCTTGCTTAACACTCAGAATTATAAGGTACGGATCAAGGGTAAAGTGGAGCAATCCAGGGAAAGGAGTCGCGCCCTCCCCTACACCTTGGTGTAGTAGCTATCGAAAAGGGAGCCTTCAGGTCACCCTCGACTATGGTCATCAACTTTACCTACTTTTACTTTACTAATAGCGCAGATTCCCTGGACTCACACCCCATCCGTTTCTATCGTCCATCGCTCTTGGCTGGTCCTCCAGACGGCACCCAGTGTCTTCACAAAGTTGATAGATATAAGTCTTTGCTGGTGGGCAAACACTAGTGTTTCCATGAGTGGGAACCTGCTTTTCAATGCCCAGGATGTAGTTATTTACTTAAAGTTAACTTAGTTGTGACACTAGGAGCACCCTGTGAGAATCGAACTCACTAACAACAGTCTGCTAATCTAGTAAACTAACTATTACACCACGTGAGTCTTGCTTGTCTTACTCGGATAGTTTGTGAGATGGGAAGCAAGTGGCGGTCCAGCTGCTGCTTTGTGGGGTGCTGCTTTGTTCAAAACGACGCACAACATCCTTGTATAGATCCCATTTAATTTTTTCTCCCAGCGTTTTGTTAAATTAAAGGTGTCGTAGCCATAATATAGTACTGATATGGTTACTACTTGGAAGAATTCTCGTTTTATCTAATGAAGAAGAAACTAAAAAGAAGTAGAACAAAGAAATGATTGAAGCAAAAGAAGAAAGAAAGAAAGAAAGAGTAAAGGCTAAAAAGCAACAGAAGAAAAGATGAAGTGGGGGAGAAAATTGCAGATTATTCACTTAACATGCATATCTGAATATGTTAGTGTTAGTGATGCATAACAAAAAAACCTGTTGCAAATCAATTAGGGACGTTAGGCTCTTAATAACAGCTGTAAATACTTGGACAGACTTGAATGCAATCCAACACAACAACAGGAAATGAAAGAAAACATACTACTAGATTAAACAGTAAAAAGTAAGTCTACACGCTTTAGCTATAATCCACTCTGGACTCTTCCTCGGCTGGACAATTGGTAAAATAAGACCCCCCCCGCAACGAGTGTCCTGGATACCATATAAAAAATCTCCAGTAATGCTGGAAATTTGGGGAATGTGGAGTAGCCCTTCATTGCCAATACTCCCACGTCCACTCTGGCCTGAAGTAGTAGAACTTGATAGGGTCCTATCTACAGGTTAAATAGAACTGTTTGACATTTAAACTGTGAGCAAACTGATGCTAAGTTGAATTGTTAGAAACAGAACTGTTTGATCATTTAACTGTGTGTATCTACAAAAAGTGTTAAAAAATTATATTTTTAATGTATATGTAAAAACATGATTTGGCATAAATAAACCAATAACGGTTGATATGCCATAAGACCAAGGAAAACTTTTCTGTGCGACCAGATATGCATTTTGTATCACCCAAACATTTTTACTATCCACCCACGTCTCGTCTGTATTTACATATACCACTTTTCAAAGTTCAAATGCCACTCTCCCGAACACTTACTTCCTCCTATCCTTCGTCTTTTATTTCCTATTTCCCAGCTTTCGGTTTAACATAGTTTAGCGTCTAACGTCAAAGGGTATCCTATTTACCAACCCCTCTGCTCGGGCAGGATATGACACAAGGTCAATTTTTTAAGTAGAGTTTGACAGGTTTGAATTCAGAGTTTTCCTTCTCCTAGACTAGTTGCCTCACCAAGGCTGAAGAACCTAGTCTGTCCTACTATTTACCCATAGCTGGAGGGAGAATAATTGGATTCATACCTTTCCCAAGGGTATTAGTGCTATGTGAAATGCAATCAGTCTCGTCCAAGATTTGAACTCGAGTCACCGTGTCCAATTCCTGCGACGATAACAATTACACCAAGGGCACCTCCTTAGGGTATTAACATTCTCCTTGCCAGTGAGTGTTACGTTCTTTTCTCCAACCTTCTTCCAAAAAGACCTAATAAAAAATCTAGATGACCAAAGAAATACTGAGGTCCCTTGACACTGCAGCATAACTGAACGCTTAGGAGTTTTAAGAAGGAATGTATTCGACTGATCTTTACTAGGAAAGCCAGAGAAATTTCTGAAAGAATCAATTAAACTGAAGCCATAATCGTTCATTTATGATTAAATACACTATTAACATTAAACTAGCTTAAAGTGGGAGACCCCGTAGTGTAGTGGCTAATGTACTGGACTGCGACATCGTAGTAAGCATGTTCAAACTTTAGTCGCGTTATGATATTCACTTTCGGACTAATACCCTTAGGAAAGGTATGAAGTATTAATGTCCTAGTTATGGATTATTAGTACCACTATAGTTCTACATGGATCGCTTTGATATTAAATACCCCACGAACGTTGAAATACCATTAAATAATAAAAAAACCAAACCAGTTTAAAGTACTATCTATAAAACTTATTTAAATGAGAATAACTTTTTTAAGAACAATTCGTTTATGAAAAAATATAATTTGAAAATTTAAATTCTGTTCGATTAGTCACACGTTGCTGTAACATGGCTTCCTACCGATTATTATTATTTTTGCTTGTCTGACTTTTGAGCACTCTGACTTCCATCCAGCTCCACCTCTAACAGGACATTTACTTTCCTTCCATTTATTAGACAAAAAAATAAATCAATTATTGAAGATAAAGAGATGCTCCCAGTGTAAAGGTTACCGTCGTAGGAAATGGACACGATGTGTTTCAAATCCAAGACGAGGCTGTTTGTATTTCAAATCCAAGACGAGGCTGTTTGTATTTCGCATAGCGTTAATATCATTGGAGTAGGCATGAATCCAACTATTTTCCTTCCAACTTAGAGCAAATTGTTGCGCAGATTGGGTTCATTTACTTTGCTATGGCAACCGGTCTAAGAAAAGGAAAATTCCGAATTTAGGTCTGTTAGATTCCACCTGAAAAATTTACCTAATGTCACATTCTGTTTGTATAGAGAGCTAAGGTAAATCTCTTTCTATATATATATATATATATATAAGTAGTGACTAAGTAAGTTGGCTGACAGTAGTCGAGGGTGACTCGAAGACTTTCTTTTCAATAGCTATAACACCGAAGTGTAAGAGAGGGCGCTACTCCTTTCCCTGTATTGTTCTACTTTACCCTTGATCCATACCTTATAATGCTGAGTGTTAAGCAAGAAGGCGTCAGGTATCATTTTTTGAGTCTTTGGTATGACTTGACCAGATATTGAACCATGGTCACCCAGGCCATTGGCGAAACGTATATAAGCCTCAAATAATACTTAACTTACATCTCTTTAAATCTCTAACCATTAACATTAACAGTTTGCTTTCGTCTATGTTGTTAATTGACATACATTTATTTTGATATAAAGTATATAAGCTCTATGGCACTGTAATTCAGTAATAAAGAATATAAATCATATTTGGTCTCAAGATATATTCTCTCCTTAGAATTGTCAGACAGGAGGCGCTAATTTTTAGTCACAGTTTCAATATTAAAGAATTCGTTGAAAAAATAATTATAGAAACAACACAAATAAAACTAAGATCAACAAATAAACAATAACAATGGTACGGATATTTCAAGCGACAAACAAACGAAATCTCACACGAGAAGATTGGCCAAATGGTGCGATTGGCGTTCGAACTTACTTACTTCAAGGCTACACTATAGCACGTTAACCACTACTCTACGGGCACTCCATTTTACACAATTATAACATCAAAATTTTTAATATTAGAATATGCACACAATTGTACAGTTTCATGTATTCTTATTAAATACAAATAATTTTCAAACGGAAATGTAATGGCCTAATGATGTAAGTGCTGGACTGCGGAATCGTAGTGAGTTCGAATTCCACTCAGGCTACGTTCACTTTCGGACAAATGCCCGACAAAGATATGACCCCCCCATCCTCACAGTTATGGGTTAATTAGTACCACTTCTGCTTCTGTAACGGTGGCTTTGGCATTAAATAACCCATAAAGGTTGATATGCCATTAAAACAAAGAAAACAGAAACCAAACCAGTAATTTTCAAATAAATCTATTTGACAGATATAAAAAATATCCTAACAGGTACTATGTCTCCGGGTCGGAATGGGCCTATTGGGGGCTCTTACCCCCTCTGCAGAGGCTACAGTCGGTGCAGGACAGGCAATAATTGGATCAAAATTGATGTGACAGCCTAAAATTGAGCATCACGGTACACATGCAGAATAACAATTATAATGTAACTATGGTTGGTGGGTTAGATTATATGGCATATCAACCCATGTGGGTTATTTAATATCAAATCCTCTTTATGCATATATATTAAATGTATGATTTGCGAACATTTTAGATAACTTTTTTAAACGAGTCTGACCTTATTTTGCGCGCACAGTTAAATAGTTTCAAGTATTTTTATCTAATACGATTATTTCTATTGACAATTAATCATTTGTTTGCACAAAGTTAAGCGATTTCAAGCATTTCTATGTAACAGTAACAATTGAACATCAGTCATTTGTTTGCACACATTAAAAGAAATATACATAGATGATTTTTAATTGAATAGAGCGTTGGTAATTTCATTATTAAATAAGTTAAAACTAATTTGTTTAAACACTAGTATTGCTATTGATTCTACTCAGTTAAATGGTTTTAATTATTTAACACTTATAATTCTATTCAATATTAATCATTGGTTTGCAGCCAGTGAAGTGGTTACAAGTATTGCTATTTAACACTTATAATTCTATTCAATATTAATCTTTTGTTTACAGACAGTGAAGTGGTTACAAGTATTGCTATTTAACACTAATAATTCAATTCAATATTAATCTTTTGTTTACAGACAATGAAGTGGTTACAAGTATTGCTATTTAACACTAATAATTCAATTTTATTATGGCGTATTATGACGTAATGAATTATTAAATGTAACGTATCATGAAACGTGACATTATTGATTATTAAACGTAATTTATCATTACGTAATTGACTATAAAACGTAACATTCTATAGAGAAACGTATTTTAACGTAATTATTTATGAAACGCAACGTATTATGACGCAACGTTTTATAAAGTAATTAATTATTAAACGTAACGTATTATAATGTTATGTATCATAATGACATTAACTATTTAACGTAACGAATTATAACGTAGAGTATTATACCGTCATTAATTATCAGACATAACGTACTATAACGTAATGTATTATAACGTAACTGATGATTTAACGAAACGTATAATAACAAAACCTATCATGACTTAACATATCCTAACGTAACCAGTTCTAACATAAGTTTAATAAATCTTCAATGTTTTTGGTGAATTCTGACTTGAAAATAAAGATTCCAAAATAGGTATTGTTTTAAAAAAATTAAATTCGAAGGGATTTTTTTTCTTTTCGATTCGGCGCCTCTGGAATCCAATTCTTCATCCGGCGTAGACGGGTATGACGGCTAGTAATAGTAACGAATAGTCCAATTATTAAAGCATGCTGAAATTTTCACTGCTATAACAACGTCTACTTCTATTAACAATAAGATAAAGAAAGACGATGAAGATTATGAAACAGTCTCGTTTTGGAAAAGGAAAAAATTGCACTTCCACCATTTTTTTTTTTTTTTGTAAGAACAAAACATTAAACGGGTTTTTAAATACGAAGAATTTCTGAATTTCTTGAATTACAACTTTTTTCTTTTTCCTCTTTGATTAATTCTTTCAAAATACTTCATTTATTTTCCCTTTTTTCTTTTAGATTTTTTTTTTTTTTTTGCTTTTTTCTTCCGTCTTTTTCTTATCTTTTTTCTTTCTTTCTTTTTTTAATTTGCTTCTAACGATTTTTTTTCTTTTTTAATACAATTATTTTCATTTCTAATGTTGATCGTTTCTGTTTTCTTTCTCTTAACCTAAATTCTTTCCTTAATCATCATTCTTCCTTTTATTAGTTATACTTCTTTCTTTTAACTCTGTTTTTCTTTCTTTCGTTTTATTTGGGGAGGGACAGGAAGAAGACATTTTCTTTCTTATTTAGTCTTTTCTCCGTTCCTTTTTCATTCTTTCTTTTTATCTCATCTCTTTTCGTCTTTCTTTCTTTCTTTCTTTTCTCGTCTTTTCTTCATCTTTCTTCAATTTATTCTTGCTCTCTTTCCTTTTTCCTTTCTTCCCTCGTTTCTTCTCAATCTTTCTTTTATTCTTTCTGTCGCTTTGTTTCTTTCGCTATCTTTTTTCTATCATCCTTCCTTCCATTCTTGAAAGAAAGAAGGAAAGGGAAAACGAATGAAGAAGAGAAGGAAGATGAGAGAAGACAAGAAAAAAAAAAAGAAAGAATGGAAGGAAGGGTGCTAGAAAAAAGACAACGTCTTTTCTCCATCTTTCTTTCTTTCTTTCTTTCTCGTCTTTCTTTTTCTCTTTTTTCTTTCTTGTTTTCTCGTCTTTTCTCAATCTTTTTCTTACTTTCTTTTTTTCTTTCTTTCTTTCTTTCTTTCTTCTTCGGCTTTTCTCCATCTTCTTTCTTTCTTTCTTGTCTTTTCCCCATCTTCTTTCCTTCCTTACTTCCTTCCATTCTTTTTCCTTTATTTCTTTCCTCGTCTTTTCTCAATCTTCCTTCCTTCCTTCCTTGGTCCCTTCCTTCCTTCCTTTTTTCCAATCTATTTCATTATTTTGCTCTTTATTTTCTTTTTTGTTGTCATTCACTTTAAAATTCTTTGCTTTATACTCTCTCTCTCTCTCTCTCTCTCTCTCTCTCTCTCTCTCTCTCTCTCTGATTCATTTATTCATTTTCTTTCATTATTTTCTTTTTTACTTTCTACTGCATTTTATTATCTTTCTTTCTTTTTTCTTTCTTTTTTTTTTTTTTTGTTCTTTCTTTCGGTTTCAGTCCTCCACGTTTTCCTCTCTCCTTCAATTCCTTTGAAAATTTCCTTCCAAATTTTTTTCTTTTCATTTTATTTTCTTCTTGCTTTACTTCTTTCTAATTAATCCCCCCCTCTCTCTCTCTATCTATATATATATATATATATACATATATATATATATATATATATATATATATATATATATATATATATATATATATATATATTATAAGAGTGTTCGTCGTCACTAAATCACTTTGTGGGTATGTGACGAACCAAGTGCAATATATGGAGAGTGCTCAATATCTAGGATAGAGCTAATATATAATATTAATAAATAAATAAATGAATATATATGTATATTTGATTCATGGAATATTTTACATGGGTTATGTATATATATATATATATATATATATATATATATATATATATATATATATATATATATTCCTTATTCCCTTTTCTTTATTTCTTTCTTCCTCTACTTCGTACCTTTTTCATTTTGTTTCATTCTTTTTTTCTTTCCTGCATTCTTTCTTTCCAGCTGTTTTGTTCTTTCCTCTCTCTCTCTCTCTCTCTCTCTCTCTCTCTCTCTCTCTCTCTCTCTCTCTCTCTCTCTTTCCATTACTTTCAAACTTTCTTTACATTTATTTTCCTTTCATTTTCTTTTCTTTCTCTTTCACGTCATTAGTTCTTTCTTTCTTTCTTTTTTTAGTTTCTTTGTGTCTTTTTCTTTTTTGTTTTGATGGAAGTGTCGTCTCTCTCTCTCTCTCTCTCTCTCTCTCTCTCTCTCTATCTATCTATCTATCTATCTATCTATGTGTTGTTGTTTTTTTTTCATCTTTGTTCTATCTCTCCTTCTGACTAATTTTTCCCCTTTTATCTTTTTCTTTTTTTTCTTTTTTTCTGCTTCTTTTGTTTTTTTTTATGTAATCTCATTTAGTTTTTTTATCTTTTTTTTCTGTTCGTTCTTTTTATTTCATTTCCTTCACACCTTTTCTCTCTATACTTTTTCTTCTTTCTTAAAATATTTCTTTCTCTTTTTCTTTTTTTCTTCGTTTCCTTCTCTTTTTCTTTCTTCCCTTGTGTCTTTTCCTTCTTTTCACTTGATTTATTTAACTCTTTTTTCTTTCTTTTCTTATTTTCTTCACACTTTTTTCAGTATTGCTTTATTCATTTATTCGTTTGTCTATTTCCTTCTTTTTTCCTTACTTCCTTTCCTTATTCCCTTCTCTTTTTCTTTCTTCTCTCATTTCCTTCTTTCTATCATCCCTGCGTTTTATTTCTTGGGTTTTCTTCTCCCTTTCCTTTCTTACCTCCTACTTCCCTTCCTCCCACTCCTCCACCCCCTCTCTCTCTCTCTCTCTTTCGTTTACCAGTTCTCTTGTGTCTCTTTTCTTACCTGTATTGTTTTGTTTTGTTTTGTTTTGTTTAACGTTGTTTCATATTCTAATTAATCCACGTCTCTCGTTTCTTCCATCACCAACTGACAAACTTGATTTATTGCAAGAAAAAAATTAAAAATTGGGTTTTCATTCGAGATAAGTAGGGCTAGATGTATCAAAGTTTTAATGTTCTCTTTTCGAGATCGACAAATACAAAATAGATAGATAGATAGATAGATAGATAGATTACTCATGAAAAAGTAAATCACGACTACTCCTTTTTTCTAAAAAGAGAACTTTCTTCTAAACTAAGTTTAGCAGGATTTTGTTATTTCAAAAAATTTTTAGAAAAAACATTGTGCAATAAAAATGCATATTATTCGATCAATTTTGGTTACAGAATTTCAATTTAGTCGATTAATTTGGTTTCTTTACTTAAAGACATATCAACCTTTGTGGATTATTTAATGCCAAAGTTATTGTAAAATAACAGCAGTGATACTATTTTACCCATATCGGAGGATATAAGGGGATTTCAGCACCTTTCCCAAGGGCATTAGTCCAAAAGTGAATGTAATTACACGAGTGGAATTCGAACTCACTTACTTAGAGGTGACAGTGCAGGGCTTTAGATAGATAGATAGATAGATAGATATGTATGTATGTATGTATGTATGTATGTATGCAATAACCTTAAGGGTAAGTCATTTATGAACAATTGGACTTCCCAAATCAGAGTTGGTAAAGTGAAATGGGGAGAGATATTATCTGATATTTGCTGTGATTAGACTCGTATATAACACTAGAATTTTTTTATATGGGGAGTTATCCTTGAAATACGTACTTGTCTTAGTACTCACCGTAGTCGTCATAGTGTAAATCTAAATAACTATGTGAAATGAGGTTGTATTGCCTTGAGGTTCGATTCCCTGTGTCTAGATTTAATTCGGAGTTGAAATTGCCCCACGCTAAATACAAAATACGACACGTATGGTTTTGTTTAGTGGTTTGTTTGTTTGTTTGTTTGTTTTAGTTTTTTAATCACGGTAAAAACTAATTTCTTTGTCCTTCAACTTTTTCCTCCTTCGACAAATGGGTGCACCTCTCCCAATCTTAACTATTACTTATTTGTCATTCGAAAATGGTAAAAAAAATAATTTGTTTTTTTCAATCGTCTCTTCGGAATTACTATGTACCCCAGATCCAAACTGATAATCAAGGGTCCACTCCTGGCTGTATCTTTCCATTCCACTTACAGGTGTAGGATCAGGATCAGTCTTCTGTCGGAATTATTCAATCTGAATTGTCTCAAAAAGGAATGCCGACGGAGCAGAGTAATGTTCGCCTCTAACTTCATATAAAAGTCAGGCTCCGCACAATAAACTTGATCATAACTTCCAGTTTTCGAGGGGAGGCATTTAAACACATATTCTCATGAGGAGTTGCTCCCTGTGTTAAAGATTGGGGGTCCATACGTTTAAAATGTTTTGCGAATTCTTTCACACCAGAAGATATTTAGTATCCTGGGTATGACACTAAACTGCATCCGGTGGTGAGGATCCAGCTCTGGAGTTTTGAGGAATGTGGAGTGTTCCTTCATTGCCAGATACATTCTGTTCTGGAGTGATAGTACCAGTCAGGGATAACATCTTTGAATCAAATAGCTCTAAGGCAATGTTTGAAATAATTTTAAACTAAATTTATTCTTAAAACATTGATATGGCAACAAAGTCTGGAATCTTTACCCGTTAAAAATGATTGAGAACTTTATTTATACACTGGCTCTTAAAACATTGGTGTTCTTTCTGTTTCTTAAATTAGGTAAAAACCTCAAATTTAGTTATAATATCAATGTTTTCAGACCAAATTTATGGATAAATTTCACAATCCTTTCAAACAGGTCGTCAAATCATCGAAGGAGTACGTGCAAAAACTCTCAAGGTAACAATTTTGTTTGTGGATTTATCCAAAGCATTTGGTTCCATACATTGAGCAAAGATGGAGCACATGCTACGAGCATATGGTCTTCCTAAAGAAACTGTTACCGTTATAATAATGAGCTACAAAAACAAGAAAGCAATGGTTCGCTCACCCAATAGTGACTCCAATTTCTTTGACATCGTCGTTAGAGTTTTGTAAGAAGATACACAGGCACAATTTTTATTCATAATCTGCTTTGATTACGTACTACGAACGTCAATTGATCTCATGAAAAATTAGTTTCTTACTTAAAAAAGAGCAAGAAGCAGATAATATATCTCGCCCAAATTATTACTGATGCAGACTATGCAGATGATCTGGCGCTTCCTGAAAATACATCTGCTCTTGATAAGTGTCTGCTGCATAGGGTTGAGTGAGCAGTAAGAAGCATTGGTCTCTACGTGAACACAAATTCATCTTTTAATAAAGGTGGTGCCATCTTCTCCTCAAACGGCAGGCTACTGAAATTAGTAGACCATTCCACAAACCTCGGTAGAAATATCTCATTTACTGAAAGCGATGATAACACACGCATAGGTACAGCCTCCGCAACTATTGACAGATTAATGACAGATAAAATAAAATGGTAATTCTTCCAAAGTGTACACATTTCAGTACTATTGTATGGTTCATCCACTTGAACTCTAACGAAACGCCAAGAGAAATAGCTCAATGGAAACTAAGCAAGAATGCTGCATATTGTTATGAACAAATCCTGGAAGCAGCACCTCCCAAAGCAGCAGCTTTATGGCCATTTACCTTCCATCTCAGAAACCATCCAGGTAAGACGAACAAGATATGCTGGGCACTGCTGGAGAAGTAAAGACGAACTCATAAGCGGTGTTCTTTATTGGACTCATACACATGGACACACCAGTGCTGACTGATCTGCAAAAACTTACATTCATCAGTCCCGTGCGGACATCGGACACCGTCTGGAGGATTTACTAGTTTGATCGTAACAGAGAAGGATAGTAAAAAAGAGTTTAAAGAATTTGTGCGTGTTGCTGCCGTTGTTGTTGAAGATGATTACTTATTTAAAATCATCGTGAACTTTATTAATACATTGGCTCTTAAAACATTGATATCGTAATTTAACAGAAATAGTTACTTGAAGATATATTTGTATAAGTTATTCGAAATGCTACTAGCCTCACCGTTGATTCGAACTCGGGTCGTCGTATTAATTTCCTCCGATGAAAACCATTCCACCACGACCGCCTATTCAGCGAAAGATAAAAAATTGTTTTCAAATTATCATTATCTCGGCGTCTATTATTATTTTATTTGTCTCGATCTCTGAGATGAAGGTTGAATTTTTTTTATCACTTAGAATATTTGGACTTTTGCCTTCATTGATATATTCACAACGTTTCGGCCGATGCGTCCTTCGGCTTTCTTGAAGTGTTTCATATCAAACTCGGGAGTCCAAACAGAATTTCAAAATGAACCCTTTATTTAATCCATGGGATAAAGTAAAAAGTAAGTTGGCGACCTTAGTCGAGGGTGACCCGAAAGCCCCCTTTTCAATAGCTACTAAAACCGAGATGTACGGGAGGGCGCTACTACTTTCCCTTGATTGCTCCATTTTACCCTTGATCCTTACCTTATATTACTGAATGTTAAGCAAGGCGACATCAAGTACCATTTTCTGAGTCTTTGGTATGACTTGACCTGGGATTGAACCCCGGTCTCCCAGACCATGGGTGAACATTCTACTCATGAGGCAAATGACCTGGTTAGATTGTTCTAATTTCGTTAACTATGACCAGCAACAAGTGTTATGCAATGTTATTTATTCATGGCATATCAACCAGTGCAGGTTATGCAATGCCAAATCCTGTTTTTACATATATATTAAATACATATGATTTGTATAATCATTTTGTAGATACATTTTTAAACTAGTTTGAGCTCATTTGTTTGTATAGCGTTAAATTGATTCATGTATTTCTATCTACATCCGCCTAAACCGGAACCCAGCTACATAGTCTGAAACGAGCAGCTGTGGGCGTAGGCCTCCATGTTAATGCACACAAGAATATATGTGCTTTAATCAAACAACCCAGCTACTTAGTCTGAAACGAGCAGCTGTGGGCATAGGCCTCTATGTTAATGCACACAAGAATATATGTGCTTTAATCAAACAACCCAGCTACTTAGTCTGAAACGAGCAGCCGTGGGCATAGGCCTCTATGTTAATGCACACAAGAATATATGTGCTTTAATCAAACAACCCAGCTACTTAGTCTGAAACCTGCAGCTGTGGGCATAGGCCTCCATGTTAATGCACACATGAATATGTGCTTTAATCAAACAACCCAGCTACATAGTCTGAAACGAGCAGCCGTGGGCATAGGCCTCTATGTTAATGCACACAAGAATATATGTGCTTTAATCAAACAACCCAGCTACATAGTCTGAAACGAGCAGCTGTGGGCGTAGGCCTCCATGTTAATGCACACAAGAATATATGTGCTTTAATCAAACAACCCAGCTACATAGTCTGAAACGAGCAGCCGTGGGCATAGGCCTCTATGTTAATGCACACAAGAATATATGTGCTTTAATCAAACAACCCAGCTACATAGCCTGAAACGAGCAGCTGTAGGCATAGGCCTCCATGTTAATGCACACAATAATATATGTGCTTTAATCAAACAACCCAGCTACATAGTCTGAAACGAGCAGCTGTGGGCATAGGCCTCCATGTTAATGCACACAAGAATATATGTGCTTTAATCAAACAGGAGACATCTCCACATAAAACGATTGTTCTCTGAAATAAGTAGACAAGTTCGCCTAACTTGGAAGCAGTGTCTCATCAAACGAGACGGACATCAACATGCAACAAGCAAAGGCATAGACAGCTACCGATAGTCTATCGGTCATATGGAAGTCACATCTGACGATAAAATAAAACGCATTTTTATTCCAACCTGCAGTCGTGTCGATACTGCTGTAGGGATGCACTACATGGACACTAACTAAACGTATTGAGAAAAAGCTTAACGGCAACTACACAAGAATGTTGATAGCTACATTGAATAAGTCCCTGAGGCAGCACCCCACAAAGCAGCTGCTGTACGGCCACTTACCACCCATCACGATAATTATCCAAGTTAGACGAACCAGACATGCAGGACACTGCTAGAGAAGTAGAGAAGAGCTCATAAGTGACGTACTCCTTTGGACCCCCCTCGCACGGGTAAAGGTAGAACGACCAGCTAGGACCTACATGCAACAGCACTGTGCCGATAGGATGTTGCCTTGAAAATCTACCGGAAGCGATTGATGATAGGGAAGGGTGGCTGGAGAGGGTCAGGGAGATCCGTGCTGATGGCACGACATGATGATGATGTTTTCTATCAAACACGTACATTTCAATTTACATATTTACCCGGGTAGGATATGACACATGGTCAATTTTTAATCGGAGTTCAGGTTTAAATTCAGAGTTTTCCTTCTCCTAGACTAGTTGCCTCACCAAGGCTGAAGAACCTAGTCTGCCCTACTATTTACCCATAGCTGGAGGGAGAATAATTGGATTTATACCTTTCCCAAGGGTATTAATGCAATGTGAAATGCAATCAGTCTCATCTAGGTTTTGAACTCGTGTTGCCATCCCCATTTCCCACGACGATAACCATTACACCACGGGCACACAGTCAAAGGATTTCAAGTATTGCTATGTAACAGTAAAAAATGTAACATCAGTTATTTGCACACTGTTAAATGGATATACGTATATTATTCATCAGTTTTACGGCCACTTACTACCCATCACGAAAACTATCCAAGTTAGACATGCTGGAGAAGTAGGGACAAACTCATGAGTAACTTACTCCTGCGGACAGTTTAATGCTTTCAAGTATTATTATGTATCACTAACAGTTTAATTAAACATCAGTCATTTGTTTGCACACAGTTAAATGATCAAACAGTTCTATTTCAAACAATTCAGTTTACTATGAGTTCACAGTTTAAATGTCAAACAGTTCTATTTGACCCATAGATAGGACCCTATCAGGTGCTACCACTTCGGACCAGATTGGACCTGGGAGTGATGGCAATGAAGGGGTATTTCGCATTCCCCAAAGCTCCAGCATTGCTGGAGTCTCACAATCAGATTGTTTTGTGTCATATCAAGGACATTTGTTGAGGAAGGTGTCGTACCCCTCTGCATAGATGCAGTTGGTGTATTTTACAGCCCCAACCGGCTGGGCTAGTATAGAGATGACTATCATATGGGAACTATTAAATAAAAAAGTTAGATAAAAAAAAAAGTGGACTAAATTCTCGGCCATGTGGCACAACGGACATAGGCATTTGTTTAAAAGAAATTTCTAGGTGAAATCATCTGGAAGTTGCTGGTTCAATCCCAACAACAAGAAAATAACAAGCAATAGTTACTATAGCCTAATGCTTGTACCCGGTCATAGTAAACGGAATAAGAACAATCTACCACATCGATTAGATAAAGAGTTCGGTTCAAAGTTCCGTATGAACCTCCGAGTTCAACATGAAACACCCGAGGAGGGCCGAAGGACGCATCGGCCGAAACGTTATAAATATAATGTGGAGGTGCCCGTGGTGTAATGGTTATCGTTGTAGGAAATGGACACGGCGACACGAGTTCAAATCCTGGACGAGACTGATTGCATTTCACATTGCACTAATACCCTTGGAAAGGGTATGAATCCAATTATTCTCCCTCCAGCTATGGGTAAAATAGTAGGGTAGTCTGGGTCTTTCAGCCTTGGTGGGGCAACTAGTCTAGGAGAAGAAAAACTCTGAATCCAAACCTGTTAAACACCGCTTAAAAATTGACCTTGTGTCATATCCTGCCCGAGCGGAGGGGTTGGTAAATATGTATATGATGATATATTCATATTTTTTTAGGAGGCGCCCGTGGTGTAATGGTTATCATCGTAGGAAATGGACACGGCGATACGAGTTCAAATCCTGGACGAGACTGATTTAATTTCACATAGCACTAATACCCTTGAGAAAGGTATGAATCCAATTATTCTCCCTCCAGCTATGAGTAAATAGTAGGGCAGACTAGGTTCTTCAGCCTTTGGGAGAAGGAAAACTCTGAATTCAAACCTGTTAAACTTCGCTTAAAAAATTAACCTTGTGTTATATCCTGCTCAAGCGGAGGGATTGGTAAATATGATAAATATAATAATAATAATAAAGATGAAGACAATAGTCCGAATACTCAAAGTGATAAGATCTATTTTTTTTTATTCGCTTTAAAGAGTTAGCTGATGGTCTTTCACGGGAGTCTATGTTACAGCAAGTCTCCTCATGTCTCCAGAACTCTCCTCAGTATTCTAGCTGATCTTAAATATACTGTAGTCTGGATGGTCTCGATTCTTTAACTGATTTCCAGTTCTTCCAATCTTTTTTTCAAACCTTTGTGACCGTTCCAAGTGCACCAACAACAATTGGTATCACCGTCCTCCACATCTTCCTCAGTTTTTATTATTATTATAATTATTATTTACTTGTTATTCCTTCTTGGGCATCTCTCCTTTTTACTATCTTCTCACATCAACTTTTGAGAAAAAAACGAGAATTTTTGCACAGAACATATTCACTATTAATACAATATCTATTTACAGTAGATCAAATTCTAGAAAGCAATTCATCCGACAATTCGCAAAAATACCTTCTTAAATTCTTTTTCTTATTATTATTTCTAAAATCGTCCAAATTCATCTGAATTTTTTTTTTTTTAACATTACTGCACTTTTTTGGTTTAATAAAGCAATTTGTTCCAAAAATATATTACTGATTTGGTTAGTCGACTTTGTTCTTGGAATCTTTCGTGACTGTTAAATTGAAAAAAATAATCCGGCTGAATATGCTCAGCAAATCAACAGATTCTCTAATGATGATAATGATAATGATGATTTGTAACCGGGCTGGGGTGGGAGAGTGTGAGAGACTTGCAGAGTGCTGAAAAATGTCTGTTTTTAATCAAATTCCATCTACGACCACACCTGGGAGATATTCGTCAAAATATGACGGTGATTGCTACTGTTTTTTGTTTTTGTTTTTGCTTTTGCCGTTTTGTTTTATCTTGTTTTTTTGTTCGTTATTGTTTTATTTTGTTGTTTTTTTGGGGGGGGGGTATTCTTTTAAATTTATTGCTGAATTTGTATGTTTTAAGTGATTTCAGAGGGAGAAAAAAAGACAACGAAATAATTTCCTGACAATATCCCGACAAAATCAGAGAGAGAAAAAAAAGGCTTAGAAATGTTTTCTTTAAAAAAAAAGATTAAAATTTAAAAAAAAAAAACTGTTTCAAATTAATGAAGGAATTTAGACTTTTTCTTCGAGTCCTGTTTTCTTTGGCATTGTGTATTTATGTTCCTTAACTATTATTTCGAAATTATTCCCGGCAACAGAAGAATTTCAAAAGAAACTATCTTTGAGAAAACATGGTCGGCAGAATCATTGTAGCTGCTCCTCTTAAGACTATAAAGGCACGGTTCTCCCTACCCTACCGCTGTATTACATCAGGTGGCAGTCAAAAAGAAGCTTGGAAAGTTTAACACCTTATCTACTGAGTACTCTGATATCGAAAGCATCCCTGCAACCATCCTTTGCATAAGAGAACTTATGAAATTACACAGAACTTCAAATTATGTATAATAGAATGGGAATTTCGTGGGAGTGAAGTAGAGCAGTCCACAGATTGTATTAAAAAACTGTTTACATATTTTACAGCTAGCATTAGACAATAATTATGTGTTTACGTTTTAACTATCTATCTATCTATCTATCTAATTCTTCCTTTTTTTCCGAGTGTCTCTGTAGCGTAATGGCTGAAGTGTTGGACTATGTCATCGAAGTAAGTGAGTTCGATCTCCAGTCGATGAAGCTCACTTTCGAACTAATAGTCTTGGGAAAAGATATGAGCTCGTATCAAGCTTTGGTTCAGAGCGAGCCTACGAAAAGGAACAATGGCAGACTTGAGACCGTAAGGCTACCAATTTCGGCTGGGCTACCTCCGGGTGGGCGAACTGCATTATTGACTCCTTCGGCTCATCAGGCTCACATTGCACTAAGTGAGCCGATGAGCAACATAGACCAGCAGGGTTCGAGCCTCGGCTCGTTCCCGACCTTCCCCTCTCCTTATCCCCACTTTAATCGGCCTTCGGGCAATTGACCTTGTGTCGAGCCTTGTCTGGTAGGAGACATTGGTAAATAGGGAGCCCGTATCAAGCAGTTATGAGAATAAATGGTACTACTACTGTTCTTCGGCAAGAACGGCACTGGTTGTAAATAACCCGTGAAGGTTGATTAAAAAAAAAACAAATAATTGTTTTTCGTAAAACTTTTCTTTTTTTTTTTTTGCTTTCTTCTCGTACTTTTCATATCTTTCATCTATCTTATCCTTTTTTTCATTCTGTCTCACTTTTTTCATTTTCTATCATTCTTTTTTCATTCTGTCTCATTCTTTTTTCATTCTGTCTAACTTTTTTTTCATTCTGTCCCATTCCTTTTACATTCTGTCTCTTTTTTCATTCTATCTCATTATATTTCATTCTGTTCCATTCTTTTTTCATTCCGTTCTATCCTTTTTTCATTCTGTCTAACTTTTTTTTCATTCTGTTCCATTCTTTTTTCATTCCGTTCTATCCTTTTTTCATTCTGTCTAACTTTTTTCATTCTGTCTCGTTCTTTTTTCATTCTGTCTCATTCTTTTTTCATCCTGTCTCATTCTATTTCCATTCTACTTCATTTTTTTTCATACTATCTATTTTCATTTTATCAATCTCAATCTTATTCGCTAGTTGACTCATTCTTTTCAATCGATCTCCTTCGATCCTGACAGCTATTTATCAATCCAATCTGTTCACATCAATAAAAACATGACCCATAAATAAGTACACTCCGAAGAATTACAAAATAAATAAACAAAAAGTCTACTAAAGCAAAAATACTTGGATTTTATTATTTCAGTAGAACATAATCTCCTCAAAATTAATTGTTCGAGATATTATCTATCACTTAACTCTAAAGAATCGAATGTCTATAACCAAAATGTACCGAATATCCTTTTGGATTGTGTAAAGTCCTTCTAAAAATCCTGCTGCATTTAGTTTCGAAGAAAATAATCTTTTTTATTAAAGAAATGAAGAGGGGGCCAATTCATTGACGGGTAATATTCTATCTATGCGTGTATTTGTTGATCAAGAAGAGAGACCATGATGTTTACAATATCTAGCGACCTAGCCCCTTCTTTTTATTTCAACTCTTTGTATTTGTTGATTGATCCAGAAAAGTGAATACAATAGCAAGCTATCCCATTCTTTTCACAATCTATCTCTCCGTGTATTGGTTGATATAGAAAAAAAAACATAACGTATACATAATCTATCTACCTTGCTTCCTCATTCAATATATATATATATATATAATGCATAAACGCTAATGGCAACACGATTATTTCATTCGGGGGTAGGGGGGCATATATATATAGTCATCCACAGACAGATCTGTTTCGTTCTATCAGAACTCATCAGTGTGGCTAGACATACTAGCTTCCTGTAGCTGGGATCGAAACCCAGGTGACTCAAACGCCAATCCGAGACTCTACCCCTCAGCTACGAAGGAACCAGCAGCAGCGAAGTAAATTTTAAACGGTTATGAATCACAATTACTATTGTTTACATAGATCCGCTTAACGGCTACCGAGAACTCTATTCATATATGAAGAGCCTTGCATAAACGCTAAGGGGGTAGGGGAGTATATATATATATTTATATGTAAAGTAAAGTATATATATATATATATATATATATATATATATATATATATATATATATATAAGTAAAGTATACATACGTAAGTAAAGTTGATTAACGTAGTCGAGGGCGACCCGAAGGCTCCCTTTTCAATAGCTACTACACTGAGGTGTAGGGGAGGGCGCTACTGTTTCCCCCAGATTTCTCCACTTTATCCTTGATACGTATAATGCTGAGTGTTAAGCAAGGATGTATCAAGTACCAATTTTTTTTTAAGTCTTTGGTATGACTCGACCTGGGGGTGAACCCGGGTCTCCAGGGCCATTGGCGAACACTCTACCCACTGGGCCAATGAGCCGGATATATCCACGTATTTATTGATTTAGAAATGATAATATTGTGTATACAATAACTACCTAGCTCCTTCTTTTCATCCTATCTATCTATCTATGTATTTGTTAATAAAGAAAAGGGAACAATATACAATAACTACCTAGCTCCTTCTTTTCATCCTATCTATCTATCTATCTATCTATCTATCTATCTATGTATTTGTTAATATAGAAAAGGGAACATTATACAATAACTACCTAGCTCCTTCTTTTCATCCTATCTATCTATCTATCTATCTATGTATTTGTTAATATAGAAAAGGGAACATTATACAATAACTACCTAGCTCCTTCTTTTCATCCTATCTATCTATCTATCTATGCATTTGTTAATATAGAAAAGGGAACATTATACAATAACTACCTAGCTCCTTCTTTTCATCCTATTTATCTCTCTATCTATCTATCTATCTATCTATGTATTTGTTAATATAGAAAAGGGAACATTATACAATATCCATCTTGCTAATTCGCTCATCCTTTTCATTATATATATACATGTATTTGTTCATTTAGAAATAAGGATAATGTGTATACAACAGCTACCAAGCTTCTTTTTTTCCTTCTCTCTCTATCTTCCCTTATATTTGTTGATATAGAAAATCGAACATATTACATACTCTATCTAGCAAGCTTGCTCATTGCTTTCCTTCTATCTATCTATTTATCTATCTATCTAAGTTCCTTTCTATCTATCTATCTATCTATCTATAAATTGATTTATCTCTTAATTGTATGCTCTGTTTCAAGACTTTCTGCAATGCGCACTTGATTTGCCCCTTTGGACTATCATTTTTCTGTTAAAAAATTGATTATAAGAGAAAAACCCACTTTCTCACGAAGATGAAGGGTGACACGGGATTATTGCTGGGGCCCTCAAATGTTCGTGTGAGTAGTTTCATAAATTATCCGATTTCGTTAGCCTCTCTCTTAGTTGTATCAGATATCAGGGTGTCTTTTGGGTATTTTGTGTCTCTAGTCACAACGGCGAAAATAATGCATTTAATTATAACATTCTCTGTTCCTATCTATCATAATCTATTCATGAGGATAGATAGATAGATAGATAGATAGATAGATAGATAGAAACAGACTCATACATATATACATACATACATACATACTGATAGATAGGCAAAGATTATCATCGAAATATAGAAAACTGAAACATATATGCTGATTATATATATATATATATGTGTGTGTGTGTGTGTGTGTGTGTGTGTGTGTGTGTGTGTGTGTGTGTTTGCGCGCACGCGCGTGTGTGTGTGTGAGAGAGAGAGAAAGAGAGAGAGAGAAAAAATATAAAAAATATCATCAAAATAAAAATAGAGAGAATATACATGAGAATATACAGATAGATAGATAGATAGATAGATATGAACAAACTGAGACATGAGCAGATTGAGATGGATAGAATTAAACTGGTTTTTTGAATTTATTGCTCAAATTCCTGTGTCTCACGTCTAATTACATCCACCCGGTGACGTCATTGTTTGGTCTACGGGTACCTGTCATCAGGTGCGAAATTGCATTAATAAAATCTAAAAAAACGATGGGAAAGGGTTGAATGAGTGCAGGTAAATCCTTCTTGGCGATCTTTATTGTTAAACAACTGTCCGCACAGGTGCGACTTCATCAAATACGATGTCATCTTCAGTGCTATTGCCCATGGTAGACTATCAACACACGATAACTTAAACTGGTTCTGAAATTAAATTAGCCCTTATGCCTACAAAGGAGTTGGACGATGAAGGTAACATATTTAAAGGTATAGAAATCTGTTTCCATAGATTAACTCCATCCATTAAAATATTTTTTCATAGCAGAAAACCTGTTCTATCAAATGGTGTTTTTTTGTGCTGTCTGTATTTGTCGAAATTTCCGAAAAAATAAATCGGAAATATTAATTTCTAAGTGCTCCGAGTTGATATTTGCCTGCTGAGGCTCAAGGTGGGAAGATTATGTTGCGCCATTACTTCTAGTGATAAACAGTTGGCTGCTTAGAAAGTTTCCAAGAACGCTTGAAAATCTATCGAAACTTTTTCAATTAAGAATTATTGAAATTTTTGAACTGGGGTTGAAAAAATCCGCCAAACCGTATCTTTGCAGAGGGATAACCTCCCCGCTCAACGAGAATCCTGAAGATGAATTTGAACCACCTGGTGGTGAGGCTCGGCAGGGAGCTTTAGGAAATGTAGAGTACCCTTTCATTGCGATTACTCCCTGGTCCACTCTGATCTGGAATGGAAGTACTTATTAGGGTCCTATCTATTGGTCCCATAGAACTTTGTAATCATTAACTATACTTATAACCATTAAACTGTAGGCGAATAAATGATTTATATCAAATTGAATTATTAGTATTACATTGCAATTCTTGAAACCATTTAACTCTATGAAAGCAAATAATCTTTGGCTCGTTCAAAAAATGTTACCATTCAAAAATTATATATATATATATATAGGTATTCTTTGGTCCAGTTAAACCGGAGTTGGGAGTAATTTCATCAGGACAAGAAGTTATTCAAGCATGAATATTTAAAATTTTCCTGGTAAAGAGCTCAATGTACCAATAATACAGAGCAATAAATTCTTTAAGAAAACAACAAAACCGGTCACATAGGATTATAAATTTATTTCAATCCTTTTAAGGTTATTAATTAAAGTTTAAATCTAATTCAATATAAAATTTGTAATTTAAGTCAAAATGTAATTAAAAAATAAAAAATTTAAAAAAGTTTTTTAAATAAATTTTCTACATTTCTAACCGAAATTAAAATTTAAAACGGAAATGGGCTTAATGAGGAGATAACTCTTCACCCCTCTTCTATCCCCTCCCACTTTTCGGTGTCTATTCTAGTTTTTTTATCTAGAAGATCTGAAGAAGTCCTGTTAATTTTTTTCGTGTTTTTGGAAATTTCAAAAATGCATAACAGGATGGAAATAAATTTATAATCCTATGTGACCAGTTTTGTTGTTTTTCTTAAAGTATATATATATATGTGTGTGTGTGTGTGTGTGTGTGCACATTCATTTTGAAATGAATAGGTCAATGAGTAAACTTGGTTTTAGGCTTTTTATTTTATTCTATTTTGATTTTACACGTGTTTCTGACTTTAGAGTCGTCTTCAGGATGTTAATGACTGATTTGGGCGCTCCTTTTGTCTTTTATAGTGACGACGGTTTTGAAAGGGTTGAGGTTGAGGATTCGTGTCTGTAAATGTCATGTTGAAGTTAATTATGCGTGACAACCTTTAGCCTCACACAGATGTGTGTGGGAGAGTCCTCATGGTGTAATGGTTAAAGCGATGGACTGCGGAATCGTAGTAAGCGAGTTCGTACTCCAGTCGCGCTAATACGTTCACTTTCGGGCAAATACCCTTGGGAAAGGTATGAACCCCCTTACCCTCCGTGCTATGGGTTAAATAGTGCCGCTACTGTTCTTCTAGGAGAATGGCTTTGACATTAAATAACCTAAAAAAAGTTGATATGCCATTAAACAAAGAAACCAAACCAAACTAAACAGATGTGTGTGTATGAGTGTGTATGTGTTTACAAGAGTGTATTCTGTGTTTGAGTGTGTACGTGAGAGTTCGTATCCATATATGTGTATATACTTTAAGGGTTTTTGCTTTTTTCTTCATTTCCCTTCTCCTAAATAACTTAAGATATTATATATATATATATATATATATATATATATATATATATATATAATATCTTAAGTTATACACATATATGGATACGAACTCTCTCTCTCTCTATATATATATATATATATATGATTTTACATTAAATAACCCTCAAATCACCGGTGATTAGTATTTTTTGTTGCAATTATGTATTAAAGTAATTAATTTGTTGTAAACAATCATAATCTTAAGGTTAGATTAGGTTATTTGGTCTAA
Organism: Sepioteuthis lessoniana; assembly: GCA_963585895.1. Classification (NCBI taxonomy): domain Eukaryota; kingdom Metazoa; phylum Mollusca; class Cephalopoda; order Myopsida; family Loliginidae; genus Sepioteuthis; species Sepioteuthis lessoniana. The sequence goes on along the minus strand of OY757917.1, from coordinate 11,636,378 downwards.
AGGTATATCAACCCTTGAGGGTTATTTAATGGTTGTCATTGAATCGATGAACGAACATTATTATCAATATGCATATCTTTTATTCAGACGATACTCATTATCCACGGTGTCAGTTTTCTATGGTCAAATCCACAGAAAATAACCAATTGTACATACTTAGTATGTCCAAGATTTTTTACCGAAGAATCGCCACTAAAAATGTAATTCACGGCAATTATTCCCAGGTCCACTCTTACTCGGAGTGGTAATACGCGTCAAGATACTTCCTTTGGATCAAATAGATCTATTTAAAAAATTATTAGTATTTGTATTAGAAATACAAAAAACCATATAACTGTGCAAATTATTTGTATTATATAGGAATAATCAATACCATATAACTGTGTGCAAATTACTTGTATTGAATAGGAATACTTGAAACTATATAACTGTGCGCAAATTATTTGTATTGAAAAGGAATACTTAATACCACAAAACTGTATGAAAATTACTTGCATTGAATGGGAATACTTGAAACCATATAACTGTGGGAAAATTATTTGTATTGGACAGGAATACTTGAAACCATAAAACTGCTTTTATCCCCCTCACCACCAAAAATACATTAAAAAAATAACAAAAAAAACTATTGACATCAATATTTATGTATATATATATATATATACATGCATATATATACATATGGATGTACATATACAAATACATATATTTATATATATATATATATAAACACACACAGGAGAGAGTTTGAGTCTCATTGGATGCCCCATTCACATGACCTTGAGCCACATATATTCTTTAATGAAAGCAACAAGCTCGAAATATACCCGTAAGTAAGAACGAAATAAATAGTTCTTTTTAAAAAATGCAAATTTTCCATTGGACCAATTCATTTTGAAATATTTACTTTTTTCTTTCTTGGGACCAACAACAAAATTAATAAATTTTTTTTTTCTGTTGTAGGTCCAAAGAGAGAATATATATATATATATATATATATATATATATATATATATATATATGAATACAACTATTTTCTCCTGTCATGTTTAACTAGTAGCGCAGACTCGGCTTTTTCACCCTGGTATGTCAACCAGTCTAGGAGAAAGAGAACTCTGAATTCAAAAGTTTTAAACCCCGCTTAAAATAGACCTTGTGTGACATTTTTCTCCTACGGAGGGGTCGGTATATATATATATATATATATATATATATATATATATATATATATATATATATATATATTCCTGCTCAAGCAAGTGAAATAGGACTGGGCATTATTGAAATACAATGGTTCTTAACTTACCATTTTTGAAACAACGTTTGTACCGACTTTCGAAAGCATTGATCTCTTTCCATTCCATAAATAGCAGGTCAGTAAGTGCCAAAGATAAAATCCTTCCCTATAATTGTATGTGATCAATTTAAATGGAAGAGTATAAACTTTTAAAGGTAAAAACCTTCCTTATTTTTATACATAAATTCATTCAAGACACTAAAAAATATTTTTTAAAACCAAATATTATATACTCTATATCTAATAAATAAATATAATCTACGATCAATTTCCTTCTCAACCAAAAATACCAAGAATTTCTTATTCATTTTCATCATCATCATCATCATCATCATCATCAAGTTTTGCTGAACGGATTCCCTTGACTATCTATCTATCTATCACACACACAGACACACACAGACTATCTATCTATCTATCACACACACAGACACACTCTCTCTCCTCTCTCTCTCTCTCTCTCTCTCTCTCACACACACACACACACACGCGCGCGCGCGCGCGATATTTGTCTCTGCCTCTTTCCAGACAGGACTTGATACTAGGTCAATGACCCGAAGGTCGATTATAGTGGGGGTTAGCAGAAGGGAAGGTTGGGAACAAGCCGAATCCCGAGCCCTGCTTGACTATGCTGGTCATCGACCCACTTAGCACAATGAGGGTCTGATGAGCCAAACTGGACTTGGACCCAAATCTGGATCCAGGCACGTATGTCTGATTATAGCTTAAACTAGTCAGTAAAGTCCAGTGCTATACAAAGGGCTTAAAGGACACATACACACACACACACACTAGCCCTGTGTTGTTATCGGCCATCTCTCATGGTAGGTCTTCTAGACTGCATCCGATGTCCGCACAAAACTTAGGTTTGTAAGTCTTTGCTTGTTACTCAAAACTGGTGTGTTCATGTGTAGGAATTCAAAGAATATAGCTTAAGAACTCGTCCTTACTTCTCTAGCGGTGGTCAACATATTTTGTTCAGCTTACTTGAATGGTTTGTGAGATAGAAGGCAAATGGCAGTACAGCTACTGTTTTGTGAGGTGCTGCTTCCATGATAATTTTTGCGTAGTTCCCATCTAGTTTTTTTTTCTCCAAGCGTTTCGTTAGAGACCCAGTAGGTCTGCCATACAGTAGAGCTGAATCGGCTACAGCTTTAAATTCCCGTTTTATTTTATTTGAGAGAGATATTTCCATATAATCAATGACCTGACGATAGCAGCCCATACCTTCCCTATGCGTATATGACATCACTTTTAGTAGCTGGCTACTGAGGGATATAAAGTGGTCAAATAATTTCAAACCAATACAAATGAATCAAATTTCGGCATTAGAAAAAAGTAAATAAAGTTGGTGACCTTAATTGAGGATTACCCGAAGGCTCCTTTTTCAATAGCTACTACACCGAGGTGTCGGAGAAGGCTTTACTCCATGCCCTTGATCCGTACCTTATAATGCTGATTGGTAAGCTAGGCCGCACCAAGTACCATTTTTTGAGTTTTTGGTATGACTCGATCTGGGATTGAACCCTAGTCTCCCGGACCATTGGCGAACACTCTACTCATTCGGCAAATAAGGAGATTTTATGCCGTTGAACAAATAAACCTAATGAAACTCTTTCTTAAAGAGGGAGCCCATACGTTAAATGAATACTTCCAGCCACATGCTGAAAGAAGTATTCACTTGAGACCATATAATTACTCGCAAATTATTGGTATTTGATAAGGTTTGGTTTCTTTGTTTTATGCCATATCAACCTTTGTAGGTTATCTAAGGCCAAAGCTATTCTCCTAGAAGAAAAGTAGTGGTACTATTTAACCCATAACTGGGAGGATAAGGGGGTTCATACCTTTCCCAAGGGTATTTGTCCGAAAGTGAACGTAATAGCGCAACTGGCGTACGAACTCGCTTACTACGATTCCGCAGTCCATCGCTTTAACCATTACACCACGAGGACACCCCTCAAGAATACTTGAAACAAATAATAGTGCTAAAAGAAATGCTTATCATAAATAATTACTTTACACCATATAATTCTGTATAATTAATCAGTATTAGATTGGAACTCTTAAAATCATACAACTGTGTGAAAATTTCTAATTTTTTATGGGAATAATGATATAACTGTGTGTAAATATAGGAAGATTATCAAACATTTACTAATGAATCAAATTTCGACATTAAATAACCCATAAGATGTTGATATGCCATTAAACAAATAAACCAAATGAAATCTTTTCATAAATTTCCTCCAGATGTTCTTTCCAGGACACTTTTTAATTTCCTCGTGATGTCCTGCTAGTTTATATCTGAGAAAATTACCATTTTTACAGTAACACACACAAACACCCACACACACATGTGCACACACACACACACACACACAGATGCGCACACACACACACAGATGCCTACACACACATACACAAACACACACACACATGTGCACATGCGCGCACACATACATACATACATACATACATATATACACACACAGACGCCTACACACGCATACACAAACACGCACGCACACACACACACACATGCGCACATACACACACACACACACAGATGCCTACATACACATACACAAACACACACACACGCACATGTACACATGCGCATACACCCACACATACACACACAGACAGACGCCTACACACGCATGCACAAATACGCACACACATGTACACACACAGACGCCTATACACGCATACACACACACACATACGTGCACACACACACATACACAAACACAGACGCCTACACACGCATACACAAGCACACACACACACACCTACACACGCATACACAAACACACACACATATGCGCACACACACATACACACAAAACACACGCCTACACACGCATACACACACACACGCAGAGACATGCGTACACACACACATACACACACATACCCACACACAAAGACGCCTACACACGCATACACACACACACACATGCGCACACACGCATTTATATAAAGACACGTACAAATATATTTACTAGATCAATGAATCTACTTGTAACCGAATTATTGAGAAAACGGATTTTTAGTACGATTTTCTATGATGACGTATAACTTACTTTTGTCTTCTGATAAAAGGGAAATTAATTTTGAATCAATTCAGCTACAAAATGTTCAGTTATGGCTATGTTTTGGGTATCCGACCAAAGCAAACTATCAGATCTTGTACATTTGTCTTTCCCTTTTTCAAAATTAAATCATAGATAACACAATGTAGTTCATTAATTGTTTAAAGGGTGACAAATCAGGCGAACAGAAGGAGTTGAACACGTTTTCTTATTTATTTCCAATGTGATGGACCGCCGATTTAAAGTAATCAAGTTTGAATTCCAGACATGCTATGACGTTTAGTTTCGGACTAATGCCCTTTTGGAAAGATATGAAACCCCTCCCCCATTCTCCCGACAATGAGTTGAATAGTATCATTACTATTCATCTAAAAAAGTACTATTCATAAAAGAAATCAAACCAACCCCCCAGTCAACTGGAGCTGTAGAATAAACTGCATCTTTGTAGAGGGGTAAGACACCGCCCATCTCTAACGAGTGTCCGAGATAAGACACAAAAAAATATGATGCTGAGGCTCCAGTTATGCTGGAGCTTTGGGGAATACGGAGTACTCATTCATTGCCTTTGCTACCAGATCTACTGTGACCCAGAGTGGCAAGACCTGATATGGTCATATCCATGGGTTAAATAGAACTGTTTGACATTTAAACTAAGTACAAACAAATGACTTATTCTAAACTGAATTGTTTAACATTAAACTGTTTGATCATTTAACTGTGTGTAAACAAATGATTGATGCTAAATTGAATTGTTAGTGATACGTAGCAATACTTGAAACCATTTAACTGTGTGCAAATAAATGAATTCTAATTGGTGGATAGCAATAATTGAAACTGAGTAGAAACAATATCAATTCTAGTGGGCAAATAAATTATTTCTCACTCATTAAAATATGAAATTTCCAATAAACAATTTACAAATCATCTACATCTATTTAAATGTGTACAATCAAAACGCTGATGAGACATTGTTGCTGTTAAATAGTAATAATTGAAATCACTAAAATGTATACAAAAAATCACTGATGTTACATTGTTGCTGTTACATAGCAATACATGAAATCATTTATATACCTACAAACAAATCACTGATGTTAAATTGTTACTGTTACAGAGCATTACTTAAAATCATTTAAATGTGTATAAATAAATGACTGATGTTACATTGTTAATGTTACATAGCAATACTTGATATCATTTAACTGTGAGCAAAAAGATGAACTCAGGCTCGTTTAAAGATGGAAGACCAGACAATTCGACGACATACTGCTCCGACACTGCAACGCAGTATACAATCAAAATCCGATAGATAGATGGATGAAGGGATGCATACTCCCCTTCCCTAAAAAGGGGGACCTCGGATTAGCCAAAAACTACCGAGGCATAACACTTACATCGATAGCTGCCAAAATCTACAATGCCCTACTACGAAACCGAATAGAACCCAAAATCGACAACATACTTAGAAAAAACCAAAATGGCTTCCGAAGAAATAGATCCACGACCTCACAAATATTAACCATCCGCAGAATCCTTGAAGGTGTACGGGCAAAGAACCTACAAGCGACATTAATATTTGTCGACTTTACCAAGGCTTTCGATTCCATTCACAGAGGAAAGATGGAACAAATCCTACTAGCGTACGGCATACCTAAAGAAACCGTAGCGGCAATAACAATTCTCTATAGAAACACTAAAGTAAAAGTACGATCACCGGATGGAGACACAGAATACTTTGACATTGTAGCAGGAGTACTACAAGGGGACACGCTGGCCCCGTACCTCTTTATCATTTGTCTAGACTACGTACTTAGAACATCGATTGACAAAATCAAAGAGAATGGCTTCGAACTGACGAAAAAAAGAAGCAGAAGGTACCCCGCAACAACAATTACCGACGCCGACTACGCCGATGACATAGCGATACTGGCAAATACACCTGACCAAGCCGAACACTTCTGCATAGTTTGGAACGAGCAGCAGCAAGCATAGGCCTCTATGTTAATGCACACAAAACGGAATATATGTGCTATAACCAAACGGGGGACATCTCCACTCTAGAAGGAACCCCACTTAAACTAGTAGACAAATTCACGTACCTAGGAAGCAGCGTCGAATCAACCGAAAAGGACATCGAAACGAGGTTAACGAAAGCATGGACAGCTATCAATAGGCTATCGATTATATGGAAATCAGACCTAACCGATAAAATGAAACGCAGTTTCTTCCAGGCAGCGGTCACATCGATACTGCTATATGGCTGCACTACATGGACGCTAACAAAACGGCTGGAGAAGATGCTAGATGGCAATTACACAAGAATGCTGCGTGCAATCCTGAACAAGTCCTGGCAGCAACACCCCACAAGACACCAACTGTACGGCCACCTGCCCCCTATCACGAAAACTATTCAAGTTAGACGAACCAGACATGCAGGACACTGCTGGAGAAGCAGAGATGAACTCATAAGAGATGTACTCTTATGGATCCCCACACATGGCCGCGCAAAAGCAGGACGACCAGCACGAACGTACATTCAGCAGCTATGTGAGGATACGGGATGTTGTCCTGAAGACCTACCTAGGGCGATGAACGATAGGGAGGAGTGGCGAGAGAGGGTCAGGGATATCCGTGCTACCAGCGTGATATGATGATGATGATGATGATTGATTTAATATATATGTATGAACAAGATTTGGCATTCAACCTTCATTGGTTGATATACCATAAAATCTAACCAAACCAAGTCATATATATATATATATATATATATATATATAAAGACAATTTGGCATTAAATAACCTACAAAGGTTGATATGCCATAAAACCCAACCAAACCAAATTCTATATATTTAATATATATCTATAAAAAGGATTTGGCATTAAATAACCTACAATGGTTGATATGCCATAAAACCCAACCAAACCAAATCATATATAGTTAATATACATTTATAAATAGGATTTGGAGGTGCCCGTGGTGTAATTGTTATCGTCGTAGGAAATGATTACGGCGATACGAGTTCAAATCCTGGACGAAACTCATTGCATTTCACATAGCACTAATACCCTTGGGAAAGGTATGAATCCAATTATTCTCCCTCCAGCTATGGGTAAATAGTAGGACATACTAGGTTCTTCAGCCTTGGTTCGGCAACTAGTCTAGGAGAAGGAGAACTCTGAATTCAAACCTGTTAAACTCCGCTTAAAAATTGACCTTGTGTTATATCCTGCCTGAGCGGAGGGGTTGGTAAATAGGATAAATAGGATTTGGCATTAAATAACCAATAATGGTTGATATGTCATAAAACCCAACGAAACCAAATCATATATATTTAATATATATATATATGTATAAATAGGATTTGATATTAAATGAACTTCAATCGTTGATATGCCATATAACCGAACCAACCTTTTGTATTTTAGATAAAAATTAATTTGGTTTCTTGTTTAATAGCATATCGATCTTAATGGGTTATTCAATACCAAAAGCCGTCCCTTTAGAACAACAATAATGGTACTATATAATCCATAACTGAGGGGATAAGGAAGTTCATGCCTTTCCCAAGTGTATTTGTTCGAAATAACACGACTAGAGATCGAACTCGCTAACTACAATGTTGCAGTCAAGCATGTTAACCACTATACCGCAAAGACTCAACCATAGTAATTTACGAAAAGAAAATCACTGTAAACTCATCAGGATTGTAAATATTTCTGTTTTTTATATTTTATATTCCCCATTTCTAACTATTATTTATATTGTAAGATAGATCAGCTGTACCAATTATTTGAGAGGTAGTGTAAAATTTGAAAAGTGAATGAGAAATCGTCCTGAGAGACATCAGGTCAACTGGATGTGAGTGACAGGGTATGACTTCGGGATCAGTTTGAGACCTTGGTGGGAATTGAATTGTCTGGATCAAGTGATCAAAAAGTCCTAGAACGGAAAAATATTCCAGAATTTAATCAGTTGGATCTGATCAGATTAGACACTACATGAGTTAAAAATGGTGCGTTCATATTTTTCCACCCATTTTCAAAAGGCCACTCTTCGAATGTAGTCGCGTTATATGGCAGGAAACAAAGACGTCATTGCTAGGAAGTTATAAAAGAAGTGTGCACACAAAATTATTTTGGTATTCCTTCTTCCGGTTGTTGGTTAGTTGTTTGGGTTTTATGGCGTATCAACCTTTGTAGGTTATTTAACGCCAAATTCTGTCTATATGAATATACATTCAACCAAGGATTTCTGGAAGAATACTTAGTAGGTAAAATTTTCTATAAGCAGGATTTCATTTGTTTGCACAACAAGAAATATTCGGCTATTTGTTCCTCACATAAAAATAGTGATAAGCCGCAACGAAAGAAAGGAGATGGCCTTTGGAACGTGGGAATCGAAGCGATCATTGCCTTCGTCTGAAGAAGAAGAAGAAATATTACAAGAAGCTTTCAAAAAGAGGATGTGATCACGGAATTTTAATTATCTTAAAAGAGAGAGATTGATCACAGCAATAACAGCAGAAATGACGCGAGGATAAACAAGAAAAGAAGAATTTTAAAATCTAGAAATCTGGCTCTAGTGGGAGATGTGTAACTGCTTCGACCAAGAGGCAAATCCCACTGTCTCCTGCCCTGCGTATTCACCTCCCAAAAAACCCCCAACCGACTTGTTGTAACCATCGTAGACTAAAAGAATTTCACCGCTTTTCGGGTGATACCGTATTATCTCGGCGTTTATGTGTATCTAAAATCCACGATACTCTTGAAGCAACTACTCTCCTGCTCGTGTTTGTTTTTGTTTTTTTCTTTTTGGTTGTTGATTGTGCAATCGTAACAGTGAAAATATGCCTTTTATGATTGTTATTAAAATATGTAACTCGGCGTTTACAAAGCTCGGCAAGGTCGTTCCAGGTTCAGGAATCTCCTTCCAACATTTGACATTTGTCACTTATGTCACTGTTGGCATTCAATTGAAAAAAAAACTCCCTTATTTCAAAGACAAACAACAACAACAACAACAACAAAGACAAATTACAACAAAAACGACAAAAACAAACCTTGGTCTGAAAATTTGAAATGCACACACAAAGAAGGGTCGAGCATCAAACAAATGAAGCCAATTCTGCCCGTAAGATGGAATGTTCAAGTAAACATGTAACCGTTTCTTTATGGGTTATATAATGCTAAAGTAAGCCTGGTAGAAGAACAGAAATGGTACCATTTAACCGATTGCTGATAACCCAGAGGGATAAGAAGGGTATTACAAATATATATATATATTTTATTAATATCCAGTCGGCATCCGAAGACGAGTGTGGATTATTCGTGTATAGAATATATGATGTATTTCATATTTGCTGTTTTTCACTCTCAAATTAAGCGTTTAAGTCATCTGAAGAGATGAAAATTATAATATTCTTCGCTGAAGTAAATTTATAATGATGATTTCACCAAGTTTTAGTTTTCTTCCAGTTATATATATATATATATATATATAAACAATCTACTGTATACATAATATTTCTGTTTAGAATGGTTACATGAAACTAAATTGTTTAGGAAGAATTATTGTCATTATTAGTTACTTGAAACCATATGACCGTGCTCAAATTATTTGTATGAGATAAGAATATTTTATTCCATTTAACTGTGTGCAGATATAAGGATTAATGGCAAACCTACCGTTCTTTGAAGAAGGGTTGTATTTAACCGAAACCTTGGTGCGGATAAAGGTATTTATTCAAAAGTAAACGTAAATGCGCGACTGAGGTTCGAACTCAAGAACTACAATGTCGCTCTCCGGCACATTAACGACTTCGCCGTTGTGACTGCTGGCTGATCCAGCTTGATTATCTGAAAAGAAAGCCAATCAAGTGAAATAAGGAATATAGAAAGTAATTATTTTCTTTATCGAAACTTCTGATTTTGTTTTATTCCTTTATTGTAATGATTCTTGTGAGTTTTCCACACATGCTCTAACAAATGAGTTTAAGAGATAGCAAGTTTCGAGGACCCTCCTAAGTATCCGAGCTGATCTTTACAGTGAAGTAGTCTGGATGGTCTCATTTCTTCCTCTGACCTCCTCTTTACTCAGTTTAAGAGATAGCAAGTTTCCAGGACTCTCCAAAGTATCCGATCTGATCTTTACAGTGAAGTAGTCTGGATGGTTTCATTTCTTCCTCTGACCTCCAGTTTACTCAGATTCTTTTTCGAGTTTTTGGGGACTATACCTAAGATCGAAACTAAAATTGTTTTCAATGTCAATTTTATGTTCCACAACATTTTTTTTTTTTTTTTGCTTTCTGGCAAGATTACTAATCTACTTAATGATAAGATCTTTTCTGTTTGGTAATTAACGCCAAGTCTGGTTAACTACCGGACGTTGGCATAATGGTAAGAGTGTTCGCCAATGGCCGGGAAAACCTGGGTTTAATCCCAGGTCGAGTTTACTAAAGACTCAAAAAATGTTACTTTGTGACTCCTTGCTTATCACTCAGCATTATAAGGTACAGATCAAGGGTAAAGTGGGTCAATCCATGGAAAGGAGTAGCGCCCTCCCCTACACCTCGGTGTAGTAGCTATTGAAAAGGGAGCCTTCGGGTCACCCTTGACTAAGGTCACCAACTTTACGTTACTGGTTATCTGGTCTGGATTAGGTCTCTCAAAGTCTTAGATAATTCATTTTATAGGTCAGATTCTGTTTTGTGCATTCAGAAGGGGAAGCCACGAGAAAGAAAATCTCTTGATATCAGCATAAGATAATTCCATAACAACCAATTACATCAAAGCAAAAATTGATTATACACAAGAGAATAAAAAGTGTAAGTTATGAAGAAAAAATTCATCTCCTAAGCGAATGGAATAAACTGACTCAAAATGAATTCAACAGTAGGTACGACTGGGTGAGAAAGGATATCCACTGGGAATTGATCAAAAGATTTGACCATTTGGATTGAGGGATCTATTTGTGTCTCAAAAGGCCAGAGAATTTTTGGGTTCTCAGATTCTGGTTTGTGCATATACCATTCGTTTGCATGATCAAATTCTAATATCTTGCACAATTTTCTGTGGATACCCTTTCCAACCCAATTATGCCTGTTCTTGTATTCCTTTTGTATCACTTTGCTGCATCTACTTATTATATGATTACCAGTTTCAATGAGATTTTTTCTAAGATGTGGTCGTGTCGGTACTACTATATGGATGCGCCACATTTACTCTAAATAAATGCTTTGGGTAAAAGTTAAATGAAAACTACACAAGAACGCTATGTGTTGTTTTGAACAGATTTTAGGAAACAACTACCCACAAAATAACAGCTGCACAACCACTTACATACCATCTCCGAAACAATCCAAGTAAAACGAACCAGACATATGGGAGACAGTTAAAGAAGTAAGGGCACACTCAGTAGTAACCTTCTCTTTTGGCCACCTTCACATGGACACTGACGAATTGAAGCTCTCGCTGGTCTGATTGAACAGCGAGAGCTTAAATTCATCAGCTTTGTGCGGACACAAGATGCAGTCTAGACGACCAGCCAGGTGCAATGGTCGATAGGGATGGGTTAGGAGACTCCATGCTATTAACATGACTTGATGACGATGATGATGTTTTATTTCAGTTAACACATAACCAACGTTTGCTATTCGTTTGTGTGTAATCAATTTTTGTTTTGACATAAAGGTGGCGACCTTCGTCGAGAGTGACTCGAAGGCTCCCTTTTCAATAGCTACTACATCGAGGGGTAGGAAAGGAAGCTACTCCATTCCCTGGATTGCTCCACTTTACCCTTGGTTCTTACTTAATAGTGCTGAGTGTTAAGCAAGGCGGTATCAAGTACCATTTTTTGAGTCTTTGGTATAACTCGACCTGGGATTGAACCCCGGTCTCCCGGACCATTGGCGAACATTCTATTCATTACGCTAATGGACCGGTTAATTTTGTGCAGCTATTAAAAGAGATTGTTTCTCTTTTGATTGATTTGGTTTGGTTTCTTTATTTAATGGCATATCAACCTTTGTTGGTTATTTAATGCCAAAGCCATTCTCCTAGAAGAACAGTTGTGGTACTATTTAACCCATAGCTGGGAGGATAAGGGGGTTCATACCTTTCCCAAGGGTATTTGTCCGAAAGTGAACGTAATAGCGCGACTGGAGTACGAACTCGCTTTAACCATTACACCACGAGGACACCCCCTTCTCTTTTGAGGTTTCCCCTTTATAGCTATGTCCAGATTTGCCCTTATTTTTCTTCTTGTCGAACCCTTGTCCTCGTGGCGAATTGTCTCCGCATTAGTAGCTGTTTTCAGATTCCTAATAACACCGTATCTCTGGAAATTAATATTCTGTAAACTTTATAAAAAGCAACCATTTAAAGATTATTTTTATGAATCTCCATTATTTTCTTTTTTCTTCTTTCTTTATTTTTCTTGTCTAGTCGCTTTAACGAATTCTCGTCTTTCCCATTTTAATTTTCTCTTTCTTCAAGACAAGAAACAAACAATTTTTTTATTGTAAGAAAAAAATGAAAATAAAAACTTGAAATTTACAACGAAAAACATTTCCTGATTTCTATTTGTTTGATGCCACTTTCTTTATTTTGATTTATTAAAAAGATTTCAGTGGGCTACAAAGAAAATAGAAGAAGAAACAAACTCAATTTAATCCCAGATGAACACTTAAAATATAAAACCAAATAAAACAACACCAAAAAGTAAATCTAAGGGATGAGATAATTACTAGTTTAATGTTTTTCGTTGGTCTTCTTTTTTTGTTTTTGCGAAAACCTCTTTGTAATTAACATTCTGTGAAACTGTCAAC